>CM031239.1:303931809-304391809 GCA_018340775.1 Taxus wallichiana var. yunnanensis | reverse complement strand
TGCCCAGGGCGATTTTGTAGGCCCAAATTGAGGATGTCGGCTCCACCCAACTCTTGGGTTTAGACAAATTTTCCCAACTAATCAAAGGAATTTTTCTTTCCTCAGATGATCCTTGCCATAGGAACTTTCTCATAATCCCAATCAGCTTTGCTAGAACACCTTTGGGGATTTTAAGAATGGAAAGCATATATAGAGGGGAGGCACTAAGAACATATTTGATGAGTACCAATCTCCTGCCAGTGATAACCACTTCCCCTTCCAAGAATTAAGCTTCGAATTAACCGAAGAAAGGAGATCATTCCACAGAGAAGCCCTGCCCGAGCCACCAAACATGGGACACCAAGATATTTGACCAGAAGGGAGCCTTTTTAAAGCCAAAAATTCTCAAAATTCTAGCCTCCAGAAGAGGGGGAACATTAAAGAAGAAGATGGAGGATTTAATAAGGCTAACCTCTTGACTTGTCAGAAAGCAACCACGTATACGTATCCAACATCCCCTTTAGCTCTTTGGCCTCTTGAATACTGGCTTTACCGAACAAGAAGGTGTCATCCACAAATTGTTGATGTGAAATAGGATTCACCCCCTCCGTTATTTTCAAGCCCTGTAATTTACCCTCCCAATTCGTTTGCAAATGGCCCTACCAGAGAATCCGCCACTAGAATAAATAAAAAGGAGGATAGAGGGTCCCCCTGCCTTAATCCCCGATTGCCTTCAAAGAAACCTTTCACATTACCATTGATCAAAACAGAGAAAGAAGGACCAGAAATGCAGCTATACACCCAGTTACAAAATTGATCCGAAAAACCAAACTTCCTAAGCACCCTAATTAGAAAATGCCAATTGATCTTATCATATGCCTTGCTGATATCCAATTTTAACAACATACCCGAAGATTTATTGTTGGAAAGAGAATGAATAAGCTCATGGGAAAGAAAAATACCATAAAAAATCGACCTCCCAGCACAAACCCAGTTTGTTCCTGAGAAACAAGAGGATCCAACACACCTTTAAGCCTGGAAGCAATGGCTTTCGAGATGATTTTGTAAGATGTATTACACAGGGAAACAAGCCTAAAATCTGTAAGAAGAAGGTTGAGACATTTTGGAAAAAGACTTATAAAGGAGCAATTCAAAGATTTAAGCATTGATCTAGACCTTTGGGATTCTTCCACAGCCGCCCACACATCATAACCAACAATGCTCCAGAACTTCTGAAAGAAATCGCCTGAAAGCCATCAAGACCTAACACTTTATTCTTGGCCATAGAAAACACCACTTTCTCCACTTCACCCATGGAAAAAGGCTTAAGAAGGGCCTCATTTTGAGCATCTAGAGATCAACGACGAGATATTATCCAGAAAAGAGGATTTCTCTTCTTCAAAGGATGTAATATCACCTCCTAAAAGGGAGGTGAAGAACCAAACCCCTTCATCTGAAATCTACTTCTGATAAGAGAGGACCACACCTTCGCTATTCCTAATTTCAGAGATGAAATTCGAGCACCTCCTAGCTTTGACCACTGAATGAAAGAATTTAGAATTCTGTCCCCTCCCTTAAGCCATTACTCTCTCGATTTTTTCTTCCAGTATTCTTCCTCTCTCAGGAGAAACTCACCGAGCTCGGCCAGAAGAGATTTCTCCTGCAGAAACTCTTCCTCCCCCATTTCGGAAACAAAATTTTTCTCATTCAGAGCTTTCAAGTCAGCTTCCACTCTAGCCTTTTCTTGGAAAATATTCTTAAAGCAATACTTATTCCAATTCCTCAGGTCCCCTTTGAGAAATTTGAGTTTTTGAGAAAGCACAAACATCTTTGTTCCTTCAATCTTATAGGAATTCCACCACTGCTTAATATTATTTTCCAAAGAAGCATCCCTCAACCACATAAGTTCAAACTTAAAAGGGGATTTATGAGGAGAAAAATTGATATTAACCGAGAGGGATAACCAGAAAGTGATCTGAACCAGACTAGGGAAAAACCGAGCACTCTAAAACAACATTATTAAGAGACCAGTTGGGGCCAACTAAGAACCTATCTAACCTCTTGGAAATATTACTAAAACCCCTTCTATGATTGCTCCAGGTGAACCACCCCTATTTGGGCTCAATATCAAGAAGAGAGTTATCATTAATGAAGGAACAAAAATCTACTTGGGACTGCAGATTCCTTTTAAGACCACCTTTCTTATCCTTCTTCTCGAGGTAATAGCATTGAAGTCTCCCCCAAGAAGGAGAAGATGTTCCTCCAAAGGAAGCAAATACTTGGAGATATCCTGCCACACTACTCTTTTTCCAATGATGCTATTTGGACCATACACATTGAAGAGGTAGAAGACCAATTGAGAACACTTAGGACAGACACGCCCTAACTGCCCAACTGAAATTATGGGAGATAAGATCAACCCGCACCTGACACTCCTTCCAAAAGAAACCCAAACCCCGGAGGCACCAAAAACATCCAAAAAAAAACTTTCGGGAGGCACCAACGACATCCAAGATAGCTCAGCCACCTCCCCAACAACCATCTTGGTTTCTTGAAGCAACACCACACACGCCTCCGAAGAAAAGAGATAACGCTTGAACAAGCATTGCTTGTCAGGGGTATTAAGACCCTTGACATTCCAAGAGAGGATCTTCATTTAGGGGAGGGAAGGGCATTTTCCTTCTCGGACAACTTTGGAAAAATTCACAACACCCTATTTCCCGCATCCACTTCCTTCTTGGCCATCTCCTGCTTAGATTTTTACCCCTCCTACTGCAGAGCCACAATTGGCCTCCTTCAAACCCTCTTGCACTGTCACCAATTTTGAAGGAACCAAAGCCAGTACCAACATATCAGGCTCAATTTCCCATCCTCCAAAATGCCACCACCTAAAAGGGACTGAATCATTTTAGCCTCAACTTTATCCGAAAGCCAAATTTGAAGCAAATTCAGAGATTTTACTTGCCCTTTCTCAAACCCTTCTTTGATTAGGGACATCAGTTCCCTGGAATTATTATGCACCTCTTATGTTTCCTTTAGCAAAGAGAGAGGGGACAAATCCCCTACCAAAGGGGCTTCTAATCCTCTCGCAATCTCTAGAGAAGAAATTGACAGATCCTGACCCAGAGAAGGATCAGTTCCAAGCAACAAACAATCCTCCTTCGAAGCCGCCATCTGTAGACCCACCTCCTTGGAACCCTTTTCCAATTTCATAGTGCATTCCTTACTCAAATGCCCCAACTTCCCACAATAGAAGCACTTCGCATTCAGACCCTCATACTCGATGGTGAAGCACTTAGGGCCGAATTTAGTTTGGAGGCACAAAGATATCGGCAAAGGGGCAGTCAAGTCCATATCCACACAGAGATGCACCATGGATTTCCTTCAAAAATTCAAGGAAGGGTTTCGAATGGGCACAAAGACACCCAGAGAGTTCACAATAGGCTTTAGGATAGACCATTTTTAAAAATCAGAGGACAATCCATGTATGCTTAACCAAAACGGGGCCCGGGAGATTTTTTCCTTCCAGGGGTCGAAATTTGGAGACCAGGGGTGAAAGTACAGGCTGGAAGAATTCATGAACCAGGGGCCTCCTTTATAAACCTAATCCAACAAATCGGGGAAGGAAAACATACCTGGAAGAAACCATTGGCAAGGAAGTTGACCCTAGGTTTAGCTTTATTGCCCCGAACCGCACTACCCAGCTCAAAATCCTTCCTCGAGAGAAGCGCACTCCAAAAAAATTAAAGAGAATCTCCCATTTGACCCAAGAATCCAAAAATCATTCCTTGGGTGGGGCTGCAAGAGAAAACTGAAGACTCTCGCAACAATTTTAAAATCGATTCCCCGACCTTGAATTCCTCCGAATACTACGACCCAACTACTCGCGTCGAATTGGATTAGAAGGGACATCCTAAGGCACTCCATCAAGGGTGCATCCACACCTGAATTTTCTCCGCAGCCATGTTATCCAACACTAGTTCTCAAACAAAGAAACTAGAGATTTAACAACCAAGCAAGCACCAAACTTTTTGACCAATTCAGACACTGCCATCTCCGCCTCGATTTCTCGAGCTTGACCCTAATAGCCTTCACCCCTACCACTTCCCACAGAATCTTGTTCACACCTGTGAGGACCCTAACGCCGGTGTGAAATCCCCAACACCCACTACCCCCTTATTTTTGAAAATTCAAACTTTTCACCCTTTTCGCAATTTTCACATTTTTGCTATTTTCACATTTTTCACTTTTGCGGTTCTCCATCTTCAATCCCAATCAAGACTCCTCTATAAGGTATATTGGTTGTTAATAGCACTATGATATTGTTTTTAATTAAAGCATGAAACTATAGGATCATATCACCTCTGTCATGTCTATATACCATTGAAAAATACCTTTTTAAAAACCCAAAAAAAATTCTACGCTAAAAGAAAATAATCCTAGGCAACGTGAAATATGGTGTAGAAAAATGGTACGCTCCCTTTGTGTGATTGCATTAAACAACTTATATGGGAGATCATTCTTGAAATATTATGTAGAGTTCTTTTGTATGACCTCTTGCAAGCCAAAAATGTTTGTTCCAGGTTGCGTAAAATTATTTGTACTTCTCAAAGCACTTGAATAATATGTGGGAATAACGAATATGGGTTTGTGCCTTATTATGAATTGCCTTAATCACTTTGCAGTTTACCACATTAGTGAAGGGTGATGGTGTATGAATATTTGTAGTGAGTCATGAAAGATGAATCTTGGTGTCTAGGACTTGCATCCGGTGGTCTTTTAGTTTTTTTCAATACATTTTATGGTCATTAGTTGTTTTGTGTTTAATGGTGAAGAATTTGTACTATTGTCACAAGTTTAAATCTTATAGATATAGTGTATGTATGATTCCTATTTGAAGTATATTTAGGTATCTCTCTTGCATAAGTAACATGTAAACACAAAAATAAAAATAGGCACTTTGAAATCATAGACTATGAAACTAAACATCATCATCCTAAGAGATATATGTGACCGTATTATTGAAAATCAAAGTTGATGACATTTTCACAAAGACGCATAACCATGTCATTGAAAATCAAGGTTGATGTCATTATATTGGGTAAGACTAGCTTAAGTGAATGGGGACAATTCAAGATATAATATAGACACCAATATAAAATGTTCCCTTTGAATGTTACCATATTTATTAAAAATTCATAATCAATATAATGATACATAGAATAATTTCAATTGCCTAAATTATTTTCTAGTATTTAACATTTCTCATCAAAATGATTACAATTCTAAATGGAAGAAGAGATCATACATTTAGTATGTTAGCTCGATCAACAATTAAAGACATTACATATGGCATATTCCAAATATTTGTATGAAATAGAATACTAAAATTTCTAAATGTGACATTTTAAGTGTGGGAAAATAATTTTATTTAAACTTTCAAATGTGACATTTTAATTTTGGGAGAATAATTTTAATAAAATAATGGTTATATTATTAAAAATAAAAATAATATAAACTATTTATAAAAATGAGAAATAATCTATACAAATATAATTGAAATATGAAAAATAAATTAGCATACTCACTCGAAACTTGGAGTAATATTGTAGGGGTGAACTATAATTCAACTATTATGGTATTTATAAATACTACAACAATCAACTTTAAAAATGGAATAATATGCAAGTTATTGCCCTACAAAAGTGTGTTGATGTGGTGCCCAATAAAATTTCACCCAAAGATCATGCTCGGTATGACACCCCTCTCACTTTGGAGGAGCTCCATGCAGCCTTACTCTGTCTAGCGGATGAAAAATCTCTGGGTTTTGATGGTTTACCGAGTGATTTATACAAAGAAAATTGGTCTTTTGTTGGGCCTAATCTTCTTTAGGTTTACAATGAAGCTCTCCAAACTCGCTCTCTTGGGAGTTTCATCAATCAAGGCAACATTAAGTTCATTGCCAAAATTGGTTACCCTGAGCAGATGAACAATTGCAACCCATCACTTTGTGGAATGTTTCATACAAAATCCTTGCCAAGGTGTTGGATCTGCATTGTTGATATTCTACCCAAAATCATTCCCAAAACTAGTGACCTTGAGTAGACGAACAATTGGCATCCCATCACTCTAGGAATGTTTCATATAAAATCCTTGTCAAGGCATTGGCTCTTCACATAACTAATATTCGCCCAAAATCATTACTAATATTCTCGAGCATATCCTTATCATTGGATAGTAAATTTCAAGTTTGTACCAAGATCCTTGTTCCTACCCATGTCTATTACTCTGCATGTTGGTGCCCTTCTCGTAATCGTTCATCCAACTTTCCAAGTTGCTTCAAGATTTTTTATGGTGTAAAATTTCTAGTTTAGCTAGCTTCCACCGAGTTGATAAGGAATTTTCTTTTCTTCCTCGGGATCATGGTGGTATGGGAGTTATCAATGTTTATCGACAAAGTGTCGCCTTGTGATCTAAATGGGTGATCCAACGTTTATTGGGAAATCAATCTGGAAAATTTTGTTGTGTTATTGCATTACATTTTGAGCCCCATATGAAAAGAAGTGTTGGAACAATATTGGGTTTTATACTCTCATGATCACCTTGACTCTGTCAAAATTATGGGCACCTTTATTGCCAAAATAATCTAGAAAGCCTTCGAGCTAGTTAAACCTTTGTTGCATTGGGTTAGTGATGATCTTCACATAGGGATATCTTTCAATTCACAAAATATTTGGTGGTCTCCCATCATCATTGAAGGTGATATTTTTCTTGCTGAAACTTCAGGAATCAAATCTCTCTAGCTCTATCGCAAGGGCATTCATACCATTCAGGATATGGAGACTCGTAACAACTAGATTTCTTGGCCCAAGATCAAGATGAAATTAATCTTATCAACTTGGACATCGCATCTATCTGTAAAATTCAAGATTTTGGACGTTATGCTCCACAAGTTGGGGATTAAACCTCCTGCAACTTGGTGGAGTGATTGGCAGTGGAATCAAGAAATTTCCTTCCTCCGTTACAACACCAAAACTACTTACAGCTTGTTGATCCCACTCTCACTGCTATTGATAAACTTAATGCTCAATGGAGGTTGTAATCCACCCACTCCACTTGGATTCATCATCTTTACCATACCTGGAACTCTTCTTGAGCCTAAAATTAATCATTTCCTATGGTGTCTTGTTTACCAAGGTCTTCTATGGTCGAACGAATTAGTCATATTGGCATTCCTAATCCTAAATATCCTTTTTGTTCTCACCCTGAGTCGTTCAAACACCTCTTCTAATCCTATCCCCATGCTCAAATAATATGGAAGTGGATCCATTCTGTATTTCATCCTTACCACCTTAATTATTTCATTGATGCTTAACCTTATTTGGTGATTTTAGTCCTTAGCCTCACTACATCGATACACTTTGGATTTTTTTCCTCCTTCTATTCGGGTTTCATATTTGGAAAGCTCACAATGTATTAGTTTTCAAGCATTATCAATTTGTTATTTTCTTTTTAACTAATGATAAAGCGATTATTTTTTCTACTTTGCGAATACGATTCAAACTCAAGTTGCCAAAGTGGCCTTGAAGTTTACACACCTTCGGGAGCTTCTTGATCACTAGGGAGTGTTCCCTACACCATGAGTAGGTCTCGTTAGATCCTCGGTTGCCACCACCCCGATGCATGCCCCCTACGGAACCATGTCGAGGAGTCACTCGCGTAGCCACCTTTCCACCTCTTCTCGGGGCCGTCCTTCAGCCCCGTCCTCCTCTGGACTTAGCTGGAGCACGCCTTTGAGGGGAAAGGGAGTTTTCACTCTCCACGGTGGGGCTCTCCTTTTGTCGGGTATGAGACCATTTCCAACTCTCCTCCCCTTGGTTTGGGAGTTATGGTGCAATTACAAGTCCAGTTTCACGATCACGATGGTTGGCGGTGGATCCTTCCTCTAGTAAGATAAATAGTGGAGTGTTCATCCCTCATCGGGATGATCCTCCTCCTCCTCCTGGTGTTTGCAGCTTGTGCTTGATGGTGGTGGTGGTTTATTTTTCTGTTGTGCTCTTTGTTTTCCCCGTAGGCATTTTGATGTAGCCCTCGTGGAATTTTCTATTTTGTTGTTTCCCTTGTGGAATTTTGTGGGATGAAGAGTTCTCTGGTCGCCCCTTACTATGTAAATATCTTTTATTTTAATTAATATAAAGGACAATTCTAATAGTAAAATGGAATAATATATATAAGATGAAATTAAAAAAAATATATATATATATATATTTCCCACATACCAAATTCATGACACGACCAACATTTGTTTTATACAACAAATTATGGCTTCTAATGTATCCTTTAAAATTCTTGTAGCATATATCAAAGGCAAGGCTCTATAATGGTTAAGAAGTGTGAACCCTAGATCATGAAGAAGAGAGATAACCTATACTCGGTTTAATATTTGGGCATAGTCCTCAATAGAATTCATCTTAGATTACAATTTTATATTTAGAAAGAATTTGGAAAGAATGTCAATAAAGTTTTTCTCACGATCTAGTATGTAATTTTTATGTTATTTAACATCATTCAATTTTGAGATATTCACGATGATACAATCCATAGAGATATTCATGAAAATACAATCCCTAGAGGATAATAATCTTCCTGCAATTTATGATGAAGTAATGTTAAAATTCATACGGATGTACAAACCCCATATTCTAACACAATTATAAAATCCATTATTGATTTTTTTGAAAATCTTCAAAATATAATATTTCTAAACTCATTAATAAATTTTATGTATTAATTAGATTTAATGCTTTAAAATATTTACAAATAATATATGTGTGTGTGTGTGTGTATGTGCATGTGCATGTGCATGTGTATATGTGTATGTATGTATGTATGTATATACACGTACACACACATTTATGTATGTGTGTGTGTGTATGTATGTATATATGTATAGAATTATTTATAACAAATTTGTGTGTAGGGTCAAATTAATAGGCCTATAAATACATGTATTTATCGACCAATCATAAGCACCATAGGTATTAATTATAGTTTAAAATATGTTATTGTGATATATGACCTCGAATCCCTCAAAATGAAGATTCTACAATAAAATTATTCATATAATAACAAATTTTCAATCTTCATATTTTTGACCTATATCTTTACTTCATATTTTGGATCTACATATTTAATATTTGGAAATTTTAAGTGTTTATAATACATGTTAGAACCATGAAGATGTTTATTGTTTGATATTTTACTTTTAATGGTAGTTAAGTCAATGCACTTTTAAGGGTCATGTATAATTATTGAATCCACTTAGCTTTGATGTTGCAACAATACAAGGAAGAGTGATCAAATACAACTTAGATAAAAACTCCACATCCCTTGTATACTCTTTTTGTTCTCATATCTAGTGTCCCTCACTAACAATCCATCTCAAAATGTAGCTACAACAAGAACCAAACTAAAAGGCTAAACTTAATTTTCATGGGTCAAGTGTCTAAAAACTACACAAAAGTTGTACATTTTGTTATTTGGACCCTACACATCATAACACCATATTATATGTGCTTATTGTGTTAAGTACAATGAATTCATTACACATAACAATATTATTAAAAATTTCACCATGTAGAAACTAAATATTCTTAATGTTATATTTCTACGGCATATAGTGTAAGAATCTTAATTGACACACACATTTAGCCAAAAATAAAGTAAATGGATTAATTATAGGAAGAATAGAACTAATTGAATAAGGATTCCAAAAATTATTATAAGAACATGTTCATCCTATATAAGCCTATTATCCCTCAAGTCCATTTGATCCATGCATGGCCTCACAACCGCACAAGACTCTTTACTTATCTTGAAAGTATTGATCTCTCCACTAATATGAAATCTCAAAAAAAAACTAAAGACTCGCATAACATCTAACATTGGTTTACACCACTTTTTTATAAGATGCAACTCCCCATGTCTCATAGCTTGCTCACTTGTCAAAGCAAATAGCTCTATCCCACTTTTCTATAGTTTTGTACCTTCAAAAAAATATGTCTCGACAACCATAACATTATCAAACATATATTAAATTAAAAACATGTATTTTTAAGAGCTTATAAATACTAAGGTGCAGGCATCCAAAATTTACCCGATTTTTAAAAAAATTATAGTATTTTAAAATATTTATTTACTAGTCGGATTTTAAAATATTTTTAGACACCAAATGGGACACACTTATATGCTTTGATATCTTAGCACGTTTCTCCACATAGTACCGAGTATGCCACACAATTACATCACAGCCCTTCTAGTTGCCACAACCCTAGGCTAGCCCAAAGAAATGTGTATTTATCCCATACTCTCATATCCTTTAGTGTCTAACACTTATAGCTTTTACATTCATGTGCACGTGCATTGTGCATGATCCACAATTTATGTAATATTTATGCCAATATTGAAAAAACATTAAAATGTTGGGTACACCTTACCTAGGGAAAACATGTGTAATTTTTCAAAACAATATAAGGATCCCGAGTAAAATTAAAAGGTGGTTGATGATGCAAACATGGTCGGGAATCCCGCCACAAGTTTCCTTAAACCATACAGTTCTTAAATTTAACATTCATAAAAATACCATATCTATGATAAAATTAAAAAACATGGCAATCTTATAATTGATTTAGAAAAGAACACACATATATAGACCAATCACCAAACATATAACCTTGATAATCTCCCAGGAGATACCTATAATTAAAATCAATAATTTCGACTTAGGTAAGTTATGTTTCTCAAAGTTCCCAACAACTTCTACACAATCAATAACTAATTCCTACTTCTATCACCAACTCTACCCCCATTCTAAAACACATGGGTTTGTTTATATTGGCATGCAAGTCACCCAAAAGTATCATTTAATTATTCCTTGCCCATTAATACTCCTAAAAACATGTAATATTATGATATACAAGGTCTAACATATGGCCACACACGCAAGTTGGCTTGATCGGACTTTTAAAGGATCAAATCATCATTCATGGTATTATGCGGAATAAATATACCACCATATCATTGGTAGACCTTCGTGGAATTGATATACCATGTGACATCTGTATACCTTTGTGGCATGACATGGACCTCCACCGATGAGTAATACCTTCATAACATAACCCGAACCTCTATGGTAAAGCACAAAACACAACAATCTGCTCTTACTAGTTTTGTTTGATATGGGATTTTGATGCAGACATCCAATTCCCTTTCATCCACTCAACAAGGTTAATTAGAGAAATACTATAGTTCAATCCAAACTTGGAAAAATGCACTTCTTCCTCTAAGCTAGAAAAGCATCATATCCACACTTAACTGCCTTATAAGGTAAAATTTCCTTCTTCAAGGCTACAAACATGTTCATGATCCTTGTTTCAACCTATTTCAACTATCCAAGCAAGTGGAAACAAAAGAATTAATGAATTTGACCAATTTTACTAAAATTGTGATCTTGGCTTCTCAAGAATATGATCATTGGAATGGTATGGGATAACACAATCTACAAGGTTTATGAAGAAAGTACAAATGGTTTTGAAAACCCTTTAATGATTTTGAGGTGTGGGTAACTTGGTTTGATCCAACTCTCAAATCTTTCGCTACTTCCTTCACAACTTATCCTTCTAGGCCATTACACCTTACCAGGCCTTCTCTAGGGAAAATTTAGTTATAATTATTGATTGCAAGGTCACAACCACTAAAAAAATAGTGATTCAAATACCCATTTGGGTCAACCTAAAGGGTAAAAATATCAAGACTCTTTCCTTTAGAAAAATCTTCACAAACTTATTTTTCTCAGACCTCCATTAGGTCTTGAATGGCATGTTACAGGATTCCTAGGAAACTGTCATCAAATACTACCATTTCTTGTAATATCCTTACAATTTTATTGATGATTATTGACTAGGGATTTCCTCAAATACTTTCTTGAGAATTTGAGCCTCTAGTTTAGGGAGTAAGGCTACTAAACAAAGAACTATTGTTAAACCCTAAAGGGTTTCGTATCAAGCCCGAGAGTGTAATTTTTATCACCAAAACTCTTATACTCAACTTCAAAGATTGAAACTTCCTCAAAGAGGTCTATAAATGTGTTTATGAACTCATCACCTTAACGGTAGCCTTTATCACCTCTTTCCACATGTGATTATATCTCATAAATCTCTTTCTTTGTCATGGGCACCCAAGTTCGAAGCACATTGAGGGTTTATTGAAAACAACAAGTGTTCCAATCTCTCATAGAGATCCTTGCAGAAGGAATAATCATGGAAACATTATTTTCTATCATTTTTCCTCTATTATTTTACTCTCTTTCACTCTTATCCTATTCTCCCTGGTCTCAACCTAGTCTATACAAATTAGATTGCTCTATCTCAAACTTTCTTACCTCTCATGCACTCACAGTTACCCACAAGTGAAATTTTACACTAGTTACTAACAACAAACCAATAATGACTAAATTCATCGATACAATGATTATTTGGTTGATGATAATCATGCAATGCCTTAAAACCTTATATCACAGTCAAAATTAATGGAGAAAATTATATAGTTACAACTTATTCTCTTCTTATGGTTTGGAGCTCCAATGCTAGCTTATTTTTTTGATTGATCAATGAAGATTAAATGATTACAAAATCTTTTTATACTCCCCTTTCAAATTTATCTCATGTAACCACCTCCATGACACATGCACAAGGTCACATGTGGAGTCTTGAGTTGAAAAGAAGGAGCTTACATGAAGCTTTGAGAGCTTATTACACCACTTTAGACCCAATTACACCATCTTAAACCTAAGATGAAGCTCCAACATCATAAAAGACAAGGAAAACCTATATACTTACCTGAAATGCACCAAATGACCTTGTAAACTAGCCTAAAAAGCCAAAATTGGCTTTAGAGAATTCAATTTTCAAACTCCTAAAGCCAAAAAAGACAACAAAATTGAATCTTAGACATCCCTAAAGACCTAAACAAACCAAAATTTGACCTTTACATGCCCTTGTAATGATATTCCTGCATCATACTACCAAGGGGTTAAAAATATTTCCTGTAACATAATTACTTACTAGCTAGTTCTTTCCCTTTCTTCCTTTGTTTCCAATTTGACATAACCTTTTGAGAATGATCTTGGACTGTGCATGTGGCTTCAAGTGAGCTTTGGAGTAGTGTCATGTTCTTGTCAAGGTCATTTTGCTTTGAACAAGTCACCACACTAGCTCTTTACTTGTCATAGGATTGTACATTGTCCGGTCCAATAGTTTGTTGAGTTTAACCATCTACTTCATGTCCTTATGGAAGAACTTTTGATGTTCCTTGACTGCTACAAAAACTTTATCCGATCCTTTTACCTATTGTTGATCTAATTCATTCACAAGATTGAAAAACTTTGATGCTTGTGTGGTATATCCCTCTCCATGTGACTACTCCATTCTTTCTTTCATCATTAGACTTGCACTAAAAATAATCAAACAAAGACTAATCTTCAAAATATGAGTTTCTTCCTTATGTTTGACTAATATTTCTTCCTTCTTAGGCTTATCTTCACCTTGCTCTTGCACTGTTTGGTCTTTTTGGATTGATTTGAGGTGTGCTTCAAGTTTATTTTCACTCTCCTTTAGTTCGATTGATGTATTTGTTTCCCATAATCTGCATTACATCCTTCCTCTGCTATATCACTGCTCTTCTTCTCAATATGATCAACACATCCATCCTCAGCCTTCATGTTCACTCCTTTTTGCAAATGTTCTTGGTATTCATGCTCTCCACTTTGAGCCACTACCTCATTGTCTTGATTGTGTTGCCTTTGTTCTCATTCACCTCACCTTATTATCTCTGCTAAAAGAATATATTCATACCCATAAACATCACCCTTGACTGCTGCTCAGGCCACTCACTTATATCCTTCAATGGATTCAGAGTATACTTCACTCCATCTTTCACAAATGTATATGTATTTGTCCACCCATCATGGATGGCTCTCCTGTCAAATTTCCATGGTCTTCCCAATAGAAGATGACATGCATCCATGGGAAATATGTCACACAAAACCTGATCATGATATCTACCCACTTTAAAATCAACTAGACATTGCTGATTCACTAACACCTGATGTTCCCTTTGTACCCAGAAGACTTTGTATGGATTAGGATGCTTTACCTTCTTCAAATTTAACTTTTCTACCATTTCAGTGGACACTAGATTATCAATTACTACCATTGTCAATAATTATTTTACAACACTTACCTCTTTCTTTGCATATTGTCCTAAACAAATTTCTTCTTTACACTGGTTCCTCTTGCTTTATTTCATTCACCATAGTTATCCTTATCATCAAATATTCTCCAGTTTTAGGCTCTTCTCCCAAGGATGGTGATGTTACACTCTCCTCTTCATTTGCATGTGCTATTTGATTTCTTGCCTCATTAGCCATGTTGCTACTTGCTTGAGGATATTCAGGACATTCAAATGATCTGTGTCTAGAAAACTTGTTGCATTTGAATCATATTTTAGTAAATTCACCTCTGCCTCTTCCATATCCACCTCTACCTCTGTATGAATATCCACCTCTGAATGAACTCTGTGTTTGTGAACTAGTTACTTCGTTGGGAATTCGGGACTGTGAAATAGTGCTATGATTTAATAACAAACAAAATCATGCACACATGATCTAAACAATTCCCAAAATCTACAGTAGTGGAAGTATAAACTAGAATAATCCAAATCAAGACAAAGTACACACACATAACACAACATGTACCGTGGTTCACCCAATGTGGGCTACGTCCACCAAAGATAGAGATCTCATATATATAATACAACAAGAGTACAAACCAACTCTTCAATACAAGAGTACAATGCATCTCTCCAAGAGTATCTCCTCTCCTCAGATCTCTAAATGGATCTCCATGAGTGCACTAAAATTGTGCCTCCAAACACCACTAACAGATCTCACATAACCAGGAACTACTGCATCTCTGAACTGCTACCAAGTTCTTTGTGGATCTGCAAAAAAACCTCTTACATGGGTCTACCAATGTGCAACCATAATTGTGCACCAAGAAGTAAGTATGTCTCTCCATCACTGCATGCATAACCTATGCAAACATGAAGACAACCTCCTCTACAATATCTAGATCTACATGGATCAACAATATAATATGATCTCATGGATCTATAATACAAGACTAGATCTACATGGATCTATAATACAAGATCTCACCAACATGTGGATCTACAAGAAGAAACTCTATGTGCTTTGCATACTATGCAAGCCATTACAATGAGACAATAACTATACAAAGGAAATACAAGTAGAAGATGTTACCCTCTTCTCACCATTCAGATGTACCTACTATTTCCTTCTGTCCATCTCCTCTCCATGGAGACTCTGTCTTCATGTAACATGTTCTTTCTTTCTCTTCTTCTTCTTCGTCTTCATCCTCTCAATCTAGGAGAATCAAGGATCTAATTCAATCCTTCTCTTAATTCTACTTCTAAACCCTATCTTTCATGCTTATATAGGCATATATAAACTTAGGGCACTTAGCCATGCAATTACAATCAATAGATCTACTTTAATGCTAAAAATAGATCTAATTCCCGAGAGTTAATTAAAACACTCTCGCACAGTAACCGGCGACGGTTACCCTGACCAATGGTGGTTCTTATGCTGACCAATGGTGGTTAATATGCTGACCAACGATAGTTAATATGCTGACCGATGGCTGAGTTAATATGCTAACCGATGATGATTAATATCTTTCGACCGACGACGGTTACACTCCCGACCGACGCCGATTCATCGCGAGAACTAGTAACATGTAAAAGCAAGCTATTTGTGAAGTAATTCAACTCCACAATCCTAACAACTTCTCATTCATTTTTTTTTCTTCTTCGTTGTCCTCTTCCATTATTGAATTCTTCTTTTGTTGTCCTCTTCCTCTACCTCTCAAATACTAAGTATGTTTTCTTGATAACTTTTCCTCTACCCTTAAGGTTTCCGATATGCTTCCTCTACTGATCTCAAATGAAATAAGTTGATTTCATCTTGAATATTCAACCTCAATCCATTTACATACCTTTCCAATTCTTCAACATCATCTTTTATATGACCAAATATCATAGCCAACTTGTAAAATTCATCAATATAGTCTGCTACACTTAACTCTTTTTGTCTCAAATTTTACAATTTCTTGAATAAAACAGTTTGATAGTAAACAAGGATAAAGTTACCTTTCAACTTAGCCACCATATTGTCCCATTTCGTGATCTATTCTTTATTTCTTGCTTAATCTTTCCTATTGCAAAAAGTCCCACCATAGTGTTGTATGTCGTGTATCTTAGTCACTGCAAATTTCACTTTCTTGTTCTCTACAATGTTCTCCAAATAAAAATATTTGTCCATCTTGGATATCCATTCTATGAGTTCTTATGGATGTAGACTACCTCCATATTCTGGAACTTTCATCTTTGGCTTTGTTCTTTCTCCCATGACTACCTTCTTTAGTATCCTTACTTTTGGTCCTTCTTCTTCTTGTTCTCCTTCTGTTGTTGCCACTGGTCTTTCTCTCTCATCATCACTGTCTTCTTCTAATGCTTTGCCTCTTCTCTAGGAGACCTCTAGTGCTCCTAACCTATCTTGAATATTTCTTAGCACTACAGCCAACTCAGAACCTCTAATTTGTTCTCTATTTCCACCTCCACCTACTCTTCTTGGTGGCATTTTGTCACTTCTTCACTTCTCTCTCAATCTCTTTCTCCTTCATTGCTACTTTCTCTTTCTTCTGTCACCTTCTTACAAATTTCCTCTTCTTCTCTTCTTTGATACCAATTATGATGCAAAAATCCAATTCCCTTTCATCCACTCAACAAGGTTAATTATAGAAATACTATATTTCAATCCAAACTTGGAAAAATGAACTTCTTCCATTAAGCTAGAAAAGCATCATATCCACAATTAATTGCCTTATAAGGTCAAATTTCCTTCTTTAAGGCTACAAAATTTTTAATGATCCTTATTTCAACCTATTTCAACTATCTAAGCAAGTAGAAACACAAGAATTATTAAATTTGACAAATTTTACTAAAATTGTGATCTTGGCTTCTCAAAATATGACCATTAGAATGGTATGGGATAAAACAATCTACAAGGTTTATGAAGAAAGTACCAATGGTTTTGAACACCCTTTAGTGAGTTTGAGGTGTGGGTAACTTGGTTTTATCCAAATCTCAAAGCTTTCCCTACTTCCTTCACAAATTATCCTTTTAGGCCATTACACCTTACTAGACCTTCTAGGGAAAGTTTAGTTATAATTCTAAATTACAAGGTCAAAACCACTAACAATACAATGATTAAAATACCCATTTGGGTCAACATAAAGGCTGAAAAATATCAAGACTCTTTCCTTAAAAAAATCTTCGTAAACTTACTTTTCTCGGACCTCAATTAGGTCTTAAATGGCATGTTATATGATTCCTAGGAAATTGTCCTCAAATACTACCATTTATTGCATTATCCTTATAATTTTCTTAATGATTATTGACTAGGTATTTCCTAATATAATTTCTTGAGAATTTGAGCCTCTAGTTTAGGGAGTAATGCTAATAAACAGAGAACTATTGTTAAACCCTAGAGGTTTTCGTATCGGGCCCGAGAGTGTAATTTTTATCACCAAAATTCTTATACTCAACTTCAAAGACTCAAACCACCTCGAAGATATCTGTAAAGGTGTTTAAGGACTCATTACCTTACAAATATCCTTTATCATCTCTTTCCACATGTGATTATATCTCATAAATCTCTTCCTCTGTCACAAGAACCCGATCTCTAAGCACAGTGAGGGTTTATTGAAAAAAACAAGTGTTCCAATATCTCATAGAGATCCTTGCAGAAGGACTAATTGTGGAAACATTCTCTACTCTGATTTTTCCTCTAGTATGTTACTCTCTTTCACTCTTATCCTAGTCTCAAGTGGTCTCAACCCAGTCTATACAAATTAGATTTATCTCACACAATTTTTCTTACCTCTGTCATGCACTCACAATCACCCACAAGTGAAAGTTCACACTAATATCACTAAAAAAACTAATAATGACTAAATTCATTAGATACACTACTTATATGGTTAATGATAATCATGCAATGCCTTAAAACCTTAAATTATAGTCAAAATTAATGGAAAAAATTATGTACAGATTACAACTTCTTCTCTTCTTCAAGATTGGAGCTCCAATGATAGCTTATTTTTTTGATTGATCAATGAGGATTAAATAGTTACAAAGTCTTTTTATACTCCCCCATTAAAATTTCTCTCATGTAACCACCTCCATGACACATGTACAAGGTCATATGTGGAGTCTTGAGTTGACAAGAAGGAGTTTACATGAAGCTTTGAGAACTTATTACATCACTTTAGACCTAATTACACCATCTTAAACCTGAGATGAAGCTCCAAGTATACAAAATAAATTACATTAGAAGAGAAGAGGCAAGGATCACCATGTAAAATTTCCAAATTTGAGGCCTAAAACTCACATTAGTTTTGTAACAATTTTTATAGAGTTCCATTACATTGAATAACATCCCCCCTTCTCAAATGAGAGGTCTTTACAATACATAAAAGAAGATGAGAAGAGAGAAGGATAGAATTCAAAAATTCCCTTTTCACCCACCAAAAACATGCATTAAATTTATAAAAAGGGGCATGGAAAACCTAAAAAATCCATCCCTCCATGATCTTTTGCTTGCTTGAGAAGAAAAGGGGCATCATACTTCATTAAAACAAGTGGTTGAAAAACCTAGGACTACATCTTTAAATGGTGGAGACTTTTTCCTATTTTCCACCGACCTACCCTTACCAAAATTAATATTTTCATCTTCCATGGCATAGAGGATGTCGATACCTTTCCAAAAAGTATAATTTTGTGAAAATCAAAGTTTCGGTCAAAAGTTATGGCCAATCGGATCAGGGGGTTTCATGGGAACACAAGTTCCCGATTTAATTCTTAGTCTGCAATTAAGTATTTATTTCCTTTACATTGGGGTTGAGTCGGGTTTACAAGGAACACGATTTACGGGTATAAGGGCCTTGAGTTCTCGTGGGGTCGGCAATGTCTACTTTGAACCGAACTCACCGCTTTGCCTTTGCGTTGTGGATTTCCATGCCCTACGGGAACAACGTTACATGGGGAACATGTTCCTCCATAGACCTATTCTCTGTACCACTCCACCCCTACACTACAATTTTCTTCTTTCTTTAAATCCTCGATCTCCCTTGTATTGCGAGAATGTCACTTCCATAGGGAAATTACATCCCCGCGAAACATGTACCATCTAGGCCTCGGTTCTTCGCATCCCTCACCGATCCACACAACACTCCAGCGCTCACTCCTTTTCCTTGCGAAAAAAGTGGAACTCTTGACCTGAATTCCAGGGAACTCTTGACTGAAATAACTAGTTCCCTGTGTTCCTCAAATCTCGCCCCACTGGCATTGCAATTTTTTCTTAGTATTGTAGCTCTAAACCAAATGAGGGAAGCCTTTGTTCCATGGGAACTAGTTCCATCCACAGCCCCTAGACCCAAAATACATTAGAAAGTTGAATTTTCTCAATATTCCAAAAAATTTCTAATTATTGGACCTTTTTGGATCTGGGGAGTTAGGAAAAGAGTATAGAAGTGCCCCCCAAAGCCATTTTTTCCCATATTAACCATTTCTTCATATTTTTTTGGCTAAATGATGATCTTTTGAAACTTAGAGGGAAGAAGAGAAATTCCTAAAATAATTCCAAGTACCTAGAACATGGAAAATACCTGAAATCCCAGATTCTTCATTGAAATCCATGAAGTTGTCCAAGTCCAAAATTTTCAAGTTAGCCAATTTTTCCATGGGGAAAATTGGATAATAGTTTGGTGACTCACAAGGTAATATGCTTACTAGATTAAAAGATCAGTGGCCTTGAAGCATCTATTAGGCATGGAGCCATCTTGATAACTATGAAAATTGATTTAAAATTGAATAACAAACCCCCGAGATCACTTGCAACACTAGATGAACTTGGAGTTGATCTGAAGCTTGAATTGACCATCCACATTACAAAAATATTCTGAATAAAGTTCTATGTGAGTGGAAAATTATTTTGAACCTGAAATTCTACATGTTTCCTTTCAGAAGTGATAGGTTGGGGTTTGAATGGATACACTCTATAAGTTGTACCAAAATTTCATTTTGCCAAGTTTGAAAAACTAAACTGATTTCTTGACAAATATGAAACATTGCGAGTTTTAAATTCCATGTTGTTTGATAATATATGCACTTGGAATTTTCCCAAACACTTTGCTTCCAAAAATGGACACTATTCTTCTGAAATGGACATGCAACAACAACAAAATACCACAAAAACTATGTAAAAATGGAAAATCATACATTTTCCAAGTGGAAACATGTAGAGTGTGCACAAACACTTCTTTTGATGAAATCAAACCTACAATACCCTACTCTAACCAGAGGAAAAGGGAACTCAAATAAATACTACAACTGATAGGGAGAAGTAGTTTCCTTTCCTCAAAAATGGTGACCATGTAACTAATTTGGAACTGAACATGGTCAATAACAAGAGTGAAAAAATGATTTGAAGCTGGTTTTCCAATCTTCTCATCGAATTATCTGATGGAAATAGAATAAATACCTCTTTTAGTTTCTCTATATTTGGATTTGAGAGGTATTCAGAACCGACCTTTGGCACATTGTAGCTCATCCTCATGCTTAGAAACAAGAATGATTGGTTGTAACTATATCTTTGGCTTCAAGATGTCTAGATATTGTATTTGGCAAGGGATTTGGGGACCAATGGGCTGATCCTTATGATTTTCCCATTCGTTCAAATCTCAACTCCATGAATGGAGTCATCTTATAGACTTTCCTTTTCATGAATGGAGTTGCTTGTAAGTTGATATGATCCTTGTGGTGCTTCAACAAAACAACTCTACCTCCTCCATGATGAATGATTTGGAAATTTATTCATCATGGCTCTCCTCTTCCTCAAACATAAATCTTGAGAGATCAAACTCATCCACAAAATTAGACTCTGTAAGGATGAAGTGGAAAAAGATTCTGAAATTTATCAACAAAAGAAAGCAAGTGTAGACACAATTCATGCACTTTGGGTAATTATTTAGTCTCGGTCTCATACTACTATTCATATGGTTTTGAGTGAAAAAGAGTACTAATTAACCCATGTATTTGGTCATTTTACTTTTCTTTCTATCATTACTTTCAACCTTGCACCCTGCACATGCCCAGTTCATATTTTCATACTGTGTTTTCCTATTCTTTGACTAGGGTGCCCAACCAGACTAGGGCGCCCCAAGTACCCTGATCTCTTTTTCACTTTACTATAATATTTTTGGAACTTTCTAACCATTTAAGATTTCTATATTTTTGGTGGTTGGCCTTTTAAGGTTAATTACGAAATTAGAACAAGAGAACCATATAAATATAAAGTTATGAGACCATAATGAGGGACCAAGCACTAAGCACTAGTATCTCCACCTAAGGTTGCATCCATCAAAGGCTTATATTGCTCCATTTGCATCCATCTAGCTCCATCACAAGGGACAAAGGTTGGTTCATCTGCATCACACTTCATAGGAGGGGATTTTATTCTATTCCATGCACCATTTACTTACATTCTACATCTATTTATTGCTCGCTACTCACAAAGTGCAACTGACACAAGAGAACCTAGGGAAAATTTTCCACACACACACCTAGAACTACATTGGGTCTAAGATGTAGTGAAATACTCAGTGATAAGTCCATCCATTTGGTAGTTGAGGACAATTTGAACCATTCATATTCATCTTTCTTATTTAGGGTTTTGCATGGGTTACTTCATCTCTCGATTTGTAGTGAAATCCAATGAAGTCTAGCAAAGTTCAATGACATTCACATGACAGGAAGTGAACACAAGAAATCATTCAGTGACACCTTAAAGGAGGTTTCTGGTCATTTCCACAGACCAAGGCACCTAGATCTTAGACGAGAGGCACCCTAGTGTGGCCAAACAACTCATCTGCACTTTCTCGAGCTCATGTGCGGTGGTTTCCTCCTCCTATTCAGCCAATCTCCTTTGTGACACAATCCCACAACATCTGTAAATTAGATAAGGCCTTTCCTAACCCTCTTTGTCTTTAGGGTTTCACATTTCACTTGCTTAATTTGCTTGGGTATATTTACTGCATTTTATTGTCATTTATTTACTACTTCTATAACATTAGATTATACTATTAAATTTCATTTTAGTTTAATCATTTTAGTGAACCCATTCTTTGACTCCACCTTTTATTTGGGGTTATTATTATTATCTTACCATGTCTCACTCTTATGGTGATTTTACTGAATCACATCTTAAATCCCTTAATGATCATATTGTTGAACATCCCCAAGATCTAGACTTTCTATTACATGTTGCTCGTGAGGAAGCTACCAATTTTGCAGAGCTTAACACTTTCGTTACCCTTCAACCCCTTGCTTCTACTCTTCCACCCATTTCTACCATCCTTGTTTCTGTTACTACTCCTACAAATCATTTCACACCACCTCTTGTCTCTCATACACGGAAAGTTTCCTCCGTTGGCACTCAAGACTTAACCTCTCTCTATCAAGACCTCCAAGCACAAATTTGTCAGTTACAACAAGCTACTTCTTGTGCATCTCCATCTTTAGATTCCACCTTATTATTGCATACTCCATTCACACCTGCTATCTCCACTTATCCACTTCCTCCTAGTTTTGTCACCCCTAAGCTTCCCATTTTCAATGGGCATGGTGACCCATAAGAGCATCTTAGAGCATTCCATGTAGCTTTTCTTGACTTTGTGGACAATCATATTCTTTTGGCTAAAATATTTCCCCATAGTCTCCATGATTATGTGATGTGTTAGTTCTATGACCTACCTGTCCATTTGGTAACCTCCTTCATACATAAAGCTAATGATTTTCACACCCAATTCTCTATCAACATCGGCTCTAAGATCTCTTATTCCCAACTCGCACAACTCAAACATGAATCCAATGAACACTTAACATACTATGTCTTGCATTAGAAAAAAATTTAGCCAAGATTTCCAATATGCTTGCAAATTCGAGCTTCAGGACTTACTCATTCGAGTCTTTTATCACCTCTTGGGAGAGTGTCCTCTTTGAAACATATCCTTCATTCAACCAACTATGTCATACTATTAAGCTTCCTAAAACAAGGATTATATCCATAGGAAAGATTAAGTATTAGTAACAACCATCATCCTCTGTTTCATTTCAAAAAAATAAAACATTCAATGCACCTACAACACAACCAAATGACATCACAATAATTATCAACTCGATAACTACTACTAAAGAGCTTCAGTCACAACAACCGCAACATATGTTACACCTGTTACATTGGTGGTTTTTGTCATTAATGGAAAATAAAAAGTGCAAGAGTAGGCATATCATATGATTCTCATAGGTTCCAAATTATTTCTTGTGGTTTCAAGAAGGCAAGGACTTGAAGGTTTATTAGTAGTGCCACTTGAGGATGATTTAGGTGTCTAATGAGTCGATGAGGTGTGAAAGGAAGGTACAAGTCAAATAAATCATGGGAGAATATTTTTAAGAGTGTCTATAACATGTGTTAGCCAAATTTAGGTTCAACTCAGCCCATTTCAGAGTCAAGTTTCTATGTTGCACAAAAGTTGGTGTTGAGAACATGTGGTGCTTTTTTATGCAAATGAGATGGGATGGATAATTTAATACCTATATATTTCAAAAAAATCATGGGAGATGATGGAGGAAGGTGTCCTGGTGCTTCATGCAAAATTTCAAGTCATTGTGAGGTCATTTGAGCAAGTTATGTGAGTTTTTGCAAAATAGGTCTATTGAAAAGCTCATTTTGAGCTACTTGGCTTCTTAGTAGTAAAAAAAATAGAGTCTCCTTCAAATAAATATTAGAATTAATTTTTGGATTAAATTTTCATAGAAATCATGTGCAAAAATATTTTTCTCAAAAGGAGGTGTAGTTGAAAAGTTATGAGCATTTTAGTGGAGCAATTTTTCTCTCTCCTAGGTTGTGCTCCAAATTGATAAGAACAAAAGATGACGTTGACCTCCAATTTTTTTTAATCACCTCTAGAGTGATTTTAAATTTCATGTATGGTGTTTCCCAAGCTCAGAACATATTTGAAGGCCTTTCTAATTGAAGGTGCATATAACTACTCTTGTCACTGTTCATGTTTGTGAATGCTCCTAGTATGTGAGTGCTCTAGTTGTTATAAATGGATAACATGCTCAAAAAGAGCCCATAATATTTCCACATGTAATTTTACATTGAGTTTGATAATCTATAAAGCCCTTTGGTGTAGTTAAACCTATAATCTTAGTTGGCATATGTTGTACTTGAGTGCAATTGTCTCAATGTTTCTTAAAGCACTATCCCAACTCTTCCATTTCAAGCTTTGATTGAATTGGCATTATGCATATAGGGTATAATTTATTATCTCATTACAAAATTAAGGATATGAGTTGGGTTTGTAATCACTTGGTTGAAACAATTAGTTTGGAAGCTTGTTTTTGTCTAGGTACGGGGTTGGAAGATATTGGTCTTCACTGCCACTTTCTTCAAGTCTGCTCAATCAAGACCATAACCAATATGTGAACACCTAATTAATGATCAAATATCATGATCATCCATGATATACTACATTTAATCACTTGAAACAATGCCTAAGGTTGTCCATTAAGTGTGCTTGTCCAAATTATAAATTATGCAGTTAGAGTTCAACCTTGTAATGCTAAAAATATCTTAATACAAGCAAGTGTAGATGATCTATGATTCGAATAAATTAGATAAGATTGGAATATGTTATATTAAGCTTCATAATCGTTCTTTGTCGAATTTACAAGTGTTTTAATTGGATAAATTGCTTAAATTTCCTCTCGGGATGATGAGTGATATACCATGTCTCTAGGGTTTCAACATTATGTTTTTTCTCGAAACTCATGATTTATCCAATGAAATATTCTAAAAATAGGAAAAATTCTCAGTGTGAAAATTCCTAAACCTTTAAAAAATGAATGGTTTCAAATAGTGGAGGTTTGGTGAGATATCATTGACAGAAATTGAGAGAACTTGTGCTCGGTCTGCGAGAGATGTTTCTTATTCAATTTCTAAGTGATTTTTGATGTAATTAATTGAAAATATTTTCGGAAGGTAGCCTATAATAAGAACATATGGTGGTTGAAAATTATATTCCAATCATGAATGAACTTATTTTCATTGTTAGACAAGTTATCTCCATCGAGACTTGTGTGAGAAAGTTATTTGGACATATAAGAAGGTAAACATGTTGTCTCAACAATGTATATTGTCTTCAATCTTCATGGAACTTTGCAATCCTCCTGAGTGAAATTGGTGAAGATGTAAGCTCATGAATTTTCTTGTCCATGGCTATGCTTCTTGGAACTTCTAAATGTGGTTATGAAAATGACCTATCATTCACTGTATTAGGTGTATACTGATGATAAGAGCGTCACTAGACCTCTATTGGTTAAAGAAGGATATTTTAATAAGTGTGAGAGATTTCTCAAGTATTGAACATGTTCTGGTGGCCATTAGTTCTATAAACATGTTTTTAAATCTTCAAATGATTTTGTTTCACCCTTTTGCACAAAATAAAACTCATGAGCTCCTAAAATCAAATGAGAATATCAACCATCATCTCTTGAACTTAGATCAAGCTCGAAGGAGTAGTTTAAGAGTCATAAGATTTTCAAGTTGTAAATAGGATATTTATAAGCTCAAGTGTTACTCTTCAGTTATAAATGAAAAGGAGTTGACCACCATGCTTGAACTTTTTGAATATGCATGACATGGACAAAAAGATAGGTTTGTGAAATTTAGTAAATGTGTTGTATTTTAAAGTTTGAGGAGGTGAAGATTCTGAAGCTCGAGCAATATTGAAGTGTTTTTAAAAGAATGTGGATAGACAATGAAAAGCAAGAAGTTGGAGTACACAAAATGAAAATTTCAGGGAAGAAATAGTGAAGATCGGAGACTAAGCTGGGACAATTAAGGTATATAGTCTTAAAGGGTGTAAAATTAGAGGAAATAATAGAAATAAATATAAAGATAACTTGAGAACCATTGTGTATTGTGAGTCAAGAATGAGACGATATGAACATACGAGGTATTGAATTAAGTACTAAACTATAGGACTCGAGTGATTAGTAATGTGACGGATGAAGAACTTTGATTGATTGTAAGAAGAAACATTGAAGGTTGAGAAAAATTGTTGTGAGAAAGTATCGAATAAAATTCAAAGTACGGTAGTTGAATAAGTTAAAGCAAGCCAAGTGATATTAAAGATCAAACATATTGTGATCAGCTCAAAAGAAGATTTTGAAGATTAATCATAAGTTTAAGAAGTCAAAATTGTCGGATCAACGAGTTTGATAGCAAACATAGGGTCACTATGAGATGTTTATTGTATCAAATTGAATGGTGATCACCTCTTTATTTGTTTAGGTTGAGTTGTAGCTTAGTTGTACTAGAGATTTATTGCTTCCTTGCGGTATGAGCTTATAGAATGCTAGTTACATATGACTAAATCATTTAGGAAGTTGGTGCTTCCTTCACCAAGTTATAGCTTGAGTGATATTGAGGTTGTAGCCTCAAGAGTTGATTTGTAGCTCAACAAATATTTGTAACCTTTTTCCACATAGTGCACTAGTTCAATGGGTTTTCTCCCTATTTGGGTTTCCCACTTAAAATTTCTTGTCTCTTGTGTATGTGTGTTGATGATTTCTCTCTTTTGAATTGTTTTTCAGATTAAGTGGTTGAGTTTGTGATTTGTAAAATTTGAATTGAACATTGATTCACCCCCTCTTAGTGTTCTAGTTTCTAACAATTGGTATCAAAGCAGGCCTTGGTGAAGTGAGTCTAACAACTCAAGGGAGATCCAATGAATTCAACTATGGAAAGAAACCAAGAAAGTGGATTCTCTACTTCCAAAGCACCTCTATTTAATGGGTCAAATTATGCCTTCTGGAGTGTTAGGATGAAAAATTACCTAATGTCACTTGGATTTGATATCTGGGATTCATTTGACAATGGCTATACTATTCCAACAACACCTCCCAGCGACAAAGCGGGAAATACAACCGATGAAAACAATTTTAAGGCCATGAATTTTTTTGTTTGGGTTAGATGACGTTGAGTTTATAAAACTTATGCATTGTACTAAATCCCAAGAGATGTGGGACACATTGAAGACAATCTATGAAGGAGGTAGAAAAGTGAAGATAACCAAGTTACAAACATACAGAGCACAGTTTGAGAGAATCAAGATGAAAGAAGGTGAGATTATTTCTTCATATTTGCAAAGAGTTGATGAAATTTTAAATCTGATTAGAAGCTTAGGAGAGGAGGTAAAAGAGACTATGATTGTAAAAAAGTGATTTGATCTTTTAACCTCAAAAATTGATGCTAAAGTATCAGTTTTAGAATAAAATAAAGACCTAACTACTCTAACAATGGATGATCTTCATGGTATATTGACTGCATATGAGATGAGAATCAATGATTCAAAATTAGGGACAAAGGAGGCAACCTTCAAAGCAAACAAAGAGTCACAAGAAAAGAACAAGGAAGTTGATTCTGACATGGACATAGATGATGAAAAAGTAGAAGCCATGTTTGTAAGAAAGATGAACAGAGGATAGGAAAATACAAAGGTAAGCTCCCTTTCAAGTGTTTTAGTTGTGGAATTTTTTTCCACTTTGCTTCTAAATGTCCTAATAAACATAAATAAGATGAGGAATCCTCGATAGACAGAATAATAAATTCAAGAGATATAATGACAAAAATAAGTACTTTAAGAATAAGAATAATTTATACTCAAGAAGATTCAAGCTCTTCACAATCAAGTGACTCTAGTAGCTCTTGAAAGTGAAGAAAAAGATATGTTAGCTGAGACTTTGTTTATGGCTATTGAAATATCAGATGCGAGTAATTATAAGGGAAAATTTCAGACTCAATATGAAAGCTCAAATAAATAAGAATCAAAAGTTAATCTTGAGGATAATTTAATAAGCTCTCTAGATTAAATAAAACATCAAAAGAAGAGAAACCAAAAACTAAAAATCATGGGAAAAGAGTATGAAGAAAAAAATACACTTGTTGAAGAAAATTAGAAAAAGAAAGCCCAAGAACAAGATGAAATTATCAAGGAATATGAAGCATAAGTAAAGATAATTGAGGATGCTTTCAAGGTCAAAGAAGAAAATAATTTGAAGCTCAAAAATGAGATGGAAAACTACAAACTCAATTAGATCAGACCTCTAAAACTGAAAATGTATCATAAGTTTGAGAAGAGCACTACTAATTTGAGTGATATGTTAAGCAAGAAAAAGGATACAAATGAAAAATATGGTTTGGGATATGAAGAGAAGAAGGAAGATGAAAATCAATCAAGAAAAAATATGGCCAAGACAAGTGAGAAACCTCCTAAAGCCAAAAGAGCTGCTTTTAGGAAGAAGAACTATCCAAGGAGACACTATTCCATGAGGTATGCTTACTCATTTTATGGATATTGTTATGCTTGTAATGAATTTTGTCACAAGGTTGTTAAGTGCAGGATGTACTCTAGAAGTCATGGTAGGCACATGAACTTTTATCATGCTAGAAACAAGGATGAGCTGATATATTTTAACTATCAAAAGTATGGACATGTTGCCAAGTTTTTCTATCAAATACCTCCATAGAAAAATAAGAATGTCTACAGGGTTAAATTAGATCCTACAGGTACTAAAGAGAAAGGTTTAATAGCACAGATAACCTTTCATTCATAGAGTGAAGATGTAGAGTGGTACATTGACAGTGGGTGTTCTAGCCATATGATAGGAAAGCGAAAGAAAATTCATATCCTTAGAGGAAAAAGCATCGACACACAATGAATTTTAGGGACAACACAAGAAAATATTGTTAGAAAAGGTACGTTAAGTCTTGATAATGGAAAAAATATTACTAGAAATGTGTTGTATGTTGAAGTCTTAAAACACAATCTTCTCGAGTGTCAGATAAAATGTGCAAACAAAGATATACAGTTCTCTTTCATGATAAAGTTTGTGATATAAGGAAAGGAGAAACATGAAAGGTGGTAGGAAAAGAAAAAGAACAAAAAACCATTTGTATGTGCTTAAGGAAATAAACAAAGAAAAGTGTTTTTCAAGCAAAGTGACTAATAAAATGACTAACCCATTGGCTGGTGCTATTTCTGAGTAGTTGAGGCATATATTTGGGGTAGATTCAGTCCCTATAAGTCACTAAATGTCTCAAAAGGATAGGGGGAGCAGCTGATGTGCCAAAGTTTCTCCAAGAGGGATCATTCTGAGTCCAGACAGGGGGAGTTGGTTTATCGATTCCGGGAACAAAACAAAGGTCATGTAAAGATAATAAATGAAGGTTGAATTTGTAAATTTTATCGGAAGGAGTGTTACAAGTGTTGCGTGGAATAAGAATAACAATTCTTGAGCATATCAGATGAGAGAACAACATTTTCTCGGCGGGAGTTCATGAAAGGTATGAGCATACTTTTTTGTTGAATGTTTCTAATATAATCAGTTTGGTGTGATTTTTCATATTTTTGATAGATGTCAAAGGGGGAGAGAGAGTGATGGAAACTTGTTTCATCATCAAGTATATCATTTTCCTATCAAGTTTCAGTGTGTTGCCATCAATGAAAAAGGGGGAGTTTGTTGCACCCTGTTACATTGGTGGTTGTTGTCATTGATGTCAAAGGAATTGATGGAAAAGTTAAAGTGAAAGAGAAGGCATATCATATGATTCTTGGAGGTTCAAGATGATGTCTTGTGGTTTGATAAAGTAGGGACTTGAAGGTTGATTGGTAGTGCCACTTTAGGATGGTTTCTGGTAACTAATGAGTCTGATTAGGTGTGATAGGATGGTATAGGTCAGAGAAAGCATGGGAGAATTTTTTTGAGAGTTTCTACATCATGTGTGAGCCAAATTTAGGCTCAACTCAGCCCCAAGATTCAAGTTTATATGTTGCACAAATGTTGGTATTGAGAAAATGCAATGTTCTTATATGCAAATGAGATGGGATGGACAATTTCAGACCTATACCTTTCAAAAAAATCATGGGAGATGATGGAGGAAGGTGTCCTAGTGCTTCATGCAAAATTTCAAGTCATTGTGAGGTCATTTGAGCAAGTTATGTGAGTTTTTGCAAAACAGGTCTATTGAAAAGCTCATTTTGAGTTTCCTAGCTTCTTAGCATTCAAACAAAAATATAGAGACTCCTTCAAATAAATCATAGAAGGAATTTTTGGATTAAAATTGCATAGAAATCATGTGCAAAAATATTTTCTCAAAAGGAGGTGTTGTTGAAAATTTATGAGCATTTTAGTGGAGCAGTTTTTCTCTCTCCTAGGTTGTGCTCCAAATCGATAAGAACAAAAAGGTGAAGTTGAATCCAAAAATTATTTAATCACCTCTATAGTTATTTTATAGTTCAGGAATGGTGTTTCCCAAGATCAAAAGATATTTGAATACTTCTTTCCTTTAAGGTGCATATAGCTGCTCTTGTCACTGTTCATGTTTGTGAATGCTCCTAGCATGTGAATGCTCTAGTTGTTATAAATGGATAACTTTCTAAACAAGATCCCAAACTCTTTCCACATGTACTTTTTATTGAGGTTGATCATCTACAAATACCTTTGGTGTAGTTAAACCTAGAATCTCAGTTGGCATATGTTGTCCAAGAGTGTAACTATCTCAATGTTTCATAAAGCACTATCCTGACTCTTCCATTTCAAAATCTTTGATCATCTTGGCAGTATGCATATAGGTTATAATGTATTATCTCCTTAAAACATGAAGGATATGAGTTAGTTGTGTAATCACTTGGTTGAAACAACAAGTTTGGAAGGTTGTTTTTGTCTAGGTACATGGTTGGAAGATATTGGTCTTCACGCCACTTTCTTTAAGTCAGCTCAATCAAGACCATAACCAATTTGTGAACACCTAATTAATGATCTAATCTCATGATCATCCATGATACAATGCACTCAATCACTTGAAACAATGCCTAAGGTTTTCCATCAAGCGTGCTTGTCTAAATTATAAAGCAGTGCAATCGAGTTCAACCTTGTAATGCTAAAAATGTCTTAATACAAGCAAGATCAAATGTTCGTGATTCAAATAACTTGGAAAATTTTGGAATATGTTATATGAAGCTTAAAAATCCTTCTTGGTCAAACTTACAAATGTTTTAGTTGGATAAATTTCTTAAATCTCTTCTCGGGACAATAACAATGATATACCATGTCTCTAGGGTTTCAACATTATGTTTTTGATTGAAACTCATGATTTATCTAATGAAATATTCTAAAAATTAGACAAATTCATTCTGATAAAATTCCTAAACATTTGCAAAAGGAATGGTGGAGGTTTGGTTGAAATCTCAGTGACATAATTTGAGAGAACTCGTGCTCAATCTACAAAGATGCTTCTTATTCGAATTCTCAATGATTTTTTATATAATTAATTAAAAATATTCGAAAGGGTTGTCTATAAGAAGAACATATGGAGGTTGAAAATGATATTTGAATCATGAATGAACTTATTTTCATTTTTAAACAAGTTCTCTCCATCATATACTTGTGTGAGAATATTATTTGGACATATAAGAAGGTAAACTTGTTCTCTCAACAATGTTATTGTCTTCAATCTTCATGGAGCTTTGCAATCTCTCCGAGTGAAATTGGTGAAGATGTAATCTCATGAATTTTCTTGTCTATGGCTATACTTCTTGAAACTTCTAAATGTGGTTATGAAAATGACTTTTTAGTCATTGTATTAGGTGTATACTTGATGATAAGAGCATCACTAGACCTCTGTTGGTTGAAGAAGGATATTTTAATAATTGTGATAGTTTTCTCAAGTCTTGAACATGTTTTGGAGGCCACTAGTTCTATAAACATGGTTTGAAAGCTTCAAATGATTTTATTGCACCCTTTTGCATAAAATGAAACTCATGATATCATAAAATCAAATGAGAATATTAACCATCATCTCTTGAACTTAGATCAAGCTTTGAAGGAGCAGATTGAAGAGTCATAAGCTTGTCAAGTTGTAAATGGGATATTGAGAAGTTTAAGTGTTACTCTTCAATTATAAATGAAAAGGGAGTTGACCACCACACTCAAAATTTTGTGAATATGAATGGTATGGACAAAAAGATAGGTTTGTGAAAGTAAGTAAATGTGTTGTATTTTAAAGTTTGAGGAGGTGAAGATGAAGAAGCTCAAGAAATATTGAAGTGTTTTTAAAAGAATGTGGATAGACAATGAAAAGCAAGAAGTTTAAGTATGAAAAAGTTAAAATTACATGAAAGAAATATAGCAAAGATCAGATACTAAGCTGAGACAATGAAGGTATATAGTCTTAAAAGGTGTAAAATAAGAGGAAATAATAGAAGGAAAGACATATATACCTTGAGAACCATTGTGTATTATGAGTCAAGAATGAGATGATCTGAACATACATGAGGTCTTGAATTAAGTACTAACATATAGGAATCAGTGATTAGTAATGTGAGGATGACAAAGAATTGTGATTGATTTTAAGAAGAAACAATGAAGGTGAGAAAAATTGTTGAGAAATTATTAGAATAAAATTCAGAATAAAGGAGTTGAATCGGTGAAAGCAAGGCAAGTGATAGTAAAGATCAAACATATTATGATCATCTCAAGATTAGAGTTTGAAGAGGATTCCAAAGTTGAAGAAGTCAGAAATTGTCGAGTAGTAGAGTTTTATAGAAAATATAGGGTCACTATGAGATGTTTATTACATCTAATTGAAGGATGTTCACCTATTTATTTGTTCGGGATGAGTTGTAGCTCATTTATACTAGGGAGTTATTGCTTTCTTGTAGGTAGGAGCTTGTAGAAGGTCAATTACAATTGGCTAAATCATTTAGGAAGTTGATGATTCCTTCACTAAGTTGTAGCTTGTGTGATATTGAGGTTGTAGCCTCAAGTGATGAGTTGTAGATCAAAAATTGTAAAATTTGCCACATAGTGCACTGGTTCAGTGGGTTTTCTCCCTATTTGGGTTTTCCACTTAAAATTTCTTGTCTCTTGTGTATGTGTGTTGATGATTTCTCTCTTTTGAATTATTTTTCAGATTAAGTGGTTGAGTTTGTGATTTTTAAAAGTTTAATTGAACATTGATTCACCCCCTCTCAGTGTTCCAGTTTCTAACAATTGGTATCAGAGCAGGCCCTGGTGAAGTGAGTCTAATAGCTCAAGGAGATCTAGTGAATTCAACTATGGCAAACAACCAAGCAAGTGGCTTATCTACTTCTAAATCACCTTTGTTCAATGGATCAAATTATGCCTTCTAGAGTGTTAGGATGAAAACTTACCTAATGTCACTTGGATTTGATATTTGGGATTTAGTTGACAGTGGCTATACTATTCCAGAAACACCTCCTACTTATAAAGAGAGGGAAATAAAACAATTTAAAATAATTGTAAGGCCATGAATGCAATTCTATGTGGGTTAGATGAGGTTGAGTTTATAAAAGTTATGTAGTGTACTACAACCCAAGAGATGTGGGACAAGATGAAGACAATCTATGAAGGAGGTAACAAAGTGAAGATAACCTTGATTACAAACATACAGAGTATAGTTGAGAGAAACAATATGAAAGAAGGTGAGATTATTTATTCATATTTGCAAAGAGTTGATGAAATTATAAATCTTATTAGAGGCTTAGGAGAGGAGGTAAAAGAGAGTATGATTGTACAGAAAGTGCTTAGATATTTGACCTCAAAATTTGATGTTAAAGTATCAGTTGTAGAAGAAGCTAAAGACCGACTACTCTAACAATGGATGATCTTCATGGTATATTGACTACATATGAGATGAGAATCAGTGATTCAAAATCAGGAAAAAGGAGGCAACCTTCAAAGAAAACAAAGAGTCATGAGAAAAGAACAAGAAAACTGATTCTTACATGGACATAGATGATGAAAAAGTAGAAGCCATGTTTGTAAGAAAGCTAAAGAGAGGTTCAGGAAAATACAAAGGTAAGCTCCCATTCAAGTGTTTCAGTTGTGGACAAGTTGGTCACTTTTCTTCTAAATGTCCTAATAAACACAAATAAGATGAGGAATCCTCTAATAGAAAGAATAATAAATTCAAGAGATATAATGAAAGAAGTACTTCAAGAATAAGAAGAATTTATACTCTCAAGAAGATTCAATATCTTCACAGTCAAGTGACTCTAGTAGCTCGAAAGTGAAGACAAAGGTATGTTAGCTGAAACTTTGTTTATGGCTATTGAAATATCTAGATGCAAGTAATTCTAAGGGAAAATTTCAGACTCAGTATGAAAGCTCAAATGAAGAAGAAAAATTTAATCTTGAGGTTGAGTTAATAAGTGCTCTAGATGAAATAAAACATCAAAAGAAGAGAAACCAAAAATTGAAAATCATGGTAAAAGAATATGAAGAAAAAATCAGACTTGTTGAAGAAAATCATAAAAAGAAATCCCAAGAACATGAATAAATTAACAAGGAATATGAAGCACAAGTAAAGATAATTGAGGATGTTTTCAAGGTCAAAGAAGAAGATCATTTGAAGCTCAAAACTGAGATGGAAAAGCTGCAAAATCAATTAGATCATACCTCTACAAAACTGAAAATGTATCATAAGTTTGAGAAGAGCACTTTGCTGATTTGAGTGATATGTTAAGAAGAAAAAGGATGCAAATGACAAAGCTGGTTTGGATATGAAGAGAAGAAGGAAGATGACAAATCAACAAGCAAAAAAAAATGGCCAAGAAAAGTGAGGAACATCCTAAAGCCAAAAGAGTTGATTTTAGGAAGAAAAACTATCCAAGGAGACACTATGTCATGAGGTATGCTTACTCATTTTATGGATACTGTTATGTTTGTAATGAATTTGGTCACAAGGCTGTTAAGTGCAGGATGTACTCTAGAAGTCATGGTAGGCACATGAACTTTTATCATGCTAGAAACAAGGATGAGCTGATTTGTTATAACTGTCAAAAGTATGGACATGTTGCCAAGTTTTTCTATCAAATACCTCCACAACAAAACAAGAATGTCTACAGGGTTAAATAAGATCCTACAAGTACTAAGGAGAAAGGTTTAATAACACAAACAACCTTTCATTCACAAAGTGAAGATATAGAGTGGTACATTAACAGTGGGTGTTCTAGCCACATGATAGGGAACAAAAAAATTCATCTCCTTAGAGGAAAATGCATTTGGCATAGTGAATTTTGGGGACAACACATCAACAAATATTGTTGGAAAAGGTACATTAAGTCTTGATAATGGAAAAACTATAACTGAAAATGTGTTGTATGTTGAAGGCTTAAAACACAATCTTTTGAGTGTCAGTCAAATGTGCAAACAAGGATATATAATTCTCTTTCATGATAAATTTTGTGATATAAGGAAAGGAGAAATAGGCAAGGTGGTAGGAAAAGAAAAAAGAACCAAAAACCATTTGTATGTGCTTAAGGAAATAAACAAAGAAAAGTGTTTTTCAAGCAAAGTGGCTGATAAAATGACTAAACCATTGCCTAGAGCTAGTTGTGAGCAGTTGAGGCATAAATTGGGGGTAGCTTCAACCCCTATAAGTCACTAAATGTATCAGAAGGATAAGGGGAACAACTGATGTGCCAAAGTTTCTCCAAGAGGGCTCAATTTGAGTCAGACAGGGGAGTTGGTTTCTTGATTCTAAGCACAAAACAATGGTCATGTAAAGATAATAAATGAAGACTGAATTTGTAAATTTTATCAGAAGGAGTGTTACAGGTGTTGCATGGAAGAAGAATAACAACAATTCTTCAGCACATTCAGACAATAGAACAACATTTTCACAGTTGGAGTTCATGAAAGGTATGAGCATACTTTTTTGTTGATTTTTTCCAATCTAATCAGTTTGGTGTGCTTGTGCATATTTTTCATAGATGTCAAAGGGGAGAGAGAGTGTTGGAAACTTGTTTCATTGTCAAGTATATTAGTTTTCCATCAAGTTTTAGTGTGTTGCCATCAATGACAAAGGGGAGTTTGATGCACCTGTTGCATTGGTGGTTGTTGTCATTGACGTCAACGGAATTGATGGAAAAGGGAAAGTGCAAGAACATGCATATAAAATGATTCTAAGAGGTTCAAGATGATTTCTTGTGGTTTTAAGAAGGAAGAGACTTTAAGGTTGATTGGTAGTGCCACTTCATGATGGTTTCAAGTGCCTAATGAGTCTAATGAGGAGTGACAGGCTAGTACAGGTCAAAGAAATCATGGGAGAAGATTTTTGAGATTTTCTAAAACATGTGTGATCTAAAATTAGGCTCAACTCAGCCCTAGGAGTCAATTTTTTATGTTGCACAAACAATGGTGTTGAGAAAATGCAATGTTCTTGTATGCAAATGAGATGGGATGGAAAATTTCAGACCTATTACTTTCAAAAAAATCATGGGATATGATGGAGAAAGGTGTCTTGGTGCTTCATGCAAAATTTTAGGTCATTGTGAGGTCATTTGAGAAAGTTATGTGAGTTTTTACAAAACAGGTCTATTGAAAAGCTCATTTTGAGTTGTTTGGCTTCTTAACAGTGAAACAAAAATATAAGACTCCTTAGAATAAATCATAGAAGGAATTTTTGGATTAAATTTGCATAGAAATCATGTGCAAAAATAATTTTCTCAAAAGGACATGTAGTTGAAAAGTTATGAGCATTTTAGTGGAGTGGGTTTTCTCTCTCTAGGTTGTGCTCCAAATCGATAAGAACATAAAGGTGAATTTTAACTATAAATTTTTTTATCACCTCTAGAGTGCTTTTATAGTTTAGTCATGGTGTTTCCCAAGGTCAGAAGATATTTGAAGGCCTTTCTCCTTAAAGGTGCATATATTTGCTCTTTTTTCACCATTGCTCATGTTTGTGAGTGCTCCTAACATGTAAATGCTCTAGTTGTTATAAATGGATAACTTGCTCAAAAAAATCCCAGACTCTTTCCATAGGTAATATTGCATTAAGTTTTATCATCTAGAAATCCCTTTGGTGTAGTTAAACCTAGAATCTTAGTTTGCATATGTTGTCCTAGAGTGCAATTTGTCTCAATGTTTCTTAAAGCACTATCCCAACTCTTCCATTTAAAAATATTTGATCATCTTGGAAGCATGCATATAGGGTCTAATGTATTATCTCCTTACAACATAAAGGATGTGATTTCGGTGTGTAATGAAACAATAAGTTTGGAAGGTTGTTTTTTTCTAGGTATAGGGTTGGAAGATATTGGTCTTCGCTGCCACTTTCTTCAAGTCTGCTTAATCAAGACCATAACCAATTTGTTAGAACCTAATTCATGATCAAATATCATGATAATCCATGATACAATGCATTCAATCATTTGAAATAGTGCCTAACATTTTCCATCAAGCGCTTTGTCATATTTCAACCTTATAATGCTAAAAATGTCTTAATACAAGCAAGAGTAGTTGATATGTGATTCAAATCAATTGGAGAAGTTTGGACTATGTTATATGAAGCTTCAAAATCCTTCTTGGTCGAAATTGCAAGTAATTATTTGGATAAATTGCTTAAATGTCCTCTCAGGATAGTAATAGTGATATACCATGTCTCCAGGGTTTCAACATTATGTTTTTTTCTTGAAACTCCTGATTTATCCAATGAAATCTTATAAAAATTGGAAAATTCTCTATGAGAAAATTCCTAAACCTTTGCAAAAGTAATGGTGTAAAATGGTGGAGGTTTGGCCAAGATCTCATTGATGAAATTGTTAGAACTCATGTTTAGTCTATAGATATGCTTCTTACTCGAATTCTCAATGATTTTCGATGTCATTAATTGAAAATATTCGAATGGTAGTCTATAAGAAGAACATATGGAGGTTGAAAACAATCTTCCAATCATGAATGAACTTATTTTATTTGTCGGACAAATTATCTCCATCGAGAGACGTGTGAGAAGGTTATTTGGACATATAAGAGGGTAAACATGTTGTTTAAACAATGTGGTTATGAAAATGACTTTATCGGTCACAATATTAGGTGTATTTGATGATAAGAGCATCACTAGAATTGTTGGTTTAAGAATGATCTTTTAATAATTGTGAGATTTTTCTCAAGTCTTGAACATGTTCTTGAAGCCAATAGTTCTATAAACATGTTTTGAAATCTTCAAATGAGTTTGTTACACCCTTTTGCACTAAATGAAACTCATGAGCTCCTAAAATCAAATGAGAATATCAACCATCATATCTTGAAATTAGCTCAAGCTTGAAGGAGCAATTGAAGAGTCGAAGCTTGTCAAATTTTTAATGGGATATTGATAAGTTCAAGTGTTACTCTTCAGTTACAAACCGAGAAGGGAGTTGACTACCAAGCTCAAACTTTTGTGAATATGCATGACATGGACAAAAAGAGAGGGTTGTGAAAGTTAGTAAATGTGTTTTATTTTAAAGTTTGAAGAGGTGAAGAGTAACGAAGCTTGAGAAATATTGAAGTGATTTTAAAAGAATGTGGATATACGGTGAAAAGAAAGAAGTTGAAGTATGAAAAAGTGAAAATTGTAGGGAAGATATAGTGAAGATCATATACTAAGTTTGGGAAAGTAAAAGTACATAGTATTAAAGGGTGCAAAATCGGAGGAAACAATAGAAAGAAAGAAAATGATACCTTAAGAACCACTATGTATTATGAGTCAAGAATGAGATGATTTGAACATACCCGAGGTCTTTAATTGAGTACTAAAATATAGGACTCGGTGATTAGTCATGTGATAGATGAAGAAATGTGATTGATTGTAAGAATAAATAGTGAAGGATGAGAAAAATTTTTGTGAGAAAGTATTAGAATAAAATTCAAAGCACGGGAGTTGAATCATTGAAAGCAAGGAAAGTGATTGTAAATATCAAACATATTGTGATCAACTCAAGAGAAGAGTTTGAAGAGTAATCCAAAGTTGAAGAAGTCGAGAAAGCTATCAGAGAGCAAAGAAAGTTTGATAGAAAATATAGGGTCACTATGAGATATTTATTACATCAAATTGAAGTGTGATCACCTCTTTATTTGTTTAGGCTTAGTTGTAGCTCAGTTGTACCATGGAGTTGTTGCTTCCTTGCATGTAGGATCTTGAAAAAGGCCAGTTTCAACTAGCTAAATCATTTAGGAAGTTGGTGCTTTCTTCACCAATTTGTAGCTTGAGTGATACTAAGGTTATAGCCTCAAGAGTTGAGTTGTAGCTCAAAAAATCTTTGTAACCTTTTGCCACATAGTGCACTGGTTTAGTGGGTTTTCTCCCTATTTAGGTTTCCCACTTAAAATTTCTTGTCTCTTGTGTATATGTGTTGATGATTTCTCTCTTTTGAAATGTTTTTGATTAATTGGCTGATTTTGTGCTTTGTAAAATTTGAATTATACACTCGATACACCCCCTTCTCGGTGTTCCAGCTTTATATAACAATGTACATTCACTAAATTTCCTATAGCCCCACATCTTATCTTATAACAACTTCTTGAGAGTAATTTTATTACACTTCCTCCACCACTCAAATTAGAACCATCACGACTAAGAGGCAAAAATTATAATGAGAACTTATGATGTGATTAACAATGATGTGTGGGGTACTAGGCGAATCAATGTCTCAAGATCTGCACCATCATCTAAGATCTTATTGAGAATAAAAGCTTGAATTTCCTAAGCCTATAAACTTTACACTAGTCATTAAAAATCATAAGCTCAAACTATTTAATAACTGTCCTAACGTAATGACAAGAAAGAAACCGAATATTCGGTTAATCACGCATATCAAGTAGTGCCTCCTCCTACATCTAGGGCTCTTGAATTTTTAGTTACACATATTGACACTTCTTTGCCGATCATCTCCTTCTCCGACCATAATTATCATGTGACTTTCACATCTAATCACTTACATATCAATGCATCTATTGGCTTTGTTTCTATCAATAGTACTAAGGTTGACATGTCTTGGCCCATAATCGCATGCTCTATTCCACTTCTCATCACTATTGGTTATCCACTATCACAAATTTCATATCTGATGAACAATTCATATGGTGTCATCAAACTTCATGTTACGGTAGGTCCTCTTACTATGCTTGTACCCTTACTTTTAGGACAAGAAGTCAATGGTTGTGACATGCTTCTAGGCCTTAATTGATTTGTAGGTCTAAGTCCATCATCTCTATGAATCATTTGTGACTCAAATTCATTCATAACAATCAAGTTGTTTCTATCAACAATGTACCTCCATCTACTCCATGGTCATCATCTCCTTGAGTATCGGTTAATGCATCTCCTACTTCATCTAGTACATTGTAATCTTTATTACTTAAAGCGCAATCTACTCCTAGTTCACCTACTTGTACACCATCTACGTGCAGCCTCACCACTCTACTAGTCCTACACATCGGCATAGGCCTATTCCTTGCATAGTTACTACATCTTGACATAGGTCACCGCCTCATTTTATTCCAGGTGGGTGTCCATCAACCCTGCACTTTGCTTCTCATTGGTCTCCATCACCTACACATTTTTTGTGCCTATACACTCATCATATATTCATCCATTGCATGCATATAGAATTCACCCACTTGCTCATCGTCTATCTACTATACCACCACTATTAGCCCATGGCCATACGCTTTCATCACCACCAACATTAGATGAGGGACCTTCATCCTTCACTTTTATTGGTTAGTTCATCGCTTATTGGGATGACAAAATATAGCTAAGTATTAGAGGCATCGAAGTTTGGCGGGAAAGGGGACACACCGGGTAAAATCATGATATAAAGACTTAGCTATTTTACATGGGCTAAATATAAACATGGAGTGCAGAGCACGCAACAGGATGAAGACTTGAAAGAGCACGCAAAGGCTATTTTAGAAAAGTAGGAGATTAAGCGCCATACATAGTTTTGGGATATTAATAGGATTGGAAGCGTAGTTATTATTAGATGATATATTAATAGTGATCTTGCATGCTTTTACAATTATCTTGTAGTGGCGCATGACTATTCTTAGCATGTAACCTATTTTGGAGAGTGCGGGAGTAGTGAAGGAAAAGTACTCACTACCTATAAATATGTATTGATTTGCATGGTTTGGGGATCGATTAGTGAATATTTTGTAAGGTTATGATCTTTGGTTCATGAGAGCGCATAACCTATGGTGGCATTGGTAAGTATGTATAAAGCTTACGTGTTTTACAACAATTAATATAATGGACCTTTTTGGCTAGATATTGGTTGTTGACATAGCTGAGCATGGATCGTGTATGATAAATCGATTATGTTTTTTTAATAACTTCTACATAATAGTCAAGATCTAGATCTAGTTTATGTTATACAATATTTTTGCTTATCATTATGGATCTAGAATGTTTGTATAATCTTGCCAACTCCTTGAACAAGTGACATAAAAGAGGTACACGATACCCTTGTGCATTTTGGGTGAGCACCTAGTTTTGGGTGAGTGATGTGTTAGCCCGCCTTGGGTTTTTGGTGAAATAATAAGACTACATTTTGGTTTCGTTGTCGGGACCTATTTTTAAGATGTTTTAAAGGATTTTCATGATGCGGACGTATCATTTGAATTTGGCCAGTATTGAGGAATGGTTAGAAAATTTAGAGGAAGAGTATGCTCATAGATTTAACATTGGACCGAATTTGATGCACGCGCGTGGGTTGAGCGGAGAACCTGTATCATGAGCTCTATGAGAATTTTTTTTCTTTATTTCTTATAGATTTATACGAGTGCTTGGTAGCATACACATCAAAGAAAAATTGGAATTTTAAAGCACTTGTCTAGACACAGGAAGATTTCCAAAATTTGCATGATGTTGATCTGACTTGGACATGCATTGTGGATCATTTGTGGAGTGGTGTTTTGAATAGATATAGTCTAGAGTACATATTTTCTATTTATTCCTATCCAAAGGTTGTTGAGTTTCAGTTCTTATGCAAATCTAGTGGATCTTATTTGCGTGGTATCCCTTTAGTGATTAAGATCTTGATCATGACCCTAGATTTGGAATAACGTCCTATGGCTAGCTAAACCCCACCATGCACGGGAGCAGGAGTAGGTGTGGTGAAATCGATAGACTGGTGGTAGAAAGGCGAGAGAAGAAAGGTAACTTAAGTTTAATGAGTTGCACGAGAGGGATTTAGAGAAGCAATGTGAATTTGTGGAATTAATGGCATTGTGGAGAGAGATGGCTCGTGAAGGATTTAGAGCTCACGTAGAGGACATGGAGCCAAAGCATATGGAACTCCCCATTTGGGTAACAATGGCATATAACCCTCTTTGACCTAATATTAGAATGCACCAGTGGAAACTACATGGATCGTGGGTGTGCATTTGATCTCCAGTGACCTAGCCCTTATGCTTGGTTTTCTAGTTTCTACGATAGTCATTAGTAAGCAAGCTAGTGTGGGTAGTAGAGTAGTGACAGATAGAGTTAATTTACCATCAAGTTCAGGAGTTAATCAGGTAGCTTATTCATCTATTGCAGGTCAAGCATCTTCTGTGTTATTTGGAGGTCCGGGTGTAGGTATATTCTTTGGCACATCATCAACTCGAACGTGGGCGCGTAGAAAATTGGTATTACGTGCGGAAAAATACAACATCATAGACCATGGGAGTTTAGTTTAGTACAACTATTGGAACACAAGGAAACACATCCTCTAGTTCATTACCTACTACAAGAGGAGGGTCGAGAGGATCAAGTGGCACGAGGATCTTGTGGATTTGGTGATTTTGGAGGTGGAGGAAACAAAAGAGGTAATATCGGTTCTAGATTTGGTGAGCATGGTCCGTACCAACCCCAGTAATTGTATTCTGAGATGTCTCTTCGTATCTCATAATATAGATGAATTGAAGATGCAGCTAAGCACGTGCATATGTGTGAAATATTATAGCACACTAAGGGGATTATAGCTCCAGAGCGTAAGGAAATCCAATTTTCCAACTACTTTGTAAGGGTGTGCACATAGTTGGTATAAAAATAATGATCCAAACCAGACTGGTGTAGACCATACCATGCTTAGTGATGGTTTCTTGGAAGAGTTCCATATACGAGTTTGAGCGAGAAGAGCATCGGTCATGTTGAAGGACATCAAGCAGGGCATGGTTGAAAGTGTAAGGGAGTATGATGCCTACTTTAAAACCTTATTGTCAAAGTTTTCTTATGACATCCACCCAAGTCAACATGCTCAATGGTTTGTTGGAGGTTTGATCACACCTTTCAGAAGGGCGCTCTCACACAAGACTTATATAGACTGCGTGAAGATTTTGAAGTAGCTCTATGTATTGAGGAAGTTGGGAGCATAGACACTGGAGTTATCCCATTTTTGGAAGCTTAGATTGCATCTATGGAAAAATAGTTGGAAAATTTTTCAGCTAATTTAGCTCATGAGATGTGTAGTGGTATTTGGTGCACAGATTGTGAAGTATAAGGACATACTAAGGATAGTTTCCCTCGTAAATCGGTGTGCGCTAGTTGTTAGATTGTGAGACTTGCTATTTGGATCATGATTCAATTAGGTACCTCTGATGCAGCGTATGATCTAGAAAAAGTATCATGTTATTGTAAAATTTGTAAATCTACCACTCATGATATAGAGAATTGTAGATTGATTGATCAGATTCATGATGCTATTGATATTGATGTATGTTAGACCGGTGTTGCGAAAAAATTATAAGGAAAAAGGTGAAAATCATAATCAAAACCATAATGAAGGGCACTCTAATGGCGGTGGTCAAGGTAGAGGCTACTGTGGAGGATTCAAAGGCCAAGGTCACGGGGGTGGAAGAAGTGATTTCCCCCGTGGAACCTATTATATATGTGGATCTCCTTATCATTACAAATATGAATGCCCTCATAACATCATCGGTCCTTTTGTGGAAAGAACCAAAACTATGAAGAATTCTTGGATTTGTATGAGCACCTGAGTAAGAAGCACAAGCAAGATAAGGGCATGAGAATGGTTAGAGTACAACATGTTGTGGAAGATTAGTGGATGCCAAAGGTAGCACTTGATCTGAGATATTACCTGTGTTAGACACTACACGCACTAAGGTTACACACACCAAGGAAGTTCCAGAATAGAAGCCTTTTTTATTACAAAAGAGGGGGTATTGCATGTAAATTATCTAGACCCTACTCATTAGAAGGAAGTTTATCAAGAGACCATGGAAGTTATTATAAATTTGCAAGGTGAGATACATTGTTTAAAAGAACAGTCATAGAAGTTAGAACATGCACAAGCAGTTGAGCTTCCTCAGAAGGATGTTGATGATTTGAAGGAGGTTTGTAAGATGTTGCGATAAGAAAACATCATTCCTTTATTGGGGAATGGATAAGGAGGAATATTTTACACATTGGAGTTGAGTGCAAGAGACAAATTTTACATGCTAATTTACCTCCTCGCAGTCTAGATTATGACAAATAGATCACTCGAATGTTGTTGTTAACGGATGACTCTTGAATAACATTTTGATTGATACAGTGTAGAAGGGAATGTTCTCACATTAGGCGAAAGGAATCGGATGGGGATGCCACCATTCCATCCATCTTCAAATGTGTTGTTTATGGTGAATAGGACTAAAGCCACACCCATTGGAGTTTTGAAGGATGCTAATATTACTATACTGAGGGCCAAGTTTAATGGGGATTTTGAGGTTTTGACACTTGTAGAGGCGAGACAATTTTCCAAAAATTCTTGGGTGCCCTTAGTGTTATACAAATAATGTTGATCAATGCTTTAATAAAAGATATCTCATTTTTAGAACAAGGAGGAGCACATGATTATTCCTTTGGTTGATGGAAAAGTTGCACCTTATGTAGAAACTTTGAGTGAAGAGGATCGGCTAGAATTTATGTCCACACCATTAGATATCTGAAGTACTTGAGCCATCAATGGAGGAGTTATTCAATGGGATGATGCACACTCCATGAGTGATACTACAAGTGTTGCATGTGACAACTATGTGTATGAGACGTATGAAATGGAGGGGTGTAAGATCAAGAACATAGTTACTCGCATCATTGGGACGTACATGGTTAGGTGTTTTGGCACTAACTAGAAACCTCAGTATACTAGTGAAGGAAATATATAGGTATTTATACGCACTATGGAAGTCTAGTGGAAATATTAGGTAGAAAGAAGAAATATGCTATTCTATACCTTGCATGGTACAACTACTCGCTAGTGGAATACACATAGGGACAATCTTTTGGAGTGGCAAGAAGTGAGAATCACCTTCTCTACTAGGTTTCTTAGGAGAAATATACCCTCACAGATTTGTGAATTTCATGGGAAGGATGCTTAGCACCACGTTCAGTAGTGTGAGAGACTCTAGACAGAGGGGCAGGAGGCCTTGCCACCATCACTCTAGGTACATAAGTTCTACGCCACTCTCAGTGGTTGTGCGCACACATGGTATGTTCATGTAGAATTAACAAGGAAAATAGTTAACTGGAAGGAGATGACTACAAGTATGATTCAAACCTTTGACTATTTTTCTACTAAACCTCTAGTGCATGAGACCTTATAGATTATGAAGCACCTTATAATGGGGGAAAATGCAAAGGATGAAGAACTATTGTTATACATGTTTGAAGAATTGAACTTGGAGGAATGATTTTTGAAGAGCAAAGAAATAGATGAGGTACATCTTGGGCGTGTCTAGTTGGAAAAAGAAAAAAGTAAATTGGTTTACATGATTGATGATGAAGAAGTTGATCAATTGGATGTTGAACACACTATAGGTAAGAAAAAGGTCTTGGATAGTACAAAAGATAAGGCACACGTGTATCACGAGCCTATGAAAACTAAGAAAGTCAACATTGGGACAGATGCATAACCAAAAGAGGCCATTATTGGTGATTATTGGAATGATCAGGATGTGTCTAAAATTATTGAGTTGTTGCACAACTTCCAAGATTTATTTCCACGAGGATATCATGAGTTAAAAGGGGTGCATCCATCTTTGGGTGAAATGAGGATCAAGTTAAAGGAAGGTGTGCACTCGGTTAGGAAGAGGTCTTACAGGATGAATCCTAATCTGCGCATCAAGGTAAAGGAAGAAAATGATAAAATGTTGGAGTCTGGAATCATTGAGCCCATTGAGGAGTTAGAGTGGGTTATTCCTATAGTGATAAGCATAAAGAAGGATGATAGGATAAGGGAATGTGTGGAATACAAAGAGTTCAATGTTGCATGTGTGATAGATCCTTTTTTTACACCCTTTATAAAAGAAATCTTGTAAGGTCTTACAGGGCACGAGATCTAATCTTTCACCGATGGATTTTGGATATCATCGGTGAGGATTGAAAAATAAGACCAAGCAAAGACAAATTTCACCATTGAGTGGGGAATTTTTACATATCTGAGATAAGCCTTTTGGGTTGAAGAATGTGCCGTGTAAATTTTCACACATTGTTATATAGGCGTTTGAAGACTTCATACACTAGTTTTTACATGTTTACTTGGATGGTTGGACCGTATATGGGCTAGTAAAAGATCATTGTGCTAGTTTGAGCACTGTAGATAGTTAAACATCTCTTTGAACATTAAGAAGTGCATTTTTGCTACACCTTTTGGGACTCTGTTGGGACATATCATTTCCAATGAAGGTTCATTGGTAGGTTTTGCTAAGGTTACAATTATATTAGGTTTGGAGGAGCCTACCAATCGGAGCAAAGTGCAGATTCTTGGGCCATACGAGGTTATTATAGGAAGTTCATTCAAGGTTATGTTAGGATCGTCATGCCCTTGGAAGAGTTGTTGAAGAGTAAAGGAAATTTCATTGGAATGAGGCACAACAAATAGAGTTTGATACATTGAAGGAAAGACTCACTTCTATGCCCATTACATGTTTTCCTTCTTGGGATAAGTTATTTCTTGTACATGTTGATATTTCTAGCATGGCCATTGGAGCAGTGTTGGCACATCTTGGTGAAGGTATTATTGATCATCCTATATAATTTTCTATCAAGAATTCGACCCGAGTTGAACAGAGTTATACAACTTCATAGTGTGAGTCCTTGTCCATGATTTATGCGTTGCATAAGTTTAGACAATACTTGTTGGAAACTCCCTTTATATTCTATACAGATCACATGGCACTTAAGTACTTTGTGAACAAGACCATTTTTCATGGGCACATATGCCATTGGATTCTATTGTTTTAGGAGTTTGACTTTACAGTGGTGGTTAAGCCAGGAAAGAGTAATTATGGACTAGATCATTTATCAAGGATTAATTCAGGGGAGGATGTGGAGAACATTGAGGATACAATTCTAGATGCCCAACTATTTAGATGAACCGTGTGCCGTCTAACTTAGAATATATTTCTATCTTTTTGCATCTTGGTGTGGCGCTAAGGGGATGCAGATTTTGGAGAAGAAACAACTTGCTATACGTGCTGCACCTTATATGCTGATCAGTGGAGATTTGTACAAACTAGGCCATGATGAGGTTTTGTGCCGGTGTGTACTTGAGCATGAGCTCGAGGCTATTATGGAGGAAGCTCATGGTGGAATTACAGGTGGACATTATGTAGGAGATGCTTCTGTGCATAATATTTTATTGGTTGGCCAATGGTGGAAAACACTATATAAGGATTGTAAATAATATTTTAAGGCATGTGACCATTGTCACTGCCTTAGAAAGCTTGGGCATAGAGATGAAATGCCTTTAAGAGCTATTGCTAGTGCATAACCTTTTGAAAAATGGGAAATTAAATTTGTGGGTCCTATTTCCCCACCCACGTGCGAGGACTAGATCACGCTATATTATAACTTGTATAGATTATCTTACAAGGTTAGAGGAAGTAGCACGTCAAAGGATTGCGTGGCATCTACAACAACAAGGTTTATGTGGGAAAAAATTATCAAAGGTATAGATGCCCATTGATTTTGACAAGTGATAAGGGTACTCATTTTCTTAATGAGACTATTATGATATTATTAGCTGAGTTTATGGTTGTGCATCACAAGATGGCCTTTGATCACCCAAAAGCTAATAGAACTATTGAGGCTTTCAACAAGATATTGGGACATACATTGACTAATATTTGTGATGTTGGAAGGAAATATTGGGATGATAAAGTCTCTGTTGTACTTTGGGCATACATGACAACTTACAAAATATTGAACAAAGCCACACCCTTTCAGTTGGTGTTTTTGTGGAGGCTATTTTACCAGTGGAATTCATGTTACCATATTTGTGTATTGTATGCACAAGAGGATTGGCTAACGAGCAAGCACTTGAAGAGCGCATTGTCAATTTAGTTCAATGTTTTGTGTAATAAGCACACTTTCACACCAAAAGATGATTATTTTCTAGTGAATTCATGTGCGAAGGATTTGTACATACTTTTAGTTTGGGGTGTATCAAGAAGTATTTTTGCTGCCTTAGTTTAGATTATAGTGCATTGTAAAAGAAAACTTGTAAGTACTCGGAAAAGAGATAGACTTGAGAAGACATTTCAAAGAAATTACTTGGATTGAAGAAAACACGTAGGAAGTTAGACACTCAGTGTAACACGAGGTAGGCTACAACATTGAAAACTACTTGGGATGAGGCACATTGGAGAGGCACTTCAGTGCAAGGAAATGTGCATAAGTGAATCTGTGGCCAAGAAGTAGTGGTCGCACTAGAAATTTGTGAATGAGGTGTGGAAAAGTAAGGCACGAGAAAGACATGGTGCAACACATGGAAAAACGTGGAGATGGAATTAATGTCACATATGGTGGTAGTTGGGGAGTAATTAATGAGGAATTTTGAAATGATCTATAAAGTTAGTCCGTGTAACATTATTTTTACCTTGCATCGTTTGAGCTATCAAATTTTGAAGTGTGACGAAGAGTGACAAAGTTCTTAAGTGCAAAGAATGAGCACGAAGAATAAACTTTTGGTTAGAAAACTAGTTGAGCTCATGACACGTCAGTGACATGACTCCACAGGTGTATTTGAGTTGTCAATTTTGTGAGAAAGAAGGGTTCACTCAGTATAGGTTATCGTGGAGGGAGAATTATAGCTAGGTTTTCACAAAATCAAAGGGGTTTGGTATGAATTTGAGGCTTGCAAGTAGAAGGAAGTGATAACGTTGAAGTTCTGAGTGAAGTTGTAAGTAGAAAAGAGCAATGGCACCTAGGAGAGCCCCAGTCGTGGAGAAGGAGGCCGATGAAGTGACAAAAGAATGGTTGGTAGAAATATTATATCTAGAGGGGATGATCGAAGGGAGATCATGGGTATCGAAGATAACATAATGTAAAGTTAGTGATTTAAATCATAGGACCGAGAAGACCATGAAGGATGTCATTACGAAACTATCAGGAGGATGGTGAATGGAACTAGGGTTTTGGATGATTCAGTGAAGAAACTGTAGGAGATTGTTGGGGTCATGAAACTCCTCGAGTTACCATATTTTGGAAAGCTTGAATAGTTGTACCAATGGCTGATGTCACACATGCATGAAGACTTATTTTATTTCATGGGTAGGAGGATGAGGATCACCGCCAAATTAGTCATCAAAGTCACAGGGTTGCATGGCTAATGGTTAGATATTGTGGGTGATCTAATAGATGATGAGGGAGTCAATTCAATGGCCACTGTGTTCAAGTATAAAAGGGGGATGAAAATTCAAGGTTACAAACATAGAATATATGGCTACAAGGGTTGCAGTGAGGCTCGTAGGTTACAAATTAGGTGCTTGGAGAGATAGACCAAGGTAAATCGGTGATGGCCCCATATAGTGCATATAATGGCAAGTAATACTTACTATAACATCGTAGGTTATATAGCGGAGAGCCTAGTAAAGGAGGCACATGTTCAAGATGACAAAGGTGATAAAATAACCTAGGGTGATATTTTAATTTTGATAGTCTTCAGTGAAATTAAAGTGCTTGATGGGCCAAGGGAAAGAGTTTGGGAGTATCCCTTGGAGAATAAATCACTTGTGTAAAAAATTTCAAAGTATACTCGCCATGGTTCCATTTCAAGCACCTACAAAGAGTGTCGGGAGAAATGGTTTAGAAGGATGCGCTAGACATTTGAAGGAGAGTGGCGTATACTCCATGAGCTACCTATAGTATTAGATGGACAAAAAGAGTTCACAGTGTACCAACACTTCAGCCTAAAGAGGTTTTTCATGAAGACGGGTGAAAAGATCCCTTGGTGTAAGTTACCCTTCACTTTCACCGTGCATTATTTTAAAGATTCAATGAACATATGTCATGATGCATTGAAGTTATAGTTTGATGCTAATAAAGTAGACATGGATATACATATCTTGCATAAGACATATGTATGGCCAAATAGGGAAGCATATATAGAAACAATGGAGATGGACAACACCTACATAACTCTGGAGACCTTGGTCGTGGGGAAAATTGAACTTGCACACATATATGTATATCCGAGGATGTGGTTCAAGGATGGGAAGGTGCTTACAAGAGAGGAATTAGCTTTGCAAAGTCCTCCAAAGGGGAAGCAAACGGTGGACACTAGGAATCCGGTTGAGAATACACCCCAGAAAGGAAGATCTAATACATACATGATTACAAAATATCTTGGAGCAATAAGAAGAAGAAGAAGTAGAAAACACTTGGATTGGATCATAGTTGAAGAGTGTTGCGCAGAAGGCATATGGACGTGGATCTTTGGCATTGGGCCATCATAGCTAGTTATAAGATCACCGTGCGTAACACCGGTGAAGAATGTAGAGGAATGATGAAAGAAGTGTCAAAGGTATTTTCCTGTTAAGGATAGTGATGATGAGAAGTCTTCACACAAAAAGCACAAAATGATGTTGCCACACCTAATTTGGAGGCACAAGAAGACGAGGAGATAGGTGGCGAGTAGCCTATGTTTGAGGAGGATTCCCTAGTATAAGTGCATATGGACATGTAGATGAAAGCAGTGCGGTGGAGATACAAAAATTATAGAACACATCATGCGCATAGATAAAGGAACTAAGGAAGAAGAAGTACATCGAATATGGGCGTCGAAAAATAGGAACATGTAGGAGAGCACACCAGTGAGCCCAAGGAATATGAGGTGGTAAGAACACGAAACCTTGGCTATACTAATTATACGACCAAGATAATTCACACTAGGTTTCATAGTACTATGCTTAAGGAATAATTATATGGTCGGGACTTGCTTTGGATCCAGACATGGTTTGCACACACTCGCAAACAATTGTCGGAGAGTATACTGAGACTCACATAGATGATCTTGACTTTGATGTTTGTGAGGAATCATGTGTGTCATGAAGAATGAAGAGAGAGCAAAAATCTCACCATATCAAATCAAGACAACTCAATTCTTAGATGAACATGGCAGTAATGAATTAACTAAGGTGTTTATAGAAGTTACGCACCAAAATATTGATAAAGTGGTGACTATTAGGGCCTTATTAGAAGATAGAAAAGACAAGGATACTGAAATCAAGCACCTAATAGAAGAGAATGAAAAAGTTGAGGTGAAGGAGCAGAAAGTCCTACAAATGGTGAAGCAGTTGGGGATGATATTTTTAAAGTGAGACCACAATATGAGGAAAAGGCGACTAAAGAATTCCCCTCTACTCTACATTATTTACACACATTAGTTGACATGGTGTTAGATGAAGGACCAATGTGCATGCCGAAACAAGTTACAAGGTCTCCCATGGGAGACAATCCTCCTCAAGAATAGGGATTTAAATTTTCTATTGGTTGGATAAAGACCCATGGAATGGGGCCAAATAATAGAGTTGCTCTAATCTCTCTATTTCTCCAATGTGTCTGGTTTGATTTTTTTTTTTTTTTTACCCTTTTATATAAGGATTCATCTATAGTTGTGGACCCCCTTACATATTGAATTCTATATGGCCATCTATGGACCCTTCGTAATTGTAAGGTTATATTTTATAAAAACCTTATAACATTTCTTTATAAAAAATTGTTATAGGAATATACATATATGTATGCATATATTAATTTACTCATGAAACTATACCTATTTTTGGTCCATCTATATATTTTTAACTATGATCCTGATTCCTAGGGGGAAGCCCTTCCTAAACCCCTCCTTACCTTATTTTACGTGTGTTGGTCGTGTTATGGTTTAAAATGATTTAAAATCTCCTTTGCAAATATTAAGCCCATATATTCATGTGTTTTGGGCCACTTTCCTAGACCATATAAAATTTATATTAGAGTGGGGAAAATCAAGAAAACCCTCATAGTCATATATTAAGCAAAACTCTTGAATACATCCCTAGCATAGTCAACCCATTTTTATGCTTTTTTTTTTGAAGCATTAAAGAATGATATTGTATAAAGCACTAACCTATAACAAGCTTTATTAAATTCATACTTTTCGTTGGAAAAAAGGTCTAGTTTTAGAAGGAAATGATTTTATTATTAGGCAACGTGGATCTGAGAAGAAGAGATAAATTCATGGTGTAGCCAATCCATACATTTTCATTTTATTCACAATGTTCCATTACTCTTCATCTTGATCTGTTTGGTTTAAGCTTTCAGATTTTATTGTGTAAGCTAACCATTTCTTCTCGTTTGATCATGCATTTAAGGGAAAAAGAAAACATGTAGTTGACAAAAATACAAAACCCTTTTTCAAGAAAAATCATGATTCCTTGAAGCTTTAAATGTCAGGTGAATATAATTGGTAATAAATATCAGAGGTATGGCATACACAGTCTATTTCTATTTCCTGTGAATGCAAATCGTCAGTAAATATCGTCATTTCCTTGAAAGTATATTCCTTGAGGCATTGCATAGTATTTGAAACTTATAGCTATTATTTTTATCAATCATCATGTAAACTCCGAGAGTAGGACTTTCAAGTCTCTCTTAAAATGGAGTTGAGATTCAGATCATTTTGTTGCCATAAGCTTCAATTAATTTAAATTTATGGCTTCAAATGCTTTGACCTCCTCTTTTACAACTCCATAAATCATTTTTTCGTTAGACTACACTATATTTGTCATTATTTCCTAGCTCCATATATGGAGTTCAAATAGGCCACTTTTATATGCCACGTGGTCGCCTTGCCCCTCAAGGCCGACTCACACCTCTCAATTTGGGTCGCGGTTTGTTTTTAGGGATGCTAATCCCACATTTGGACCACACAGATGTTTTACGGCTTTATAATCCTCATCCTTTCCATTCATAATGTGGTTGTGGTCACATCAAGCCCTTTCTTCGTGGAGTATATATAACCCATAGGTTATATTAAGGTGGACGACAATGTGTATGTTAAGGGTTATGTGGGAGGGGCGGCACTCGTGCAATCCTAACAAGGAACTCGACCAAGTTAATGAAGTTGATATCATATACAAAGGAGCATAACTCAAAAAAAAATTATATATAATTTGTTTTAATTATTTTTTCTTCTTTGCTTTTAAACTTAAATAGAATTTAATTCTTTTAGGTTCTAAACTAAGAAAAATATTTTAAAATTAGAAAGGTTAATTTATTTTATTATTTTCTCAAAATAATGATTTTGCAACACGACCATTAAATCATCATTGTCATTTGTATACAAAACTAAAAAAATTACTTACATTTCAATTTAAGTTTTTGATATCATTCTAATGTATTCGTGTATAGATTATTCAATTAACAAGACCTCTTTTTTGGCATAAATTGATTGTGTTTGATTACAAGGATTAAAATACAACAGAGGGGGAATTTCTATAAAACTCTTATTTTAATCTTTGTTTAGTAAAATATTTTTCATTTCTATTTTTCACAAAATGGGGTCTAATCAATTTTCAATTGATAAATCTCAGATGTTGAATGGAAACAACTACAACATTTGGAAGATTCAATTAAAAGTAGAATTCATGGCTCACAAATTATGGGAAGTTGTGAATGGTGTTAGGAATATTAGTGCTCCATTAATATTGTACGGGTAAATATCATGTTAATGTGTGGAATATATTAGTGTAACAATACACTAATATAAGTTATTAGTGTTACGTGAGTTGTTTGAACAACTCACCTAATATGGTGGTTTGTTGTAGGAGTTAAAATAGGACTCCTCCATATTAGGAGTTCATCCTCCTATATATTTGTGTAATATACAAAATGAATATTATTGTGTGTTTTATAATTTGAGCTCAGACCAAATTCAATATTTGGTATCGAGTGGTCTATATCTCAAGCCTGTGATGGAGGAATAGCTTGAGAGGAGGCAACACCATCAAATTGTTGTCTCAAATCATGTGCTCAAATTGTTTGTTTCAGTTTAGATCAGACCCGATCTCCTTCAACGGATTTCAATCCTTCTTTGTGTAGATTTGAAGCTTCTGTGTAGTTAACAAGCTATGCATGCATGTATAAGATAATCAAAATTGGTGAGTACTCTACTTTATCAGATTGATCTAAACAAATCCCTCCACATTTGCTCATGTAAAGATGATACTTTGGACTGCATGTGTGTTTTGGCTCTTCAGAGGACAAGTGTTGAACTACATGTCATTCATGAGTTGTGCAGATCTGCATGCATACGAATTCATGTTTTTGATGTGAATTTATCAATCTAACTTTAATATGCATAAGTCACAAGAATCAAATACTAGAAATTTACAACAATTATTTGCACACTCGTTTGGAGACGTCTAACATTTAAAGTTGCAGTTGTTCAAAGAAAAAGGTGTAGGTGACTCTTTTGAACATTGATCTATATGCAATAAGAGAATTTACATGTTGCACCATCAAACATGTGCATGTTGATCCTGTCCTTCTATGACTAGTGGCGTCAATAGTTAGTTTTATGCAGCTATTTTTACCATTTCTCTTGATATCTACATCTCTGTCAACATGACTTGAGCAGCCACGTGGAAAACGGAGGTCAAATACAAAGTTTTTGAGAATTTTAAGTGGGGAAAGGAAATCACATCAGATTCGGTATTCACTCTTCCTTCAAACCAGCCACTGATTTCTCCAAAATGGTCGTGGTTTTCTATACGTGTAATTCATGTAATTTGTATTCAGTAATATATTTATTCTACGTATAATGTTATTAAGTGTGTATTGTTAAGGTCATTGTGTCATTTAATAGACTTATCTTCTCCTTAGATCACCCATGGTATATTGTTATAAAATAGAGTTTACAATATTAGGTGTTTTGGTGAATTTAATTTTTAAAGTCTTCTTAGTAAGAGAAGACTTTGTCTCTCTATAGGACACATATTTTTCAATATGAAAAGTCAAAGTTAAAAGATCCTTACAATTAGTAAAGTTGTTTTGAATCGTTAATGTGTAAAAAGAGTTTAAATATTGTTACATCATTGCATAGTCTTTGTGATAGTTTAGTGGTCAAAAGACTAAAAAAATAATTGCCTTACAAACGTATTTTTCGGTGTTACCTAACATCCGAAAAATAAATGATTTCACATTGTGGAGGGGGATGATAAACAATGTGTGAATCGGTGAGATTCATGTCTAACTCCAGCTGATTTAGCGAGAAGATGTATTGGAGGATGGAGGTAATGGAGGCAGGAGGATGATCAGCTTCCTCGAGTTCGTCACTACCTTAGAGGTCACATACTGCTTTAGTGACACTTTTTCTTTGTGTGTGATGAATAAGAACAAATGAGCATCCATGTTCCTCTGTAGTACAATGTTTGTGTTTCTCCTGTGACGATGATGATGTGAAGATTTGTACCATTGATACTATAGCAGGAAGTGTTCTTGACTAGATTGACTAGATGGTTGATGGGTCCCAATTCATGTCTTCACCTGAATAGGTTGATGGGCCCCAATTCATGGATGATGTACCTACCACATTCAATGTTGAGTATCGAGACCATGTGTAGGCTACAAAGCGGCATGTTGTTTAGTTGAAATGGTGTTTTCCCCATGTTTGCACTAAGGGGGGCATGCTAGGAATATTAGTTCTCCATTGATATTATACGGGTAAATAACATGTTAAAGTGTGGAGTATATTAGTGTAACAATACACTAATATAATTTATTAGTGTTACATGAGTTGTTTGAACAACTCACCTAATATGGTGGTTTGTTGTAGGAGTTAAAATAAGACTCCTTCATATTAGGATTTCACCCTCCTATATATTTGTGTAATTTACAAAAAAATATCATTGTGTGTTTTATAATTTGCGCTCAAACCAAATTCAATAAATGGGACTAAGAAAGCTCTTGAAAGACACGCAACTACGACAATGTCATTGCATATCAACAAAAAGTACAAGAGGCGATCTCCATTATTTTGTGAAGCATAAAAGATAATTTTTTGCTTCATATCGAAAACCAAGAGAGTCCGAGTGAGGCTTGGGCTCAATTATAATCGATGCACAAAGGTACGCGTTTGTCAAAAATTATTAAATTGATTTTAGAGCTTATGACAACTCCCATGAAGGGAGATGAAAAAGTGATAAATTATTTAGCAAAAATAAAAAAAATTAAGTCACAATTAGATGGATGTGGCGATGTAATTTGATTCAGGATAAATTGCTTTATTTCATTATTCAATTGAATATTCATGAGAAATTTAGAAATTTCATTTCAATTTTGAATTCAAAATATCAATCAGAATAAGACATTCCATATTTGTAAACCCTTAGTGCTCTCCTGGTTCAGGAAGAGTAGGTTATGTCTAATTTTGATTCAAAATAAAATGCCACATGTGCACTTCTTTCTCATAAATCAAAAGGCAAAACTTCTAGGATTAATAAGAATAAAAAATCAACTTTTAAAACTCCTAGTAAAAACAAGAAACCATAAACTTAAAAGTTAGTTTTGATGGTAAATGTCATAACTATGGGAAATTTGGACATAAGAAAGAGGATTGTAAATTTAAAAACAAGTCAAATTTCAAAAATCAGAAATGGAATAAATCAGATCAAAATCAAGATAATGATGATGATAATGAGAATAATCATAGTGCTAATATAATAGCTTTATAAATTACTTCTAAATGAAAAGTATATTTTCTATTTTGTATATTGTTGAAAAAGAATTTTTTTCTTTCATAATTAACTCAGATGAGTTAGTAAAAATGAACTAGAAGTAGCTACAACTGAAAAACAATAAACAAAATGGATTATCTGTGTTTTGAAAATTTGTTTATGTTTTTTATAGTTTATTAAAAAAATTAGAACTGTTGTTCATTTTTGGAATGAAAAACTGATCATATATGACATGTATAGGCTTAAATGTTTTTGAAATGTATTGAAAAGTGCTTACATGATCATTGTTTGAAGCAAAATCCATGGGAAGTGTCCATTGTTAGTGGATTATGTTTTTTAATGAATATTGTGATTATTCTTATCTATTTAGAAATATTATCTATCAAGTCTTATCTCATTTGTAAATGCTTGCAATAAGATAATGAAGATATATATATATTTTATAAAACACTTCTTAGTATGTGCAACTAAAGTATTATTATATGCATATCAAATGACACTTGGGGGTGCCTTTGTGTTTGTATTGGAGACATCTAATACTGATTGCATCTAATATATATTTTTCAAGAATAGTATGTTGAAAATTTTCAACATATTCTATCATGGTTAGTTGTTAAGCATATTGTTATGTTAGTTATTATACAACTAATGTTTAACTTTTACAAATGGTTAAAAGTGAAATCAATAATGATTTATATGTATATGCTTATTATGATGTCTATATGGATATTGTAACTCTAACCATGTTGATGTTGTGTTATAAATAAAATATTTTGGATATGTGTTCAAGTTTTTGGCAAGAACCATTATTTGGAACAGCAAAAGAAACCAACTGTCTCCATTTCTTCTACTGAGGTAGAGAAGTACAATGGAAGTAGCAAAGAAGCCATGTGGCTGAAACGGCTGTTGGAAGAGATACATAGAAAAAGAAGGATGTATTCCTCTCATGTGTGGTGGTCAAAGTGGTATTACTCTTCATAAAGAATCTAGTTCAACATCAGATAATGAATCACATTGAAGTTTATATGCATGTTATTCGAGAGATGGTTCTCTACGGTGATAGATATCTCTAGTTCTACTTGTATGAAGATCAATATTACAATTATGTTTACAATCCATTGTGTGTTGTAAAATAATAAGTGTGTGCATTACTTGTCCTTTCGAGTTTCCATTGAGGGGAGTGTGCATGTAATGTCATCTACTAATGGTCGGCCGGTTGTTTACTCCTTCTCCTCTATACTTCTACTTTGGTTTAAAGCATTGTAAAAGATTTTGTATGATCTATATAAACTAATAGAGTTTACATAAAATACATTCCAATATGCATCTATTTGTGAATGAGGTCATTGTGTTATTAAAGGCTCGTAGAGATGCGATGTAAGAATATTTCCATGAGACACGGTGAGATTTAGTCTCACAAATACATACGCTAGCCTAAACCTTTAGGGTTTATGGATTTGTAAATCCTGTTGTACAAACATGTAATGTTGGCATATGGATCCCCACATAATATTAAGGAAGAGTGTTAGAACTATAATATTAAGTGTATCATAATATTTATTTTATATTTAAATAATATAGAATAACTTATATTGTTTTTATTTAAATATAAACTTTATATTAGGTGGTTGGTTAATTTAACTAACTAACAAATTAAATCAGGGTGTGCCATGTCACTTAAGAAGGTCATAACCCTTCGGGTTATTTAAATATGGCTATAGGCCATATTCAAATTATCGAGATGATTCGGGTAAATACATGGAGTATAAGTGAGGAGGGAGTTACTGGGCTGGTGGATGTAAATAAATTTTTAGTTAGTGGAATTATTCTACTGTGGATTTTTACCCCATTGGGGTTTTCCATGTTATATGTTGTGTTAATGTGTTATGGTGTGATTTTATTTACTTTGTATTTATTTACTTATATGTGCACATTAATGTTTAAACACTATTAATTCATTTTGGTTAATATAAATTTACAACCCTCGTCCCGACATTAAGAGCTAAAATAAACACGGTCTATTATAAACATAATTCAAGGCATTTATGCATTTACATATCTCAAAATCGAAGGTCGAGGCACTCAAAAGAGTACAAAGAACATTTCATTCAAGGAAAAGGAACTATGTTGACAAGATATTTGAACCAATATATAGAAGAGGTAAGCGAGAAGAAATAAGGGAAGAATATGATCAAGAATATGTAGAGAATGTCTCTTTTATTATCCTTATCTCTTCCACATAGATCATAAAGTTTAGATAAGATGCATAGCTAAAAATATATGTTAAAAACTACCTTATGCATATTCTAGGATATCAATTAGCACAATTATGATCGACTACCATCGGGGAAAGGATTTAAAAAAACTTTATCCAAAAAACCTTCATGAGTTTGCAAGCAGATATGACTTTTGTTTGATTTGATGCCTTTATTAGCAAGAAACAAATAGTTTTTTTAAATCGATGTGTGATAAATCAAAAATGCATGCCCATAAGATCAGGAGAATGAGATAAGATAAAGTTTTAATTTGTTTAATAAATCATGATTTCACCTTGGGAGTAATGTGAAAGCTTATTCTTTTGATCTACGACTTGTTTAACTCTTTCTTTTTCATTTTAGTGGGGCCAAGAGAGAAATACCAACTTTAAAATATCCTCATGAGAGAATAGAACAACCAAGAATCCTCTATGAGTGATTTTGGGGAACCATTTGATCTTATTGTGAGTAAAATATACTAGATCTAAACCTATCATGAATTTTTTACAAATCCATAAACCATTCTTCTCAAAGCTAGGCTCAATGAAAATATCTCTAAATTACCATTCTAATGGTACTAGTTGTTTGCTAGTGGATATCTCTATCAAGATTTATCAATGAAAAACAATATCGAGCTATTTATCACCTATGTCTCATTTCACATTCTCATGCTCCATTTTCCATTGGGAAAAACTATTTAATTTAACCTCGTGAATAGACGTTATAGAAATTTTAGAGTTCACATATCTCTACATGTGTTGTTATATGTCAATTTTCAGCCATTTGTTTCTTGTTATTCGACAGGGAGAGGAAGAGGAGGAATAAAAGTTTGAAACAATGCGTGAAATTGATCTCTACCACTTGTCCATAATTTCCATGTTTCCTCCATTTGTATTCTACAAATTTTGGAGGCAAGATACTAAGGTTTGAGATGATCCAATGCACTTATGACCTCCACGTTCCCACCATGCAACTTATCAACCATCATAACTGTGTAGGGCTTAGAAAATAAATATTAGGCTCAAGGCAGTCTCACATTTCAACTGCCTCCACATGTTTCTTATGCCACTTGTCATTGATCATCATTCTAGAAATTTTTAAAGACAAAAATTAAGTATCCATATGTGCAAGATGTCAAATCTCACCACTTGTCTCCTATTGGTACCTTACAGAGTTTGACAAATTAATTAAAATAAAACTCTATTGCATGACGTAAGCTAATAACTTCCAAATTTCATATTTCCATCACATGTACTAAAAAAATTGAACATGAATAAGTTCCAAAATAAATTCCAAATGTAGGAAAGATGATGAACACCATGTCTCATATATCATACAAAGACACTAAAAAGTTGGAATCAACTAAGTTCAAAGGATTTTTCAGGATGAGAAGATGTCATTGAGTGGAACATGGCAATGTTTTGTAGATTTAAACTTGATAGGTCTATATCAATGAGAAATAAAAGGACTTGGACATCATTTCGACGTTTTAAGGAAAACTCTGTTAAAAAGATAAATAATCTTGTAAGTTTATTTTGATTTGGATTGTATGTATGCAAAATAGAATAAGGCAAGTAATTATAATGAGTTTTAATCACAAGGGTTCCTAAATATTCAAAGGGGTTGAGTTTTGGAAACATGTTTGATGACTCAAATGGGGAATTTTCTGTTAAATGTAAATATTAATGGCCTTTACATCCATTGGGCATAGAGTTTTTCCCTAAACAATTTGAAACTTCGTATTTTGGTTGAAAATATAAAGGTATTGATTTGTGAAAATCTCTCAAAAGTGACCCAAAAAACCTATTTACGAAAAAAAAAAAAAAAAAATCATACATACTTTAAATAAAATATGCAGAGAGTGCAAAGAACTTATTTTGAAAAAATCATACCTAAGCTACTCCTAATCTAACCATGTACATAAAAATCATACAAATCCACAAATGTGATGGGAGAATTACCTTCCATTTTTGATGAAATGAGGCCATGATATCAACTTTGAAAAACCCATGGCAAGTGAGAAGAGTGAAAATAGGTTCGTGTGTCCTTCTCCAAAATGCTAGCTCTAAAGGAAAAATACGCCTCCTCTTTCTTTGTGATTTTTTTTTGAAGGTGTATTAACATACTCTTAAAATTTTGAAACTCTTCTTCATGATCTAAAGTAAACATGATAGATGGAAACTCGAACTTGGATCTAATCTAGGTAGGTATATGATAAGACAACCAACTTTAAAAAATAATGGACTATTTTATCTTATTTTCCCATTTTTGTGTTCATCTCCATAGACGAATCTCGTAGACATATTTTCCTTTTATTTATTTAATTTCTAAGGCTCAACTCTCACATCTTCCTTTAATTTTAACTCAACAAAAACTTATCTCTCGATATTTGGCTCTATTTTATTCTCCTTAGCCTCAAAAATAGAATTTACTAGCTCAATATCCTTTTCCTTAGACCCTTAGGGGTACATTTAATTAACCTTGATGTTTAATGATATTCTTGGTTCTTCAACATTGTAGTCTCCAAGGATGGAAAAAAATTCCAAATATGTAGAAGAATTAGGGTCACTCCATTCAACCAAATCACCTTTCCCACCTTCATCTTCTTTCCCCAAAGCTTTAAGTTGAATACCATTATTGTCCAATAACACTTTTCCCTCTTTTTAGGATATTTCAGATCATCCTCTCTATCAAACATGTATTTATCCTCATCTTTGATTTCATCTACTAAATATTCAACTATCAAGTGATTATTCTTAATAACGGAGATCTCTTAAATGGGTTGAGTTATGACTTCACCATTACTTTCATATTGATTCCAATCTCAAGCAACTATTTCTTAATTTTCATTTATGGATCTTACCTCAAGACAATATGATGCATTTTCAATATTTTGGATGCTACATAGCTTTTCATGAATAGCTTCTTTTCTCTCAAAATCTTTGACCCGCTCCCTCAAACATCAGTAAGTGCTCTAATCTAGTTTTCAACTCCTCATATTTCTTCTCCAAATGTATTGTCACTTTCTCATGCTCTAAATGATTATTAACATCCCTATCTAACACCATACGTTCATATCCAAGTTTGAACATGGTTGGCCATTGAAAAGTGTGGTGCTACAAATCACCATGTTTTCTTGAGTATTCTTTAGGAAACACTAGGGGATTAGGTAATAATTTTGGTGGGGAAGGGAGAGTGGTATAATGTTGATTCAAATTCTCAAGAGGAAGGTAACTCTTAAGGCGTTCCAAGAAATGGGGATAGAATACATATTGGGCATAGAGGGATATAATGTTTAAGATGCTTGAGTGGGAGGATTGTATGAGCACGAGTTAAGGATCACCCCATGGATAGGATTCCATAGGACTAGATTGTTTAGCCTCCATTTTATCAACCATAACTTACACTCTCATCATGTTTTCCTCCATTACTTGAACCTTGAATTGTAAATTGTGATCATGGATGAAGCTTACTTCATTATATTAATACTCTTTCTCCTAAAAAAAAATCATAGTCATTAGGATACCCATATACATCAGTATGACCTGATGCCCATGTAGATCCATCATTAAAAAAATTGACTATCCCCATCCACATGCATTCACCCAAATTTTACAGAATATCGGGGATATTATCCTTGAGGCATACTTCTAGAGAAAGGTTAATCTTAATTGGTTATTTGTAGGTGCACATCTCGATTGGCCATTAGTTATTTTGTTACAACCTTTTATGTTTGTATGTTTATAAGTATTTTCCTTACTCATGTTGTTTTCATAGCTAATTATTAAATCAAGTTATCATGAATCAACATTTTCAAATTAAAATGTAATGTTTTATAATTTTTGAATAGTGTCGATAGCAGTTAAAGAAAAATTTGGCGGTGGAGACATCGAATGTATCCGAAAATAAATATTGAAATCTTATTTTTATAAAATATAATGCTTTGTTTTTCTACGAATTAATGCCAAAAAATTAACACCATTTGCATGAAATATGTATTATAATGTAAAAATATTTAGTGGTGGAGATTTCAACCTTTATCACTAAAGCAATCTTTTAATATTTGTTTTCCTAATATTCTATTTATATATTAGAGTTTCAATCCAAAACACACTAGAATTCTAAAATGGAGTTAAAATTTTCCTAGAATATGAAGGCATGCATCCATATTTTTCATATTCGTCACAAAAATGGTATAGTTTAGTAAATGAATATTTTTCGAATACTTAGAGTACAAAAAGGCCATAACCCTAAAGATTAGCATTTTACCAAAAGGTGTGTCATTTTCCTTTAAAAGGCCTAGTAGATGGTTCAGTAAACCCTTGTTGCTAGGTATGCAATAGTTTTTCCCTCGTTTAATTCTAAGTCCACTTCTACCTATTTAAGTATGGTACTTAATTAGGGGTCACGATGGAAGATGATTCAATTGTTCCTTGTAAGGAGAAGGATAAATTTGCATTTTTAATACATGGCCATGAAAATATTTCACAAAATATATATTGACTTCCCATTATATCTTAGTGGTAGTTATTATTGATTTTGTATGTAATTTTATTGATAAAGATTGTACAATTATGTTTTATTAACATTACAAAAATATAATTACTCTCAAACAAGACATTAATATAATTGCAAACATCTTTTGTCCTTTATGTAGACCATAAATACCATGTTATCATATTAAAAATGGGGTGCATTATCTCATTACTTAAATAATTATTAGTAAATATTTAAATTAAATAAACCTAAGTTTTCATTGTCATAATTACCTAATGTTACATCCAAGAGCATTCAAGCATCCATCTAGCTCCACACAAGAGACAAGTGGACTTTGTTATTTCTATATACACGAATAGGAGGGAAGTTGATTTTCTATGCACACATCTATCTACGTCTTTTACATCTAGTTATTGATCACTATTTAAATGCATCGCACAAGAGCCACCTAGGGCATGATTCTACACACACATGCATACAAAACTACATGGAGTTTGAAATATGTGCAACACCGGATCGTAAGTTCACTCGGTTGGGTGACCGTTGAGTCATCGACTCCCCATTTACATATTTTCTTTTTAGGATTTTATGTGTTTTGGGTTTTGCAGGTGTTCTTTCTTCTTGTAGGTTTCAAGTAAATAACAGTGAGATACAACAACATACATGTGATTAAAGGTGACCTCCAGTGAACATCTTGTGACCATTTGAAACTAAGTTTCGAGGTTCCGAGCATTCACAGCTCCCGGAGGAGGTCTATAGCACCCTAGGTGGCCTTGACCTTGTCTAGGTGCCCCAATCCAGAATATCTTGCAATTACACAATTTTTTGAGCTCGGGTGTGACACTTCCCTCCTCCTGTTCATCAATTCTTCAACTCGGCACAATCTACTGATTATTTTCGAACAACTAAGTATTCTATCCCTTCATTTGCAACTAGGGTTTCATATTTTATAGCTTACTTGCTTGGGTCAAATCTGTACTCTAATTGTCTATATCTGTGTTGTTACATAATTAAGATTTTAGCATTTATATTTTCTATATTTGCTTAATCATTTGGTGAACCCATCACTTGATACCAACCTTCTTTCTAGGGCTTCCTTCTTATGTCTGTCACCCGTAGTGGTCATTTTGGGTCTTTTGAGCACATAGAGCTCCCTCCATTTTCTCGAAGGGTTTTTAAAGAAATGGCTAACATAATTAATCCCTTCACTAACTCTCAACAAAGACACTAAAAATAATGGAATCAACTAACTTCAAAGTATTTGTCAAGATGAGTGGCACATGGCAATGTGTCGTAGATTTAAACTTAATATGTCTATATCAATGAGAAATCAAAGGACTTGGACATCATTTTCACATTTTAAGGAAAAATCTATTAAAAAGATAAATAATCTTTGAAGTTAAATTGATTTGGCTTGTATATATGCAAAATAAAATAAGGCAAGTAATTTTAATGTTTTTTTAATCACAATGGTGCCCAAAATTCAATGGGGTTGAGTTTTGGCAAAAACATTGTTACTCAAAGGGGGAAATTTCTGCTAAATGTAAGGTTCAATGGCCTTTACATCCATTGGGCATAGATTTTATACCTTAAAAAATTGAAAATTTGCATTTTGGTTGAAAATATAAAGGTATTGATTGTGAAAATATCTCAAGAGTGACCCAACAAAACCTATTTACAAAAGAAAAATCATACATACTTCAAATAAAATATGCAGAGTGTGCAAAGAACTTATTTTACAAAAATAATACCTAAGCTACTCCTAATTTAACCATGTACATAAAAAATCATACAAATCCACAAATGTGATGGGAGAATTACCTTCCCTTTTTGATGAAATGAGGACATGATATCATCTTTGAAACACCCATGGTAGGTGAGAAGAGTGAAAATAGGGTATGGATGTCATTCTCCAAAATTTCAGCTCTAAAGGAAAAATACACCACCTCTTTCTTTGTGATTTTTTTGTGAAGGTGTATCAACATACTCTTGGAATTTCAAAACTCTTCCTCATACTCTAAAGTAAACACGATAGATGGGAACTTTGAACTAGGCTCTAATCTAGATAAGTATCTGACAAGATACCCAACTTTCAAAAATAGTGGACTATTTTCTCTTATTTTCCCATTTTTGTGTTCAACTCCATAGAGGAATCTCGTAGACATATATTCCTTTTATTTCTTTAAGGTCTAAGGCTCAACTCTCGCATTTTCCTTTAATTTTAACTCAACAAACACATATCTCTCAATATTTGGCTCTATTTTATTCTCCTCAGCCTCAAAAATAGAGTTTACTAGCTTAATCTACTTTTCCTCATACCCTTAGGGGTCCATTTAATTAACCTTTATGTCTAATGATATTCTTGGTTCTTCAACATTGTAATCTCAAGAGGATGGAAAAAGTTTCAAATATGTAGAAGAATTAGGGTCACTACATTCCAAATCACCTTTCCCGCCTTCATCTTCTTTCCCCAAAGCTTTAAGTTGAATACCATTAATGTCCAAGAACATTTTTTCCCTCTTTTTAGGATATTTCTGATCATCCTCTCGTCAAACATGTCTTTGTCCTCATCTTTGATTTCATCTACTACATCTTCAACTATCAAGTGATAATTCCTAACGATGGAGATATCTTGAATGGGTTGAGTTATGAATTCGTCACCACTTTCATATTGATTCCAATCTGAAGTAAATATTTCTTAATTTTCATTGATGGATCTTACCTCAAGACACTATGATGAATTTGCAATAGTTTGGCTTCTAAATAGTTTTTCATGAAGAGCTTGTTTTATCTCAAAATCTTTGACCAACTCCCTCAAACGTTGCAAGTTCTCTTATCTAGTTTCTAGCTCCTTAGATTGATTCTCCAAATGTATTATCGCTTTCTCATACTCTAAAGGATTATTAACATCCATATCCAACACCATACGTTCATATCCAAGCTTGAACATGGTTGGCCATTGAAAAGTGTGGTGTTGTAAATCACCATGTCTTCTTTAGTATTCTTTAGTAAACACTTGGGGATTGGGTAATAGTTTTAGTGGGGGTGGGAGAGGGGTATAATATTTCTTCAAATTCTCTTGAGGAAGGTAACTCTTAAGGGGTTTCAATAAATGGGGAGAGGAATACATATTGGGCATAGAGGGCTACAAGGTTTAAGATGCTTGAGTGGGAGGATTGTATGAGCACAAAGAAAGGATAGCCCCATTGATAGGATTCCATAGGAATAGATTGTTTATCCTCCATTTTATCAACCATATCTTGGACTTTCATGTTTTCCTCTATTACTTGAACCTTGAATTGTAAATTTTGATCATGGATGAAGCTTTCTTCATTATATGAATACTCTTGCTCATGAAAAAACCATCATAGTCAGTAGGATACCCATATACATCGGTATTTCATGATGCCTATGTAGATCCATCATAACAAATCTATTATCCCCATCCCCTTGCATTCATCGAGATTTTACCGAGATATATCGGGATATTATCCTTGAGGCATACCTATAAAGAAAGGTTAATCTTAATTGATGATTTGTAGGTGCACATCTCATTTGGCCAATAGTTATTTTGTTACAACCTTTTATGTTTGTAAGTATTTTTCCTTACTCATGTTGTTAACATTGCTAATTATGAAATCAAGTTATCATGAATCAACATTTTCAAATTAAAATGTAATGTTTTATATTTTACGAATTAGTGTTGACAATTAAAGAAAACTTTGGTAGTGGAGACATCAAAATGTATCGAAAATAAATATTGAAATTTTATTTTTATAACGTATAATGCTTTGTATTTTTGAATTAATGTCAACAAAGTAACACCATTTGCATGAAATATGTAAATATAATGTACAAATATTTTTTTATTAAAGGTAAAAGGTTTTGGAGGGACCTTACCCAAAAGTACAACCAAAGGCTCAAAAGCCAAGATGAGCAATAAAGAGAAATGTGGTTTTTTGATAGGTGGGGCCACACCCCAACAAAAAAATAAAATAAAAAAACATAAAAACTATGGCAAGGGTTGACTTCAACAAGAAGCCCTATGACAAAAAAAAATGGTAAAACTGTAGCATAACAACAAAATTACGATAGCTCCACATCAAACAGAGATACAAAGGCACTAACTAACAAATTTATTGTAGACCTTGAGAGAAATCCTGAGTGCCTGATAGAGATTCAATGCAAAGTGCAAGGTTGGGTCCCAGTTAGATGCTTTGAACTTCTTGGTGATCTTGTCGTTCTTCCAGGCCGAGGCCGGAATACCACTGAGATCACAGATCTGATGAATGTGAACTTGCATAAGGTCGAGAACTGCTCTGTGGATGGCCAAGTAATTGTTATGCTTATCTTCAAGAGATTTGAATTGAGTGGCAAGAGTGTTAATTTCCTCCCTGAGACTGGGAATAGAGTCAAAAGCTGAGTCCTTAATGCTAGACTTGAGAATAAAGTCTACGTTATCTTCAAGTGTTTTCAGTGTCTCAGCTTGCATTTTAAATTTTTCAGAATAGAGGAGGTGTCCTGATCACAAGTGGTAATAGGATTGACAATAGGGGGATTTCCTCAACCATAATATCCTTGTCCTTTTTATTGCTTCAAAGAATCCTTTTGGGAGGAGGAATTTTTGTGATAGAGTCACAGTACATAGGATTCTTGGGGTGGATTTGAGGTTGTTGAGTAGGCGGAGGGGCTAAAGGGGGAAAGGGTCATTAGCCATGACGTTAAGGATATACTGATTTATGAGAAAAATGACCCCTTGATGTAGAGGAGCTATCCTCTTATGACTCTGAACCTCCAGAACCGACTTTTCCATTGAATGCAAAATATAATAAGACAAACTCACCTTAATCTCACGCCTGAAATGATTGAGCAGGACCAGGTGATGTAATCAGATAGTAGAGAACATGCCCTTGAGAGTGACATATCGAACCATCATGCGAGAAATTTTTTCAAAGGGTTGCGGGATAGAGGCACAGAAAATGCCTTCCTTCTTAATATCTAGGCTTTCACCTTCATCTAGGAAATCCCTTTCCTCTGCCTCTTTGTCAAATTTGTTTCGAAGAACTTGTTTCCTTCCATGCTTAACCCAGTGATGAAAGAGATGAACTCTTCAGAGATATTGAAATGCCTGCTCTTGAACTTAATGTTCCTATCTTTCCAATTTTCCACAAATTTGAGAGATATGTGTTGTTCGTACCCCTTAATCCTTTGGATGAAATTTTTAAAACCCCCAATGTTAAGGGTTTCCCAAAGTTCCACATTATTTGGCCATTACAGATCAAAAATAGGCTCAACCCTACATAGAGCTCCCCCCATTTTATTAAATCCTACAACTCAGAAGGGTAGAGCTGGAAACAGTGACCAGAGGCCCGCCGACAACGCTCTGACAGTTTGTAAGCTTGTTTTCAGTGGTGGATATTTCATCCTTTATCACTAAAGCAATCTTTGAATATTGTTTTCCTAATATTTTATTTATAGATAAGAGTTTTAGTCCAAAACACACTAGAATTCTAAAAATGGAGTGAAAAATATGTCTAGAATAGAAAGACATTCATCCATATTTTTCATATTCCTCACAAAAATGGTATAGTTTATTAAATGAATATTTTTGGAATAAGAAGAGTAGGGAAAAGACCATAGCCCCAAATATTAGCATTTTACCAAAAGGGGTGTCATTATCCCTTTAAAAGTCCTAGTAGTTGGTTGGGGTAAACCCTTGTCACTAGGTCAACAATAGTTTTTCACCCCATTTATTTCTAGGTCCACTTCTACCTATTTAGGTATGGTACTTATTTAGGGGTCACTATGGAATTTGATCCAATTGGTCCCTTGTAAGGAGAAGGATAAATTTGCATTTGTAATGCATGACCATGAAAATGTTTTGCAAAATATATGTTGACTTTCCATTATATTTTAGTGGTAATTATTATTGATTTTGTAAGTGATTTTTTTGATAAATATTGTACAATTATGTTTTATTAACATTACAAAAATACAATTACTTTCAAATAAACCTTAATATAATTACAAACATCTTTAGTCCTTTCGTAGACCAAAAATACCATGCTATCATATTAAAATTGGAGTGCATTATCTCATTACTTAAATAATTATTCGTAAATATTTAAATTAAATAAACCTAAGTTTTCATTGTCATAATTACCAACATAATACATTATTTAGAATAAAAATGTTTGTCATTCAACATTTAATAGAACCGACTGCCTCAAAATGAATCACATCGGTGAAAGGATTATGTCCTTTACAAATCATTACAATCAAGATAAAATTTAAATATCTTAAGATCCACTATCAATATGTGAATGATGCCCCTAATGAAACACTCCATTTACCTTACATTCGAGGGATTTCTTTTAGTATAGTTTCATCCCCCATTGCATGCCCCTCAAGAATATTTTTCGTTAGTTCTATTTTTTAGAAAAAATCCTACAAATATGTTTCTTTTTTATTTTAAAATTCCATTTTTATATTTAAATGTTTCTCTTGATAATAACATATTTTTATCTCAATGGATGTATCCTCAAATTTTGTTTCATTACTTTCTTTTACTTTTTATTAACTCATCTATCCTTTTGTTCTTTTTACAATATATTTTTCCAATTGCCTATATATTTTTCTCTTTCTCTAAGACATTCATTCTTATATGTCATTGAGTTATTAATATTGAATTCAAGGTCTAACAATGTTTCTTCCAAAACATTATACTTTTTTCACAAAAATTTTTATATTCAATATCATTATCCATATAAGTTACACTCTCATTCAACTATATTATTCTCATGTTTTTGTCTTCTATGGTTTACTTAAAGAGTGAAATATATTAATATTGTTTAATATTTAAATTGTTTACATTTTTGAGGTTATGTCCTAGTGCTTTCTTTTTCTTGTAGTTCATCTTTTGTAATGTATTATTGTTGGATATTTATAGTATTTGCTTCGATGATGTTATCTTCTAGTGTCTTTATTTTTGTTGTATCTCATCATGTGTAATGTATTTTTATCTTACAACACTTTGATATTATTTTCTTCAATTTAAATTAATTTTTCTTTCATGTTTCCTATCAAAATGTCCTTTTCTTATATACATTTCTTAGGAGACAATATTTCCTCTTCCATCTCCTTATCCACAAAGTAATACAACTCAATTTATGTTAGTTGTTTCCACTTCAATATTTTCCCTAAACCCTTCCCTCCTTTTATTTTTTTCATTGTCTATTAAAATTTTCATGACAAAAGGGTGTATTATCTCCTTGTAGTCGTCATCTTCCTTCTCAATTATTTTTTATGTCCCATGTAAAATAGCTTGTATAGTTTACTTTTCTATTATTATTTTAATAGTACCTTGTATTAAAATGTATAAAATGCAGCATGATGATAGGATTTAAAAAAACATGTCTTCACTTCAACAACCTTGAGTTGGTGTTACTTCCTCTACTTCTTCTTTAGTATCAAACACCCCAAAAAGTACTGAGCATGAATTGATTTCTCCTAGTACTCTTAAAATTAAGGTAGCTTTAGAAATGTTATCTGAAGACACTATAATGGCGACTCCTTCCACTTATGTCTTTCTAATTGCATAGTATTCCTTTCCAATGAAGATATAGTTTTCTACGATTTAATAGATCTCGTTTTGATTGACATCCATATTCATCATGTAGAAGTCAAATAAATTGACCCTAATTCACTCATTATTCAATTATTTGGAACTAAGAATTAGTGTACTACCATATTATTCCTTTCTAATTTGACATAACCCACTTTTCTTTTCTCGCCTGCTATTTCATTCATCTGTTTCAGCTACAAGGCTAGGGTGCATATTTCCTGCACCTGCATTTTCTTCCTTTATCTTTTCACATTATTCAAACCAAACACTATCTGGTTTTGTTGGTTTATCTATAAAATAAACCTTAATTTCCATCTCAATAAAGATTGATGTTTACCTAATAGCTCAGAATTTATTTACGTTAGATAACATATAATGTACATTATCTACATTTATAATCATTAGTATCCAAATAGCTTTTATATTCTTTCGGAAATGAGTAGATTTTTTAGTCGAGGGATAGAGAAAAAAATTAATCGTCATGTGGCATATAGATTTTCTTGTTGGATATGAATAAATGTGTTCTTTAGTAGGAAAATACACTATATTTTGATATATTTGTTAATATTTGAATACACTATAGTTTGATCTATTTTCCAATAGGGAGTACACTATAGTTTGAGCTATTTTCTAGTAGTAAAATACATTATTTGTCTATTAGTTGGTAGGTGTTTACACTTGATCTAGTTGTTGGTAGGATAATACATAATATCAAGTAAATTAAGTATTGTTCATAGATTATCTACTAGGTGAATACATTATTTGATCTATTCACGTACCAATTAACATAGAAAACTATAGTGTATGTACCTACCAGTGAATAAATCAAGTGTACTCACCTACCAAATAATGTATTTTACTACCATCAAATAGAAAAAACTATAGTGCATTCACCTACCATTGAATATATCGAGTGTAATTTCCTACTAAAGAGTGTATTCACCAATAAGCGAATGCATAAAAATTGATCTATTCATTGATAGGTAAATAAACAATATCAGATACATTAACTACGAACATACACAATAATTGAAATCAATGTGAAAGTTGATGTACATTTTTTAAATAAATATTATCCTTATTCATAATAAAATTTCAATGAAAGGAAGGATTGGTAGGAAAGCTGGATTGGTGGGTGCATACCTTAGGGGGTAGAATTGGGTATGTAAGGCTTAAATCCTACCTAGTGTCAACTCGGGAAAGTAACTAACACACAATTTCTTATCCTTCTTCCACAAGAACTTATAACTTGTATTTCAGCCCCCTAAAAGAATTTTTTAACTACCAAACATTTTTAGTTGCATTAATTGGTGTGAGCCATATTTTATGCACTCCCATATGAGTATTAGAGGGAGGATATCCTAAGGATTTTTTGGAATACGATTGGTAAGATGGTGGAGTTGGATAAGAATATCAAATCTTTGAGTTCGTAATTTATGCTAGTATTAAAGTTTGGATTGATACAAGGAAACCTTTAATCTGATAAGTCATTGATTTGAATCAATGAAACATTGTATGTGTAGAATTTGGTATATAAAACATGGACGGGCAAGTTAGGGGAATGTAAAATCAAAGTCACGATACTAGGGAGATGCGAAGACTTATCCCATGTGGTGAGGTATGGCAAGAAAAATATGAGTGTTCAAGGGAACTAGTTTTGAATGGATTTGGGTGGAATTGGGGGTATCCTAGAGAAAGGCAATCAATTGGTCGAAGTTTGGATGGTGTGTTTTGTGTAGGTATGATTGTTCATAAGGGAACAAGGATGGATTTAGATGTGAGTGCTATGAGGTGTGTTGCGGTTGTGCATGCGATGTATGGGATTGATTTGGTTGGGCTCAGAGAGAGGTTGTTAATGGATGGAATTGTTATAGATAGGATTTTTTCTCATGATGAAATGGATAGGCTAGAGTTAGTGGAAGGATACATGGTGAAGAATTTTCTACGGCATATGAACTGGAAAGGTTTGAGATACCATTTAGGCATTTTTTTATGTACGTGCTAAGGATTTTTTTGTAGTAGATGAAATAGACAAGTTGGACATATCACCTAAGATTTTTATGAAGGGGATTATTATGGATTTATATGTTGCAGATGAAAAATAATTCTTAGTAAAATTTGGCGTGCACCAAGGTCTAGGGGATAAGAAAAGTGATTCTATAACCTCCCTAACCCCTAATAGAGATAGTGATGAAAATCAAGAGAGGATTTTGCTTGTGTGAAATGGATCAAACTTGGATGGGTGTTGATATGACTAAGGTGTACTCTTTAGACAAATATTATGCAGTCTAGTAGCTTAGTGTGAGTCTTGATTAGTTTGAAGAATTTGGAGGACATAGTTTAGGAAGCGTATAGGATGGTGGGGATGGAATGGATGTTTGATTAGGTTAAGGAGGATTTTGTACACTTTTTCTGAAATTAAAAAAAAATTACTCTATAATTGCATGGGTGAGGAAATGGTGGGGAATGATATGTATGGGGAGGATTATCATTTTTTGGACGGGAAAGTAGAGAAATTATGAATAATATGAGTGGTAACATAGGGGAAGATGGTGATGGGGTTTGGGTGGAGTGGTTAAGTCGAAAGGTTGTTTCTGGGTCCACCCAGGTTCAAATCCCACTAAGGCACGATCCTCGTTCAGGGGGTGATGTCGAGGTGGTGCAATGGAAGGCTAGTTTACACAAAGCTAGTTTCGGATCAAGAAGACATGCGCTAGTTTTGTGTTCAAGCATGGCAGCTCGTGGTTTGCTTGTGGTGCGTGTATATGTGGCAGATCGTGATTCGTTTGATGTGTGTGCGGGATCATGGTTTGCTTGTGGTGGGTGCATACATGGAAGATCATGTTTCACTTGTCGTGTCTATGGCGGCTCGTGGTTCACTAATTGTTGAACTTAATCGATATATATTGGTTGATTACACTCAGGATCATATCTCGGTCAAAAGTGTTAATCTTGGTTCATAGCTAAGTCAAAAGTGTTAACCATATCAAAAAATATAGGGGAAGACACTTGTGAATTTATTTGTAAAGCCTTCAATGACCATAAAAATATAACAATTAAGGTTGAAATGCCTTCAATGACTAGGACAAAGATAAGAACTAAGGTTAAACTACTTATAGGTTCACCATATATATTATTTATTCGAAAGCCTACATTTTATTCGATGCATAGGGGAAACCCTCCATAATGTAAATGATCTTATTCTCCTGGAATGTGATGGTATGAATTCCCATACCAAGTTTCACTTGGTGAAAGAATAATAAAAATTAAGGAGACCAAATATCACTTATCTTCAAGAAATGGAGCTAACCAAAGGATAAATGGAAGGGATATTGAAATTAGGTTGGAAAATTTAGATAGGTGTGGCATATGGGGAGATGGTAATTCGGGGTCCTTGGGATGATTTGGAAGGGCGAGACCGATTCAACTCCAACTCCTAAGGAAAGGGGGAAATTGTTTGGCATGTGACTTCCATAGATTCAAGGAAGGTACATTGTGGTTGTAATCATCAACATATATGGACCAAATAATGTGGGTAATAATAAATATAATTATGCGGAAATACAATATTATTATAGTCATGTGAAAATCAATAAGTGATTATAGGAGGATATTTTAATTCAATCTTGAGTATGAATGATAAAAAAGGGGGAGTAAGAGGATAAATCAATCAGATAAGGATTTCTATGATTTCATTACAAACATGTATTAATGGATTTTCTCCTCAAGAAATGGATACACTTGGATAAATCGTAGGAGGGCTTCACAACATTATTGATTGGTTGGACCAATTTTGGTCTCTTTTGAATTCTTGAAGGTGGAGTGGTTCTTTGGAATCCACAATTTGAAATGTGTCTAGATCATATCATTATCCAATTTATATACCGGTGTAGACCAATATAGCTCCACAAAAGTGTTCCTTTAATTTTTAGTTTATGTGGCTATGACATAATGATTTTTTTCGAGAATCTAAGGTAATGGTGGGAGGAATGTGAACCTAGCCATGGGATGATAATGTTCAAAATATCATAGCAATTGAAAGGTCAGTTATGCGAGTGGAATATGATAGTTTTTGGTAATAATTTCATGGAGAAAAAGAGACTAAAGTATGAGCTTGAGATACATAATGTGTTCAATCAGCAATCAACTTTGATAGATAAATGATTTATCTAGAGAAGGTATTTTTGGGACATTTGATTGAATTATATCTTAGACATTAATTTTTTTGGAAGATACAATATGGGGAAACATGGATAAAGGAAGGGGATATGAACAAAAATAATAATTAATCTACAATTTAAAAGAGACAAATAAAAAGCTTTAGAAAATTCAAGAGTGTTTATAGGCGTAAATTGAATGCTTACGGAGAAAATAAATTTGAAGTTGAAAATTTCTATTGGCAATTACTCTCGAAGGAGGGGATACTAGATGAGGAAAGGGGAAGGAATTTATATATGTTATCCCAAAAAATAACTTTATTGATTAGAATCATAAACTAATACAAGTGGTAACAAAAGATGAAGTTGTGGTAGCCTTAGAGCCAATGGACCCGAACAAGGCGTCGGGACCGGATGGATTTCTAAAGTCTTTTTCTTACAAAAATAGGACATAATGAGCCAAGAGATTATTGTTGCGGTGAAATTATCATCACAATCAAAATGTGTGCTAAGAGTTTTGAATTCTACATTTACTTTCCTTATTCATAAAATTTTTAATCTTAATACCTTTATTGATTTCCATCGGTTTTCATTGGGTAACACTATTTGTAAGATAATCTTTAAGGTTATTACAAAAAGGTTGAATGTGTTACTAGTAGAGATTATTTATATATAAAAAGGAATATTTGTGAGTGATAAACATATTATTGATGGAGTGTTAGTATCTCATGACATTCTTCATACTTTAAAATTAGAAGGAAAATATGGCATGTTCATTAAATTGGGTATAAGGCCTATGATAGAGTGAGTTGGGTCTTCTTGGAGAAGTTACTCTTAGCTTTTAGATTTGAAGAAGAATGTGTGGCTTACGTGATGGGGTGTGTGACAGGGAAATTCTTCTTGATTTTGGTCAACAGCAATCGGGTGGAGTTTTTTAGAATTCTAGGGGAATATGGCATGGTGTTCACCTTTCATCTTACCTTTGTATTATTATCCTAGAAGCATTGGGTATGGTTTTGGGGAAGGATAAGGCTTTCTGGGAGATAAGGGATTTATGAACATGTGAATATATGGAATCCTCAACTCATTTATAATTTTGGATGATATGATTCTATTTTTTGAACTGTAGATGAAATAGGCCTTAGTGTTGAAGAGAATTTTTCAAGACTATCAGGAATCTTATGGTATCAAATTAATATAATCAAATCACATATTTTCTTTATAAATGTGTCATGGCAAAGACATGCTAGGATAGTGCAGGTCTTGAGAATCTCTATAGGTAAGTTTCCTTGTAAGTATTTACGTGTGCCCCTATTTTTGGGAAGAGCAAAGGAAAACATTCGAGAAGTTCTTCATAGGAATGATTCAAGAGAGGTTTGAAACATGGAATGCTAAGGGGCTTAGCTTACATAGAATAATTATTCTTGTTAATTTTGTGCTACAGGAAATACTAATGTATATTTTTCAATATTGATGGTTCCAACTAGGGTTATGGAGAGAATTAATAAAATAACCAGGATTTTTTTGTGGCACGGGAAGGGGTTGAAAGGAAAGGTTAATTTGGTTGATTTTTTGTTTTAGATGATGGCCTTGAGTAAAATTGGTATGTATTATAATATAATAATTTTTGGCATAGGATGGTGTGGAAGACATATTTGGATGAAGAGCGCCCAAAGAGGATATTTATCACTAAATTTTTTTCCAGTAGGGTCATCTAATTGGAATTTTATATATGTATCATGATGAATTATATGTAAAAATATCACTTGGGAGATTGGGAATGGAGCAAAGTAAAACTTATGTATGGATTCTTAGCTAGTGCCTTTGTGTTAGGAACTCATATTGATTTGCAATAGATTCATCCAATGTTAAAACTAGCATGGAGCGTAAAGGTGTGTGACTACTAGAAGGAATTGAAGAGGGATTCATACGAATTCAATTTATGGAAGGATGTGTAATGGATTGATAGTTCGAGAGGAGGATAAGTTCTAATTAAAGGAAAATTAAAATCCAAAATTATTGGAATCACTAAGGAGGAGGATTGACTCCGTTGGTTGGGTGATATGTCGAAGAAAATACAGTGTTTGAATGAACTAAAATTTTCAGGATAAATATCTCAATACAAATGAATATTGACCTATTTATCTTCATCAGGGTGGCATCATTGGGGAATATTCTCCACATGAACACCTATAGAAATGGTGTGCTTCGTTGCACCTTCTCGCCTTAGTTTGTGCAAGGAATATGGAGATTTTTTACAACATATGCTTTTGCATTGTAAGTACTCAATTAATATATGGTTTAAATTATTTTCAAAGATAAAGTGATTCTCGGGTAGTGAAAGATGATCTTTGTGCCTAGACACATGATTATAAGAACTTAAAACCTTCATAACTATTTGTTCCTATAAATGTTTTTGGAATATCTAGCTTGAATAGAACGTGTGGATTTTCAAAAATGAGAAACAAACGTGGGAACATTGTTGGGCTATAATTTCGTTAGGGTAAATAGTAATTTTGCATTATTAATTAGGTAAATAGGTTATTTAGATTTATTTTTATATGGTTATGTTTTAATAATCACATTATTCTCATATGAGTTTGTTGTAGAGTTATAACAATATTTTGTCTGTATTATTTCATATGGGGTTTTTAGTTGCACCTGTGCAACTTCTCTTTCTAGTTGTAACCGGTTGTGCAATATCTATAAATATTGCAGCCTTCCATTGTAATTTTGATTTTCCTGAGCATTAATAAAAGTATCGAGGATTCGCCCATGTTTGCTACTTTCATTTGGTACTAGAGTTCGTTGATCGGACTCCGTGAACAGAGAAGGTGTGAAGGTGTGGAAAGAGAGATCAGAAGAGATAGGTGTAGCTTGGAGAAGCATTTGCACATTTGGAGAGCCTGTGTAGCCTCTTGCAACTTCCCAGCCCCATCCATGCCTCCCCACAACCTGTTGTTCCATTCCAAGTGTTTGGAAAAAAACATTTTGCATCGATTCCCCTTGCACTAGGAAAAATTTGTTGCAGAAAATTTTAAGCTAAAGTTAGTTGTCTATCTTTTTCTCTACATAGTCTCTGCTAAAATAACAGCTTGAAAAATTTGAGGTCTGTGGATTGTATTGGAGCCAAGAACTAAGTTGATCCTTACAAGGAGTCGTGTTGCTCCACCAAGCTCCAGGATGAGCCCTCCTCTAATCCAAACCGAGTTGTGCACTCTACTAAGCTAATTCCCACCACCGAGTTGTTTCTAAGGCATCTACGTTTGCATTGGGGCATTCAAATTATCTCCTTTCAAAGGAAATTCAGAGCTTTGCATCCAAGGCGAGCCATAGTCAAGTGGTTATTTTGCATGGGCCGAGTCTAGCTCTCAATCTGTTTTTGCATTGACCATGTTGTATCAGACATAGGGAATCATCTCCCACATTGCAATGGAACCAAGTTACTTTGTTTGAAAGTTCAAGTCATGTTTGTTTTGAAAGAACTGAGTGGGTGATTTTACTGTGGCCGATCCACATAACCAGGTGCGGTCGAGCTCTCCCTTCACGGCCGAGTGCACAGCCAAACATGCACACAAAAAAAAAGCTGAGGAAAAAAATAAGCGGCAGAGAACCCTACAACTCGGTGGAGAATCAACAATACAACAGCAGAAAATAAGAAACAATGAAAACAATCACAATTGGAAAAGAAATAAACACAAACGGCGGTATAAAAAAAAAGGAGCTTCATATCCGAGTTATACTACAACCCTAAATCTGCCTCAATCTCCAACGACTGCCGCAAGGTCATCTTAGTCAGCTACGTGGATGCCTTTCAAAGGTTAGTCATTTTATTTTTACTTTAAATATAGTAATCTCCATGTAATTGCTTAAGCACATGAAACGCTCTTGTGGATAATTGAATTGCTTTGAGGATTGGAGATGTTTAGTTCAAACCCCACCCCAAACACAAAATTTTATAAGATTTGAATTTAGCGGAATATTTGGCAAAACCACCAATTTTAGAGGCCCACTAATCCACTATCCACAGCTAAACAAGCCACTAAATTTAGCGAAAAACCCTAATTAGGGCCAAAAAAATTCTACTAATTGGCTTATTTTTTTATTCTAAGCAACATTTTCCAAAGGAGGGGTGATTAAAAACTTCATTTTGAGCTTTTTTTTTTGCGGTTTTTTCTCAAAGAGTCGTATTAACCTCAGAGGCCACCAGGGCCCCACAAAACAAAATTTTTACCTATCATTCAATTTTTTTCAAAATTTTGAATGTAATTGCATATTTCAGTGTATTGTACTAATTTATAGGTTACCATATTTAACCACAAAACATTGTAATTGTTGTAAAACGACAGAGATTTGTACTCAAAATTAATAAAATTTTGGTTTTATATCACTCACAAGATCTTTAGATCTCATTCACAGTGTTTGGTATAAACAATAACTCTAGGAAGCACTTACGGGTAAAGTCGTCACAACTACTACTGCACTTAACGCCTAATATAGTTGCAATAACGTCATCTGGGCATTGACCCTTTAAATCAACGGGGAGTAATAAGGACACAGTGCACACACTTTGAGCCCTCCCATCTGTCTATGAATGATTTCTTGACTTAAATCCAGACTGAGAAATTATCCAAGTATATAGCGAAGTTACGCACGCATATGAGGATATTTATTTGAGTCGGTGTCAATAATCACACAAACCCCTTTCAGTATTGTCTTGGTACCACGTATTAGATTCTTTCACATATGTTAATGCCTCTTTCACGTACTTCTAAGTATATAGAAAGGGCAAGCTTCTTCCACGTACCGATGGGTATATCGAAAAGGGCACGTATATAGAAAGGTTCGGTATATTGGAATGAAAGATATATAAATTGGGAGACCATATACCTAGAGTGATAAGAGCCTTACCCTTTGTCAGTTGATTCTGTAAAATGGGCACCAACGCCCCCAAATTCTTTCTTCCAGATTCACAACTTCTCAAAGGAAATAACTATGCAGCATGGAAGAAAAAAATCAAGACACAACTTGAGTTTGAAGAGATTTGGACTATTGTGAATGGTACTATAACCAGATCAACAACTGATACAAGAAAATAGAGACAGGTTTGATAGATTTGATCAGAAGGCCAAGATGATAATCTTGTTTGCAATATCTGATGACATGTAACCCCACATTCTTGATACCAAATAAGCCAAACAAGTGTGGGATAAGTTGATCATGGTGTACAAGGCCAAGAACAAGAATGTCATACTAAATTTGCAAAGTCAGTTACACACACTGAAGTTCAAACAAAATGAGAAAATAGAATCTTTCTTAAGAAGAGTTACAGAATTAAGGGCTTCACTTCTAGCCCTAGGAGAGGAGGTCATTGATGAAGCTCTCATTCCCATTGTTTTTGAGAGCACTCCCTCCTTCATACCACATTTTTGTGACAACACTCAACTTGTCAGATCAGATAGTGAGTTTTGAAAAGTTGGTAAACCTACTGCAACAAGAGGAAGAAATGTACAATAAAGATGATGAAGAGGAGAAAGCACTTTCTTCTCATCAGAAATGGAAAGGAAAAGGAAAAGGCAAACCTCATTCCTATCAAAAGTCCCAAAATCAGAATCAGCATCAAGGGGACAAACAACAAAAGAAGAAATGTCCTATCTACAAAAGAGGACATGAGTTGAAAGATTGTTGGTATAATACTTATAAGAAAGGTTCATCAAGAAACTGGACCTCAACACCAACAATCTCACAAGGGACATTCTAACTACAATCAAGGGCAAAAGAAAGGAACTGGAAAAGAAAACCCCATCAGCAAGGAAATATAGTTGAGCAAGAAGAATATTCAGATAATGAAGACTTCTTGTACACTACTGCTCCAATGAACCATCCATGTCATCTAGTGATGTCTGGCATGTTGATTTGAGAGAGCCACTCAACACATGATCGGCCACACGAGAGAATGGTTTACCAAAATGAGGACACACCTTCAAAAAATCATGTTTCGTTAGGTGATGATTCTTCATACACAATATAGGGATTGGGAACATTTCTCTACCCCTTGGTTCATGTAATTGTAGATTATCAGATGTACTATATGTCCCTAGGTTAACAAGAATCTTCTATCAGCCAAGTCAACTCCTATATCACAACTTGAAAATTGACTTTGATAGTCATTTCGGTAAGAAAATGTGTTTAATTCAAGACAAATCACGAGGCTCGAAAATAGTTACAAAAGCCTCTAATGTGGGACGCATGTTCTAGCTTGATTTTTTCCACAAAGATGATTAGGCACTTGTGGCTAAGAATTCTACCTCTACACAGTTGTGGCATCAGAGACTTGGTCACATCAGTTTCAAGTATCTCAAAACACTTCCCAATACAATATGGTAAAAGGATTACCATCTCTCTAGAAGGATACATATAAGTGTCTTCACTGCCTAGTAGGAAAACAACATAGAGCTTCATTCCAGAAGAGTACTTATTGATCTCATGGTAAGCTTGATCTAGTTCATACCAATATATGTGGTCCGATGCAACTAATTCATTCTGGATTTCAGTACTTCATGTTTTTGTGTTGATGACTATTCAAGAACAAGAAGATATATTGTCTTCGTAAGAAAAGTGAAGCTTTTAAAACTTTCAAGAAGTTCGAGTGGTCATGTTGAGAACGAGACCGGTCAGTCGACACATCAAATCTCTTCGCTCATATTGAGGGGGAATTCACCAGTAATGAGTTCAAAGCCTACCTATAAGCTCACGGGATTCATCGACAAATGCCTCCTCCACACACACCACAGTAGAATGGTGTTGTTGAGAGAATAAATCATACTATCATGGAAATGGTGTGTTGCATGATCGATGACTTTGGAATAGTGAGGACATTCTAGGAAGAAGCAACAAAGAAAATTGTATATTTATTGAATAGAGTGCCCATAGTTTCTCTTGATGGAGTAACACCATATGAAGCATGGTCAAAGTGAAAACCATCTATTTCACACCTCAAAGTATTCAAGTGCAAAGAAAGCATGCACATACCCAAGAAGAATAGAAAGAAGTTGGATATGAAAGTCACAAAAACTCATCTTCATTGGTTACAGTGAAGAGACTCTTGGGTACAGATTGATGGATCCGAAGACTAGGAAAGTCTACACCAGTAGAGATGTTGAGTTTTTTTAGAAGAAGGAAGCAGAGACTCCTCTAGACTCACCTGATGTAGATTTTTCACTGTTGTAAAAACAGAAGTTGATGTTCCCATGCAAATGATGAAATTGATGATGGGGATGATGGTGATGATCAGATAGAACCACAACCCACAAGAGCAATTCAACATATGCCCAAGTGGTATACTAACATGATACGAGATGCAAAATTGGATGCTCCACCGAGATACATCCACCATTGGACCATGGACTCACAAAGAAAGCACGAGAAGAAGTCAACTTTACTTTGATGAGTAGATTTATTGAATCTAATGAGCCTTTCTGATCCAGAATTCCTATAGTCAAAATCTTGGAAAGATTCCATGGACGCTAAGTTTCAATTAGTGATGAAAATAATACTTGGCAACTTGTCGATCTTCCAAGTAGGGAAGAAACCCATTGGTTACAGATGGATATTCAAAAAAAGTACAAAGAAAATTGGACTATAGACAAGTATAAAACAAGAATGGTTGTAAAGGGGTATGCACAAAAATAAGGCATTGACTATGAGGAGACATTTGCTCCCACAGCTAAGATCAAAACAATCAAGATGATCTTTGCTCTAGCTACACAATATGGTTGGAAATTCCATTAAATGGGTGTTAAAAGTTCCTTTTTGAATGGATATCTACAAGAAGAAGTCTACATGACTCAACCTGAGGGATATGTTGTACCTGGTCAAGAAGCAAAGGTATGTAGACTCAGAAATCTTTGTATGGCCTTAAACAGGAACCTCGGGCTTGATACATCAAAATTGATGAGCATTTTGTACAACATGGATTTGTTAGAAATCCATATGATCCCAATCTCTACCTCAAAAATTAAGGGGTGATATTGTGATTGTTATTGTCTATGTCAATGATCTAGTCCTCACTGGCAGTTCAGTGAGGATGATCTATGCATCGAAGAAAGATCTTAATCGATCGTTCGACATGACGAGATCTTGAGCTAATGCACTATTGTCTTGGATTGGAAGTATGGAAAAAGGAGAATCACATATTTTTTATCAGTTGAAGTATACCAAGAAAACACTCGATAAATTTAGGATGATGGATTGTACACCTATGGAGAATAGATTACAGTTATCTCGTTCAGATCCATCTCCTGTGGTAAATGCAACTCTCTATCGGCAGTTGATTGGGAGTCTCATTTACCTGACCTACACTAGACCAGATATCGCTTTATAGTGAAATGTCTATCCGGTTCATGCAGGAACCCAGAGTTTTTCATTCGAAGGAAACAAGGAGAATCTTGAGATATATCAAGGAAACAGTGGATCTTGGTCTAGAATACAAGAAGAATGATCAATTCTTCTTGACTAGATATTGGATTCAAATCATGCATGCAACATTGATGACAGAAAATCCACTTCAGGTTTTGTGTTCTTTATGGGATCTGGACCGATATCATGGGGAAGCAAGAAACAAACACTTTGTTTCTCGCTCTTCTACGAAATCGAGTATCATGTTGTAAGTGAAGTTGTCTACGAAGCGATATGGCTACGTCGCATACTTGAAGGACTTGGAATACCACAGGAAAAATTGACCACCTTGTATGTTGACAATGAAGGTGTTCTCAAACTTGTTCGCAATCCAGTTTTTCATGAAAGAACAAAGCACATTGAGGTACAAGTACATTTCATATGCGAGCATGTCTTGAAACACAATATACAACTTCAATTTTTCCCAACAGCTGAACAACGAGTAGATATCTTCACAAATTCACTTGCACGTGAAAAATTTGAGTTGTTCAGAGAGTTCCTCTCCTCATCCCTTGAGGCAATGCAAAATTAAGGGGGGGGATGTTAGGGAAAATATTTATTTTGCATTATTAATTAGGTAAATAGGTTATTTAGATTTATTGTTATATGGTTATGTTTTAATAACCACATTATTCTCATATGAGTTTATTGTTGTTGTAGAGTTATAACAATATTTTGTCTGTATTATTTCATACGGGGTTTTTAGTTGCACTGTGCAACTTCTCTTTCTGGTTGTAACCGATTGTGCAATATCTATAAATATTGTAGCCTTCCATTGTAATTTTGATTTTCCTGAACATTAATAAAAGTATCAAAGCTTTCACCCATGTTTTCTACTTTCAAATTTAAAGGACAATCTGTGAAAACATTAAAGTAGGATGGATTATTAGGAAGGAGGTTTGACAACTTGGTAAAATTTTGTCTTATATAATTGGCAAAAATATTAAATAAATTGATGTTACATAGTCAAAAGTTTTTGGTATGATCAAATTGGGTTTGTTTTGAGACCACTTTTTAGATGTTGTTAAGGTAAAATTTGATGGCACCTTAAAAATAAATATCATGGTGGTAAGGGTTACTTTAGTAATCAATAATAATCTTGGCACCATACTCGATGGGGCTCATGTTTTACCCAAGGGTAAAAAATAATGAAGATGAGGACCCGATATTCTTGAAGGGTTTCAAGGATACTATAGATAGGGCTGATTGGAAGATCAATTTGTAAGGAGACTCTATTAGCATTATTCATACATTGATAAAGGTAACACTTATTTCTAGAACAAAAATACATAAAGAAACGGTGCCTTCAAGGTGGCCACTTGGTTTGAATTGATATCTTTTAACCATTACGAGGGAATGAAATAGAGAAAAACAATCTTGTATAAAACATTGTCATAACCCTTTAGCCTCTCCATAATAATTAATCATTGATTTTTCATTCTAGAATGGGCTTCCCTAATTCTTATAGAGGATAATAAGGGTTGTTGCATACCAATTATCTATGGGAATGGTTGAATTAGGGTTGTGGATGTTAGGGATGTTGTAGAAGTGTTGAGGTAGGATGTGGATTGATTTGCTAGTATGGATGGGTGGGGTTTCATTTCCCTTTGCATGAACATGACATTCATTGGTAGATAAACCTACAAGTGTGGATGATACTGATTTAGGGGATACAAATTGAACCATTCCGATTGTTGTAAATGTGCTAACACAAATAGTTAGCAAAAAGTAAAGTTTGAATCAGATCGCATATATATCCTTTCTCACACCAAGTGATGTATGGGGTTTAATATTTTTCCATATAACGATGCTTTAGTAATCCTATGTTTGTTACATTTCTATTTTGGAAGAGTATTTTCGTATTGTAAAATATTATATTTATGTTCCACAATATTTTTAGACTATGTTACATAATTTTATTTTTGGTTTACATGTGGCTATTATTGTGGATCTGGTTTCTATTTCGTAAGTTGTGGTTTGAGATGATATTGAAGGTGGATTTGCTTGGGTTTATGTCCAGTTAGGACATGATGTGATTTAGGTGTTAAGGAGTGTGGACGAGCTATAGAAGACTTTTTTGTGGATAATCATGTTTTCTTTATAAGACATGTTAAACCTAGTGATGAGAAGGAATAATTAAGGAAATAAACCATTATAGCCAATGAAAGTTGAAATTGAAAGTATTAGTGAAATTTGAGCTCAAAAAGTATCAAGCACATTATAAAATCCATTATGGGCATAAATTGAATCACATCACTAAGAAAAGTCCACTAAAAGGAAAAAAATTGTTTGACAGGGAGGCAAAAAATTGGATGATGATAGTCGCCAAAAATATTTTAAGGAAAACAAAGGAAAATTTTGAGAAAGAATCATTAGTCATGCAATTGGTCATCATTAGTGGCCCTCATCAATCAGTTAATGCGAAATAAAATAGATATGGACATATTTCTATATGTTTTGGTGTCTCTTTTCAAATACCCTAGTTTTGAAGATTGATGCTTTATTTTCTATGTTGTCTAAGGCTATGATTTTCCAATTGTTAAATATGTCATTTTGCATCTAGTTAGATGACTAACCGTAGTGTGTATTCAATGATTACATGGATCGAGGAGTTGTTAAATTTGAAGGTATGACATTGGAGCTTAAACCAGAATTATTTCCATAAGTAATTAATTTATCATATGAAGTTGAAGATGTTGTGGAGATAACTACGTCTTATTCTACTAGGGATAAATTTATAAAAATTATTTTACTATTTTTCCTAATGAATTCAATAAATATAAAGGCATAACTATTAAGAATGTAAAACATCCAAATGTAAGAGCTTTATGTGATGTTTTACTATATATAGAATATTTCTCACATAAATGAATATTGAACTTTCAATGTGTATGATTTTATTTGTTATATAATTTATGAAAGAGAAAAAGTATAATTGGGAAAATAATGTATACAATAGATTAACTCAACAATTTCATAAAAATCATCACACGTGATCTAAGCTATTTACTTACTCATTATAGGCAATGGTTTTTAATTGCTTCTTTAGTTTATATTTTTATATGTAAGTTAAACTCAAATATTAGTAAATGAATACTAGAAGATAAAATTAAATTAAATTTTTAATGTAGAGGATGAAGGAGAGATATCACATCAGGGATCATTATTTTGACACCTAAAAACTATAGAACTAGAAATAAAAATGTTATAGTAAAAGATATGGAATAAATTATTCAAGAGGATTCTTTTGTAAAGGAGGGAGGAGATACTATATTGTGTCATGATGATGAATTGGAACAAGTTGATTTTACCACATATTTGTAAGCACAACCTAGTCACAATTAGAAAACATGAGTGGCAAAGATGAGTATAGGATTCCATATCCTCGAAATCATCACGAGTTCTTTTTAGCTTGTACTCATACTACCTTTGAAATTTTTTTCATGTTTCATATAATACCAATATTCATGCTCAAACAATATACACAAAGAAAAGGTATGAGTATTTTCTAAGAAATTGAGGTAGGTGTTGTGGATTTCAGAGGGAAACAAGTTGACACTCATGTGGATACTAACATTGAATTGTGATCCTTGATGTATGTGAAAAAAAAGGTCTACTATAGAGATTAAACATTCCCATTAAAATGTAGACACTCATTTTGACACAAGTCTAAAATCAGTGAGTGTTTTCCAAATGAATATTATGATTTATAAAATTGAATATTTTATAAAATATTATGATATATAAAATTGATTTTATATGATTTCAAAGTTAATTTATAAGTTTTTCAATGAGTAAACTCAACCTTAACTCGCCTCTAACCCAAAATTTTAATATTTTTAGGTAGAGTAAGGTTATTCAAGATGGAAAAGGTAATGTGTAAAATAATAACCAATAATAAATCAATATTTTTAATTTAAGAATGCAATGGGAGAGGGCTTACTCTTGGAAAGTTCATTATGTGATCCAAATTATTTTTTCCTTTGATTATTTAATGTAGATAAAAATGTTCTCATATGATACACCCCGTTGGTTTTAAATTATTTAAATATTTTTTATATAAGGTAAATACTTTTGACCAGGAGCTATGAACTAGGGGTTCTTGGGTCCCCTCTATTTGGTATGTATAGTAGAACCGAAGACATCATGGTGGTTAACAATGTAACCATGAAGATAATACCACCATGAAACAAATACCAAAAACTAGAAGAAAAAAATAGGGAAATTAGTTAAATATGGATAGCAAATACATGTTAGTGATAAGTTACTATGGGTAGTTGGACCCATAACTTAGTTTGTTCTCATATAAAAATATCCCATGAAATCTTATATAATCTTGGGAGAATTGTAAGATAAATTAATGGAGATATATTTGATGTACAAGCTTATTTAAATTAATAAAATATAATTGTGTTCTTCTATATTACTTGTGTGTTGAATTTACAACACTCTTTGTAAACATATAACTATTATTTACCACCTACCTTGAACTCATGAGGTGTCCGATACACACCATAAAACTCTTTATACTTACAATTATAGACATCTAAAATGTCGACATGATTAATTATGACTAATTTGTCCCACAAGTATCCCAACATCATCCATATAATAATTAATCACAAGATTAATTATTATTATTTAATCCTAATATCGTCATTAATCCCTTTATCCTTCATCTTAATTTCATCATTTATCTAATCCTATCATTAATCCCTTTATCATTTATCTAAATATCCCATTTCATCATTTATCCCTTTAATCCTTTATTTTATCCATTTTCAACTATATAATAATTAATCACAAGATTAATTATTATTATCCTATTATAATCCCTATTAACATTTTCTAGGAATTTAATATTCCTATATCTACCTACCCACCTACTCTACACATCCCTACACCTAGCCTTTCCATGTAATCTCACTCCTAATCAAATTTATTTAACTTAATCTAATTCTAATCCTAATCACATCCTCACACCTCTAAATCTAGAGGCTTCTATTTCTAGAAGCCTCTCTAAACTTCCCTACATTTAAAAATTCAAATAAACCTTCAACTCTCCATTGAATCTTCTCTCAAATTCTATAAATATCCGCTCTTCTGATGCGTTCTCCACCCTTGATCCAAATCTAACATGGCTTCATCCTAGCCATTGAATCCTCCACCCACCAACTATAAATTGAACTCTCATCCTTCATGGGAGCTAGTTTGGAACATCTCTCAAATCCATAACAAAGTTCTACTAATTTTATCAATCATACATTTTATCTTCAATCACTCAATCAATCCATTCATCTATAATCAATCTATCATCATCCTTCATTAAAGCAATCCAAGCACAATCAAAGGGAGGTGTTGCCCAAGTGTCTCCAAACATATGAAGCAAATCCATAAATCCAAGAGAAAATCCAACACATCAAACTAGGAGCATTGCATTTGAATGGTAAGTGCAACTATTATATTCTCTCCCCTTTTGATCCATTGCTCTATCTAGGTTTTGTTTGAGAAGACTAGATTTAAGAATCAATTGGTTTATTTTTGGTTTCAAAATTTCATCTAATCTTTTCTTGCATTACATTTTGGCACCCACCATGGGGCTTACCCCCAAAATTTTGATTGCTTTTAGTAGCATTTCATATTATAAACAAATTGTCCAAATTTGAAAAAAATTGTTGAAATTTACCCTTGAAATTGTAAATTTTCGTGGCAATCATCTGTTTGATTGCCTTTAACATGTCATTCAATGCTTATGCATACAAAACAATGTTTTTACCGAAATAGCATTTTTGAGCGAGAAAACTTGTATGTGGTCATAGGAATCTGTTTTAGCACTTTTGTAAAACCCATGACACTTTTGTATATGCTTCAACACTTTTGTTTAACCTTTAAAATCCCAAAACTATAAATTTTTCATGTTTCAATCTTTTTTCAATAGAGTAGTGCATTTTCAGATAAAGTAGCGCATTTACAGATAAAGTGGAGCTTTTGTAGATAAAGTAGTGCTTTAGTATAGTGGATCTTTTGCAGAGAAAGCACACATTTGCGAGATAAAGTGGAGCTTTTGTAGATAAAGTAGCATGTTTGCGAGACAAAGTGAAGCTTTTTACGGATAAATAGTGCTTTTGTATAGTGGAGCTTTTGCAGCCTATATAGTAGCGCATTAGCAGATATAGTGGAGCTTTTGTCTGTATATCAGCGCCTTTTTATAGACTTTAAATTTTGATTTATGCTAACTCTTCATATTTTTGTTTTGGTGGTTTTGAGTATATATTGGCACTTTTGTCAAGAAATTAGCACTTTTGTTACCATTTCAGCATTTTTGAGTAGATTGGCGATTTTGTTCTCTCAAACGAAATGCTTTTGACTTGTAGTAGCGCTTTTGTCCTAATAACAGCTTTACATTAGTACTAACTAATCTAATCACACTTTTTGGTGTTTTAGAGGTGTCTTGTAGGTTCGTACACTTTTTTTGCAGGAATAAAGGGAAACTCTATCAATTTTAATATTCAATTAGTATTTTCCTAACGCTTGTGGTTGCAGGATATTGAAACTACTAACCCCTTGTCTTACAACTTGAACGGTCCAAGAACATTGGGGTATAAAACAAATTACTAATCCTTTTGTTTTATAGGTCCCCTTGTCAAAGGCCCCCATCATACAAAAAGTCCCCCATCATACAAATTTATCATTAATTTTTATTTTTGTGTGTATTTATTGTCCTTTTGTCTTACTTGTCGTTGCTTGTTTTTTACCCGAATACAACACCATGTATGCTCTCCTCTCGCATCCATGGACAATCTTGAGGATCAAAAGAATCTAGTCTTCCTTCCCTTTTCATTTTTTAGGGGTTAACGTGATGTGAAAGTGATATCCACGCACTTTCCATAGTCATAGGGGTCTCGTGATCGTGGGCTTCATCTCCACACACATAGACACAACCCATAGTCCGGTGGGGTATACAAATTCTTGGACAATTAGCATTATTGGTTAAGTGTTTTCTTGTTTTAAGAACAACATGAAGTGAGGGGCTTCACGTCCTAATACCGGGCATTGGAAAACATCCTTACAACACAGACTTGGGCCCCACATACCATAAGGTATATTATGGATTCCCTAGTGAAATCATGCATCCTATATTAGGAAACCATTTGGCTGCATATTGAGCTATAGTGTAAGGAGGTCATACTCCCCAAGATCACTCATTAGCCGACCCCACATTGACACATAGGTGGAGAGCCAATTATAGCACCATCATTGGTGTGTGGTATTGAAATCAGGCTATAGCTTGATTGCAATCCCACTTGACTAGTTAGGGTGTGTGTTGCATGTTTTTGCTTTTTTGTGAACACCCTTAACCATCCCATTACATTAAAATTTTAATCAATCAAACATCATCATAATTAACCATCCTTAATCACACAATCCAAATCCTAATCCCATCACCATCAATCCTAATCCAAATTTAATCCCCACACATCTTATCTAACCATGGCCTTTAATCCTCTATCCCCATTCTCTCCAAATCAACATCTAAACCCCTACCTCTTCTCTAAATACATCAACCAAGTTATCTCATCATCCCCCACCCATTAAAGACAACCATCTCACTTTAACCATGAAGTCCTACACATTATCCAACACCTTAATAAACAAATATCACATCCTACCTCAACCAATCCTCTGTCATCATCATCCAAATCAGCCATCCCATTTCGATACTAACATCCTAAAAAACCATTCAATAAATTAATCATCAAATATCTAATCTTCAATCTTCAATCAACTAATCACCCCTAAACTATGACCTCTCAACAAACCCCATCCAAAATTTCCCCTTTCTATGATCCCTACCCCTCACCTCATTAACCTCCTCCTTGAGGAACCCAAATCATCTCAATCCACACCTCGACCTAAACAACATAAACCACTATCCCCACAATCTAATTACATCGACTTTGACCACCTCACTAACTTTGACCTAGACCAAGAGGACCTCCTTTATGTCCTTGTTAATCTAGCCACCAATCCCAAACCCACACAACCATCCCAAACCCCAACCTCCAAATCCCATATCAATCATCATGACCCACATCTTCCTCCCATCAAAACTCATGCACCACCATCCAAAATCTCAACTCTTAAATCTAATCATTGTCAAACCTATAATCAAGTTCCATTCACATACCCACAACAATCCCAACCACTTAACCCAAAATTATCATCCCCCACATCTCATATTAGTCCTCCATCCTCCTCATCTTCATCATCACAATTCAATCCTGTGGAATTTATCCTAGATTGTCCCACAATCCCTAATCCGCCATTAAATTTAGCCCCTAATCCTATTTCATCCCTTCCATCACCTACACCCAATCCTATCAAAACTATCTCATCCACCATGACTCCTAATTCACCCCCATCCCCTTCTACCACCAATTAACCATCCAATGTGGCTCCTATGCCACCCTCGTCATCTTCATCCACATCTAATCCTAATGCACCCCCTTAATCATCTAAACCTAACACTATCTTATCCTCTAACCCTATTTCATCCCCACCATCCCCAATTCTAAAACATCTAACATATCTCATAAATCTCTAACTCCCAAATGCAACAAATTTAACCCCAATCCTCTCCCCATCCCACCTCCTACCCAATCTAATGAGGATCTTATGCCACCTTCATCCACTTCATCCCCTAAATTGACCAAATTTACTATGCTTCCTACACCATAACCATCTCCCAAATCTCCTTCATCCCCAACATCACCCAAATCCTATGTGACCCCATATCACACCCATCCCCCTCATCCAAATACCCCATCCCCTTCATCTATATTTACTAATCCCAAACAATCTAATCTAAATCAAAACCATCTACCTCAAAATCACATACTCCAACCAATCCAAAATCAGCTAAATCTACTTCGTCATCCAAACCTAAACCATCAACCTCGGCCCCTAGGCATAATCCGATTACCTTCATCTTCTAAGCCACAACAATCTAATCCAACTTAGAAATCCAGATCAACCAAAACATATCATAACCTAGCCAATCTTACACCTTTACTTCCTACTCCCCAACACCATTTAACCCAAACCACTTCACTCCTTTAGGATAATCCTTGACCACCATCTTCCATCATCTAAAAACCTTCAACATGATCATTCATCCCCTAAACAAATCATAGGATAAAACCTTCCCTTGCTTTTGGTATCGGGAACACTATTGTTATGCCTTCCATCGCACTTATGGACATTCGACCAATCATTGCATGTAATTTAGGTCTTATGTCCAAAATCTCATTAACCAAGGAATTCTTATCCTTGTACCTCTTTATCCACCACATTTCCATCTCAATCCTATCCCTAACCATCTTCCATCATCCAAACCCCACATGGCATTCAAACATCGTTAGCCATCCAAATCCCATCGTACATCCAAACATTTGCTATGCCCTTAACCTATTGCTTGTATTAGGATATGAGTAGCCGACTTGTGGCTTACCATATCATTTTATTATATCATTTATAATTTCTCATTCTTAATAGGTTAGCATGGGTGATGGCCATAACATATGAATAGTATATATATGGGGATTGTAGGTAGTAAGTAGTTCATCATCATTTGAGCATTTGAGTTTTATTATATGGTTTGGAGGTTGCCCCTCAAAGTGGAAAAGCTATTATAATTGCATATTGAGATCATTATTCTGAAATATTGTGTTATTTTGTGTTCTATTACTGCTCATAATCTGAATTATTGTAGTAAATTCATTACAAGTGGTATCGTAGCTGCGATCTAGGCCAAAATTAGGCAAAACCCTAATTTTTGTTTTCACGATATATTTCGAAATAGAGAGAATTGGTGTGAGATATTTTACCGAGTTGTGAAATATTTCAAGTAAGGTTCCCTAAAAAATTTAGACTTTTGTGATTTATTTTTCACAAGTTATTACAATTTTAGGTTTTTTCATAAAATCGCTCCCTAGGGTGCAAATTGTGGAATTTTTTCAAGTTCTTTACATTTTCAGAAAGCTCTAAAAAATAGTATTAGTATCTTCTCTATGTTTTTTTCTGTTCGGTAGAATTTGTATAGAAACCCTAAACCCTAAGGTTTGATATCATGGCGGGGCCTTCCACAAGAGAAAAAAAGAATCTAGTTACTCGGGTAAAACCCCAGATAAAGATGGGATAGTGATTGAAGAGATGGATTCAGAAGGGGTAAATATATATTCCTCAGCACTAGGGTTTACTTTAGTTGATCATAAGGTGAGCCAACTTGAGTATGAGCTGCGAAATGTACAATCTGAGATGGCCTCTAAAGGAGACATAGCCCAAATCAATCATCAGTTGGATGATATCATGCAACATGTACAGGGTAAACAATATGGCCTAAATCCATCCCATATCAACCAAGGAGGATATTCAGTTCAAAATCATGGAAAAAATAACCATGTTGGATCACTTTTCCGGCCCAATCAGAATCCAACTTATTTGTAACCACGGACATGGTGCGAAAGTGGATATGCGCAAATTTGATGGTAAAGATACCCTGAATTGGATAAATCAAATGGAGAATTTCTTTGAGCTTCATCAAACACCATCAGGAAAAAAGGTGACATTGGCATCCCTGTATCTTGAACCAGACCAATTCATTTGGTATAGATGGTTATGTGCTCAGAGGCAGAAGAATGATCTTGGTGTCACTTTGACAGTTTTTATTGAGGAGTTGCAATTGCACTATAGTTCCAGTGTTTGAGAGAACTAATTTATTCAACTAACAAAGTTATGACAAACATGATCGATTAAAGATTATGTGCATCAATTCCAAAACCTATTGTTAAGGGTGGAGAATATACCCGAAGAGAATTTGAATGACCTATTTCTTGGGGGTCTTAAGGACCACATCGAGCATGAGGTACGTATGTTTAATCCACTCAAGCTTTCTGATTCTATTATCATGGCACCTCGAGTAGAGGAAAAAATTCTTTGTAGTAGAAGGTCGCCTTTCATTAACACCAAAGACCGTAGTATCTCTTCCCCTTCATTTTCTAGGCCAATTAGACTGACTCCTCAACAAATGGAAGAAAAGAGAGCAAAAGGATTATGTTTTAACTATGATAGAAAATATGGACCGGGACACAAATGTGCTGAGAAGAAGTTGTTCTATATTGACGAGAAGTAATGAGGATGATGAGGATGCTGAAATTATAGGAGAGGCTAAGGAACCAGTAGAAGAGGAAGTATAGGATCACCAACCTACAATTTCTTGCCATGCATTGTCAGGTATTAGTACTCCTCAAACACTCAAGGTTATTGGCTATCTCAAAAAATAGAAGGTGACAGTGTTGATTGACTTGGGAGTACTCATAACTTCATAAATAGTAAGTTAGTTGTCTGCCCCAATTGTTTTATTTACCCAGCTCCAGAAATGCAAGTAATGATTGCGGATGGTGGGACAATCAAGTGCGGGGAAAGTGCCATAAGATCAAGCTTGCCATGGGAGACTACATGTTAGACTCACCTATGTTTTCTATTTCTATGGGAGGGGCATTTATTGTTTTGGGTGTCTAATGGATCACAACCTTAGGTACTATAGAGATGAATTTCAAGAATTGTTCATGTGATTTCATTCGGATCGAAGGAATATACATTGAATGGGATGGTAGCTAAGTATCCATGATTATTAGCTCTCATCGATGCGAGAAGGTTCTCGAAAAGGAGTAGATGGATTTATAGCAAATTTATTTTCCATAGAAGTACAAAATACAGAGTCTTCAATGCCACCCGATCTTCAGAAGGTTGTTGATGCTCACTCATCTATTTTTGATGTAATTCTAATGGACTACCACTAGTTAGGGATCATGATCATGCCATTTAATTGATTCCAGGGAGCCAAACACCTAACATCGGACCATACAGATACCCATATTCCTAGAAAAGTGAGATCGAGAAAATGGTTTAGGAAATGTTGAAGGCAGGTATCATCAGGCCTAGCCAGAGTGCATATTCTTCACCAGTGGTCATGGTACGTAAGAAGGATGAAACATGGAGGATGTGTCCAGATTACCAAGAACTCAACAAATACACCATCAAAGATAAGTTTCCTATTCCAGTAATTGATTATTTACTTGATGAATTGCATGGTGTTATTTATTTCACAAAATTAGATCTTCATTCGGGGTACCATCAAATTAGAATAAAAGAGGAAGATGTTCATAAAACGGATTTCAAGACTCATGAGGGCCATTATGAGTTTTTGGTAATGCCTTTTGGTCTTACAAATGCACTTTCAACCTTTCAAAGCTTGATGAACACTATTTTTAGGCCATTTTAAGGAAATTTGTATTAGTTTTCTTTGATGACATATTGATTTACAGTAAGACATGGGAAGAACACTTACAACATGTAAATAAAGTGTTGGAAGTTTTGGAGAAACATACTCTCTATGCAAATCCATCTAAATGTTCTTTTGGTGTACAAGAGGTAGAGTACTTGGGTCACATTATATCCCATGAAGGTGTCAAAGTTGATCCTCAGAAGATAAAAGCTATGGTGGAATGGCCAAGGCCCAAAACTCTCAAAAATCTTCGTGGGTTCCTAGGACTAACAGGGTACTACAGAAGATTTGTGCGGGGATATGGTAGAATAACAACCCCACTCACTGCATTGCTAAAGAAGGATGCCTTCCATTGGACAGACTTAGCCACTAAATCCTTTGAGCAACTGAAGGAAGCCTTGTGCAAAGACCCTGGGCTTTGGCTACTCCCAACTTCTCAAAAACCTTCATTGTTGAATGTGACGCTTCAGGATCAGGATTGGGAGCAGTTCTAATGTAAGAAGGAAGACCAATTGCATTTGAGAGTCACCAATTCAAAGGAAAAGATCTGCTCAAACCTGTCTATGAGAAAGAAATGATGGCTATTCTTCATGTGGTCAAGCAATGAAGGCCATATCTCATGGGTAGACACTTCAAGGTAAAAACTGATCATGATAGTCTCAAATACTTTTTGGAGCAAAGGTTATCATCTGAGGAACAACAAAAGTGGGTAATAAAAATGTTGGGTTATGATTTTGAAATCATATACAAAAAGGGTAAAGAAAATGTAGTAGCTGATGCGTTATCTAGAAGGGATACATCCGCAGATGCCTTACTATGTGGAATGTCCATGTTGATGACCGATTGGGTGGATGAAGCAAGATTGGAATGAGATCAAGACAAGGATACACAATCTCTAATAGAATATCAAGCAAGGGTCTATGACATCTAACAAATTTGAGTGGAAAGGTAATGCCCTATGGTACAAGGACAAGTTATACTTGAGTAAAGATTATGAGTTGAAGCATAAGATTCTTACAGAGCTACATGCCTCACCTGTTGGAGGACACTCTGGGTTTTTGAAGACATATCATAGAATAAAAGAGAATTCTTTTGGGGAGGACTCAAGGGGGATGTACAAAATTTTTTATCAAAGTGTTTAGTGTGCCAACAGAACAAAGTGGAAAAAATTAAGACACGGGTTTGTTGCAATGCTTACCAATTCCTAGCCAAAGAATGGGAGGAGGTCTCCATGGATTTCATCACTAGATTGCCTTGTTCAGAGGGTAAGAATGTTATTTTTGTGATTGTGGATAGGCTCGCAAAATATTCCCATTTTTGTGCCCTATCACATCCATTTGTAGCTAGTACAGTCGCAACTATTTTTTAGAGGCAGTTCAAAGGCTACATGGAACCCCAAAGATAATTGTAAGTGATCGTGATCCTATTTTCACAAGTAATTTTTGGACGGAATTATTTTCATGTTTGGGTACTCAACTAGCTCACAGTTCATCTTATCATCCTCAAATTGATGGGCAAATGGAAGTGGTCAACAAATGCTTAGAGGGGTATCTACGTTGTTTTGTATCAGATAAGCAAAAAGATGGATTAAATGGCTACCACTTGCAGAATGGTGGTATAACACATCTTTTCATACCTCTTCTCAAATGACCCCATTTTTAGCATTATATGGTTACCATCCACCTTCTATCACTTCCTCCTTGAGGGTGCAAACTAAGGTCAAAGATGTTAAGGAACACATTCAACATCAACAACTAGGTTTTGGCTAGTTTGAAGGAGAATTTAGCATTAGCACAAAACAAGATGAAACAACAAGTAGATCAACATCGTAGTGAAATACATTTTGAAATTGGTGACTGGTTTTTGTACATCTCCAGCCTTACAAACAGATGTCTCTAAAGCAATAGAAAAAGGACAACAAACTTGCGCCTAAATACTATGGCCCTTATCAGGTTCTCTACGAAAATTGGCAGTGTTGCTTATAAATTAGAGTTGGCTCCATCTTCACACACACACCCAAGTATTCCATGTTTCATGCCGAAGAAGGTTATTGGACAAAAATTTGAAGCCCGTAAAGAGTTACTTAACTTGACGAGGAAGGAAGAATCATTTTAGAGCCAGAGAAGATTCTACAAACACGTACTAAGAGGCTGAGAACCAGAGACATTAAGGAATATCTTATCAAGTGGAAGAATCTGAGCATAGAAGATGCAACCTGGGAGGATGAAGGTTTTTTGCAGCAACATCCATGATTATTCAATGTTGAGGACAACGTTGATTTGAAGGGGAAGGTCATGCTACGCCCTTAACCTATTGCTTGTATTAGGATATGAGTAGCCAACTTGTGGCTTACCATATCATTTTATTATATCATTTATACTTTCTCATGCTTAATAGGTCGGCCTAGGTGATGGCCATAACATATGAATAGTATATATAGGGGATTGTAGGTAGTATTTCATCATCATTTGAGCATTTGAGTCTTATTATATGGTTTGGAGGTTGCCCCCTCGAAGTGGTGAAGCTATTATAATTACATATTGAGATCATTATTCTGAAATATTGTGTTATTTGGTGTTCTATTTCTGCTCATAATCTGGATTATACTATTAATTTCATTACAACATCCATCACCAACCAAAAAGCAAAAAAATCTCACCTCCCATCTTTTGTTAAATCCAGCCTCTTAGCAGATGACAAAACTACAACCCCCAATCTCATGATGACCACATGGCATCATATTCCCCATCCACTTCATATCCTATAGCCAAAAATATGTTTTCTAATATGAAACATTGAGGCAAAGGCTTAGGCATCCATGAACAAGGCATTCACGAACCCATCTCCCTTCATCAAAATCCAAGTCATTTAGGCTTAGGTTATAAACCTAACACTAACAATTTCCCTCCCACTACTCCATCACAACCCATTTCTACCACTCCTCTTATTGATCCTACCATCCCAACCACTCAACCCAATCACAAATCATTTAATCCCTTACAAATATCAAACACCTAAAAATGGATTGAGCACATAATTCGTCACCCGCATTACGGATGTTCTTTCCTTCCCACTCATCCTCCTTCCATCCAACATCCAAATCCCTTTGCATCTCATCCATTCTTATCATCACATCCATTTATATCCTCTTCCAATCCATTCATTTAAACACTTGATCAACTTTCTCACACATGTTGTAAGACAATAGCACTTACTACAATTGTGTGACCTTACGCTATCATTACCTCCAACCTTCTCGCAATTGTCCTCTAAGAGATCCCCATACTTTAACACCCTTAATCAACTTGTGGTGAAGACCTTGGGTGCATATTTTCACACTTTATAAAATTTCATCACTAAACTCATTTCCATCCCCTATCAAGCCATTGGTGATTTTTAACCCCTTGAGAGTTCTCAAGAGAGTGGAACCTCTTTATCCAAAAACAATCCAAAATATAAAAAGAAAAATATCAAAAATCATCTCAAATTAAAAAGATCAATTAAAATCCACCTCAAGGCTCTCTCTAGGGTATTTTGAGCAACTCTATAGGGGCTCTGGATGCCTAACTAGCAGAGAAAAAAATTGTGACAAGAATAAGATGTATCTTCGCGAGGTCGAGGCTATGGACGCTGGATGGCAACAAAACAATGCATGACTTAACCTTTTGTTCACCTTCCATCAACCTACTTGACTTAATCACTCCCTATACATTTTCTAGTGTGTCTTCACATAATACCCATTAATTTTTCACTTCAAGCGTTAATTAACCATCACAATCACACACACTTTGATCTCGCAAAGACATAGGGTTCACATGTTGTCAGGTATTGTTTAGACCTTGGTCACACTTTTGTTTTAGTCAACTCTTGCCTTACAACATGTGTTGTTAGGCTCATATTTTGTTCATCACTGATGTCATTTTCCTTCCATCCATCACATCCACCTCATTTTTCCCTTAGGATCAAACATCCGTGACCAGGATGATGATCCTTTCCTTTTCATCCAATCCTCTTCATGTCCCTTTTCAACTATCATCATCATGACTGAGGACAGCCTTACTACCATACTTGGGGGCACACCACATATATCCTTCAATCCATCCCTCCTATACTTGGGGACATATCTTATCATATACCACATCCCTCATCCTACCTATCTATCTCCCATCCCACATCCCACATCCCATATATCCCAATCAATCAACCCATCCCTATCTTATCCAATCTATTCAATTTCCCTCAATCCTTCCCTTTCATCCTACCCGGACATGTTTTGGTAGTTATAAGAGAAATTTGCATACCACCTTACATCCCTTCACATCCCCTCAATGAGCTTCCTTATCCCGAATCCTTTCATATTACCTCATCTCTACCATTCCCCCATCCCAATTCCAAAATCTCAACATCCAACATCAAATAACCTAAACATTCAAAACTCCAACATCCACAATCCGAAATCTATCTAAACATCCAAAAATTTAAACATACAAACTCCAAAATCTAAAAATTTAAAAAAAAACCCATAAAATACAAAAACAAAATGTGTTTGTTTGTTTGTTTTTCTACATTTATATTTTGGCTGATGATATGAGGCCCCTTTTGTTTCTTTTTTCTTTTTCACGGTCTAATTATATGAGGACCATATTTTTTCTATTAATTAGTCCAATGATATGATGACCATAGTTTTGTATTAATTGGTCCAATGATATGAGGACCATCTATTTTACATTAATTTGTCCAATAATATGAGGACACGTGAATTTGGCAATTCAAGCATCATGGTAAGATACCTAGTTTCATCTTGCTTTATGCCACATCCATAAAAATTGCTAATGATGATAACAGTGAGGTGCTTTATGGTAGCACACCCCCTCTATCATCATCTTTTATCCTTATCATCATCCACACCTCATCCTCATCATCATCTAACTAACTATCTAACATCATCCTATCCAATCAATTTGTTAATCAATCAATCAGTATCCACATATCATCTTGCATCCAACTAACATCCTCTCATCCAAATCGATCCAACCAATCCTTATTCTCATCATCCCAACATCCTCAATCTTTTAATCCTCCAAATCCAACATCAATATAAATCCTCAAATCTAAATCCAACATCCTATAATCCCAAATCCTCAAATTCTAACCCCTTGACTGGGGCATCCTCAAATCTAAATCCAAAATATTCACCCCTTAACCTGGGGCATTCTCAAATAAAAATCCAAAATCTTAAATCTTCACCCTTGTCATACATCATTGACTAGGCATTCTCAAATATAAATCCAAAATCCAAAATCTTCACCCTTTTCATACATCGTTGACTGGGGCATACAATATATCCAAAATCCAATATCTCCCATTCCTCTAATCCTCTCTTATATTCTTCTATTCCTCTAATCCTCTCTCCTAATCTTCTAATCTTCTAATCGTAATCCTCTAAATCCTCTAATCTTCTAATCCTCTAAATCCTCTAATATCCTAATCCTTTGAATCCTCTAATATTTTAAGCCTCTACATCCTCAAATATTCTCATCCTCTTATCCTCTCTCATCTACTAACTTCGGCACCTCCTCTTTTTGAGTGGTTACCCGACGCATTCCTTCACCGCCTAACCCCTCGAGGTGGCATCATATCACCATCATAACATATTTTTCTTTGAACTATCATTACTCTGCAATAACACTTCAAAGAGAGGCAAAATGTAGACATCTAAAATGTTGACATGATTAATTACGATTAATCTGTCCCACAAGTATCCCAACATCATCCATATAATAATTAATCGCAAGATTAATTATTATTATTTAATCCTAATATCGTCATTAATCCCTTTATCCTTCATCTTAATTTTTTCATTTATCTAATCATATCATTAATCCCTTTATCATTTATCTAAATATCTCATTTCATCATTTATCCCTTTAATCCTTTATTTTATCCATTTTCAACTATATAATAATTAATCACAAGATTAATTATTATTATCCTATTATAATCCCTATTAACATTTTCTAGGAATTTAATATTCCTACATCTACCTACCCACCTACTCTACACATCCCTACACCTAGCCTTTCCATGTAATCTCACTCCTAATCACATTTATTTAACCTAATCTAATCCTAATCCTAATCACATCCTCACACCTCTAAATCTAGAGGCTTCTATTTCTAGAAGCCTCTCTAAACTTCCCTCTATTTAAAAATTCAAATAAACCTTCAACTCTCCATTGAATCTTCTCTCAAATTCTAGAAATATCCATTCTATAATTCTCCATTCTTCTCATGCATTCTCCACCCTTGATCCAAATCCAACATGGATTCATCCTAGCCATTAAATCCTCCACCCACAAACTATAAATTGAACTCTCATCCTCCATGAGAGCTAGCTTGGAACATCTCTCAAATCCATAACAAAGTTTTGCTAATTTTATCAATCATCCATTTTATCTTCAATCACTCAATCAATCCATTCATCTACAATCAATCTATCTCCATCCTTCATCAAAGCAATCCAAGCACAATCAAGGGGAGGTGTTACCCAAGTGTCTCCAAAATCTGAAGCAAATCCATCAATCCAAGAGAAAATCCAACACGTCAAAGAAGGATCCTTGCATTTGAATGGTAAGTGCAGGTATTATATTCTCTCTCCTTTTAATCATGTTGTTATATCTAAGGTTTTGTTTGAGAATACTATATTTAGGAATCAATTGGTTTGTTTTTGGTTTCAAACTTTCATCTAATCTTTTCTTGCATTACAATAATATTCGTGTGTGAGATTATGTGCTGAACCTATTGGTGAAAATATTGGAGGTGTTGCAAAAGGTATGTTCTTGTCTACATCTCATTCTTGTGTGTGTGACTCCATCCTAGGTGGTACATATTAGGATATATCAAGGGGTGGAATTGGTTTTAACCCAAGACATGTTTGGAATGGACTATGCTTCATATAAGTGTGAGAGATTTTTATATGCATGTTGAAAGTATATCTAATTATCATGCCAAGTGTACACATGTACACTATCATACATGTGTAACAAATGAACAAGTGTGTGATGACAAATTTCATTTTTCCAATTAAAAGTGAATGAAATGTCATAGATTTATTCAATTAGGTATCCATAATTTCCCATAATTCCTTCCAAAAATGACCTATAAAGCACGAGTCATGATCATACACAATGGATGTTGGGAGTCCAAAATGAACCTAAAAAAGGTTAAAAATGAGCACATCATTTCCTACAATTTGTTTTCCCTTTTGCAAGCAACCATGAAATTCATGATGATATATTCCTAAGGTGTGGATGGAATGGGAAATATTATGTGAATTTCTAATCAATTTTTCATATGATTCACGATGCAATAAGGAATGTAATCCCTAATTATGTACTCAATCTTCATGCACATGTAAGGTCAATTGATATTATCATAGTGTTTCCAATGTTATCAGAGTGCCAATTTTCATGTTTTCTTAACACATTGTACTCTTATATGAGTCTTGGTAAGGTTTTCCATCAAGAATAGAGATATCCAAGAATTTAGAGAATATTGTCATGCATATGGAATTTGAGAACATTTTTACTTTGAGCAAGGGTGTTGTAGACTTCTATGAAGTCTTTTTTTACCAAACAAAGAAGCCTATTTATATAAGTTATGATCACGCATGTAAAACACTATGAAGAGTACTTTTACTGGAAGATAGAGAAGTAAATTTGATTACTTGTTATCTTTACCCTTCTTGTGATTTATAACCATATGGAATTACTACAAGTAGGTCATCCATTTGATGTGATATACATTTTACAGCTTTTTCTATGTGGGAAGGTACTCAAATAGCTAATTATATGAATGGATGGTTGTTTCCTTACCTAATATGTAGTGGTGTCATTTCTTGACTCTTTAAACAATGGTGTAAAACTCTTTCTCATAGGTGGAGTTGCATTGAACCATGTCATTGAATGTTTCATATTCATGTGTGACCAAATGCCTATGTCATGTGAGTATTGTAATGAATGTAGATAATTAGATACATTGGTCTAAATTTCAAAAGGTCGTATAATATCGAGCATTGCAAGAACATATATTTCACAAAGGGTCTTTATGAGATCCTTAAAAGCACATGATTACGTAAAATTTCCTTGAAAGGTAGATTTTGTGTGTATGATATGGATGAGGGGAAAATATATGTATAATAAATCAAGGATGACTTGTGGTAAAAGTTATATATTCCAACAAAATTAATTAACTCAATGAAATTGTTTAGAGTTTTATGAGCTTGGATTACCTTGATCTTCTCTAGATCTACTAGATTCTAAAAATATTAATTATATACTCCAAATATTGAATCTATGTGGTGTTGAATGTACACTTTACAAATTTGGCTTGCAACTTGTGTTTGCACAATGTGTCTAAGAAATGTGAGACATGCTCGCATACTCCTCCAAAATATCAATTTAGATGACGATGGCATATAAATAGACAATGACTAAGGATTTGGTAAATAGACAAAGTATGTTGGTCATCAAGTGCATGAATATTTTCAATACATTAGTCAAGCTAAAAGTTATAACCAACGACGTATACAATCCTTTCTTTTTATTGAAATTTTTCTTATGTCTTTCGGATGGACTAGTACCTAATAGTAAATTGACTTTGTGTCGATCTTGGTGACCTATTTTTTCACTTCGGAGTTAGTCTTAGAGTTCATTAATATGTGATAGTGGATATCAATTCTTCATTGTTATTTTGTTAAGCATGTGATATTCTATGCACAAGCATCATATCCATCTTTATTTTATGTAACGAGTTTCATGTTTCCATAAGGAGAACAAATGGGGTTGATCTAACCTTGATAAATAATATCTTATATTCACCACTAGACTTCACCATTCTCAAAAGGGGCCTTGCAAAGATGGTGGATTATTTAGAAGATGAGGTCTAAGAACCAAAAATATTTGATTCCATATCATGCAAATTGATGGAAATAATTTTGGTTCTAAAAATACCTCATTATATAGTTGTAATAATAATCCTTCCAGTTCCTCCTTGCCCCCAAAAAAATCTAAAAGATTGAGGCATCCCTTTCCCCCTCCTACTAGGAGGACCCTTAAGCTCTAGGAAATCAAACGACCATGACATTGTTGAAAACCTTCTTAATATAAGTTAATATTTGGATATTCCTACTCGCCCTAGAATTCCTATGTCCCGATTTGGAATTTTTGTGGGTCATTGGAAGAAATGCACAAGAAGCAGGTCTTAGAGAACACCCTGGACAAATTGGTTACAAAGCAACTCAATCACCTTACCATGCAGAAAGCCTTCCTTGATTTTATGCACACTCAAGTCAAACAACTTTGTGATGCAATCAGCCTTCTTGCGGAGCTATGGAAAGGGGGAAAGTTAGCAAAGAAGGTGATAAACTCCAATAGCAAGAATCCCAAATGCAATGCTTGCTCTCAACATGTTCAAGGCATTAGAGGAAGTTAAAAAAGCATTTCATTAAAAGTCTCTCTTAGAAGGATTTGATCCTTCTTGGATATTTTTGCTTTCTTGTTGTTCCATTGTTGGTTGGGTAGTTGTTGTTGTGCTACTATTTTGTTGCTTTTTTGCTTCTCTGTGGCTTTGGTTCAGCTCTGCCTCTATTTTTTAATGTTTTATCCGAGATTTTTGGCCTTTTTGTTGGGGTGTGGTCCCCAAGATTAAAAACCACCTTTTTATATGTTATATCTAGCTTCAGACGTTGCTTGTCTTTTACTAGGTGTGGTCCCCACTTATTAAAAAATTGCCTTGTTCTTCATGTTGTTCTGGCCTTTGGGCTTCTTGTACTCTAGGGTATGGTCCCTTCCAAAAAACCATTTATCAATAATAAAAATATATATATTATTTGTTGTTTTAAATATGATTGTGTGACATGGAATATGACAATACACATCTACTCAATCGTGCACATGCCTTTAGGTAGACCATAAGTATCAAAAACTTCAATACTTGCAAGACCAAAGTGATTTTGGTCTTTAGAGTTGACACCACAATGTTGAAGTTACAATTATTACAATAAATTATCCATCGATGTAGTTTTACATTATATGTAGCATTGTAATCATATGCATATGACCATCTAAGTAAATTATAAAAACCTCTAGTGGTGCGATGTCACAGTGACCATGTCCTCTAAAGGATTGAATTAATACTATAAAGTACATTATTGCTAGACCTAGATATATTTTCCCTATTATAACCATTCAAGTAGTATGGTCAAGGATGTGCTTTATTGGTAAGACTAAGGAATTCAACTACATATTATGGAATGGTGTTCTTATAGCTACCACTATAAATGATGAAGTGGAGAAGTTGGCCCTTAATCTAATAATTGGTCTGGAAGAGGTGTTATTGTTCCTTTAAAGTGTAGATGGAAATGTTATTAGCGAGTCAAATAGGTGGCATATAGATGGGAATTATCTTCTTGTGTGCATCTTGATGTAGACCACACAATCAAGGATTATTTTTGCGTGAATGTGTGCAATTTTAGTGGCACCACTTTTCCCCTTAATTTTTATTTCTTTTGTTCAATTTTGACGATGCGAGAGCCTTGTGGTGTTGTGCATACTTTTACGGTTGTTCTCCTTGTGATGCATGTTTTATTTTTGCATATGAAGTTATTTGGTGCATTGGACATGTGTTGGATCTTACCCATGACACAAGCTGAATATTAAAACATGTGCATCATCTTGGTCTTGGATTCGATGTTAGAAGTATATAAATATGATTGCCCTAGATTTTCATAACTCGGGAGCTTCATCTTCCCTCAAGTATAATGTGATATTTTATTAATGTACTTCAACACCTGATGTCACTTAATCAATGCCTCACATAGACACGTAGTGTATTCATGAAATTTATTAGTGAAATATTTAACTAAGTATTCCTTATGTTAGTGCAATTTTTATACTTCATATACTCATCCTCTTTGTTTAAGGGGAAAAACCTCATATATAGCCCTTATAAAAAAATCCAAGTCTTAATTTCCATAACATTTTTCTCATGTTGTGCATTGTACGATTCTCATTAGTAAGACACTAAAATGGACATTCTTAGTGTTGCAAAGGTGATTTTATATCCATCACCAAAGTGGTGATGGAGAATTGGGCCTTAAGTTGAAAAATACATCTATCCAATGTTGAGTCATCATTTTTTTCTTTTGAGCATCGGGATGTCAAGATTAACTTGTACCTTGAAAGGACTTTTTGGCTAAAATCAATTATGCATACGCTACGTAGAAGAATGAAATTTTCTCAAGCTGAATTTCATCATGAGTTTGCATAACTTACCAAATATTTTGGTGTGCTACTCCTCAAGGACATCTGAATAAAATTCCACACATCTAAGGATGCCTCTAAGAGTTAGTTTTGTGCATCAACCATCTTCCTCTTGATATGGTATTCTTTCAAGTAATCTTACATAAATCCAATCTGTGTAATTTTTTTATGTGCACATGTTTATAAGAATATGAAAATATTTTCTCGAATACCAGTGTTCCACATTGTGGTAGGATTCTATGCAAGGGACAAAGATGTAATTTGGCTTGCAAGATTGTAATTTGTTGAATGTGATAAGGAAAATAAATATGGTAGTAAATTAAAGAACATTTGGAAGTCGGATTATTAGTAGAATATATGTGACTTCTATTTAATAAGAAATATTAGGGTAAAGTACAATGGTGTACAATGTTTAGTAAGGTTTTTAATGAATATTAAGGTGATCCCAAAAGAGAGAAGAGACTTCCTAACTAATTTTCTTAGACTTGAACCATATGCATATACATGTGAGCTATATGAGATAATTAGGCGTACAATTATTCACTACTATTTGGCCTTTGATTATTTATTACCCTTTGTTTGAATGATTTACATATACATACATAATTACAAGGTGGTTACAATAGATGACGCTTCATCTTCTTACCAAGTGAAGACTGGTCTTCTTACAAGTGTGGTAGTTGAATTTATAGAGGATTATATGATGACATGGCACATGCATGGATGATGTCACTTGTCATGTCATGTGGAAATGGGAATATGATGCACATATGTTGAGTTATTTAGGACCTACACAAAATTATGGCGGTGTGGTATGATGTGAATCATTATGTCATCGTCTAAGTGTGTCGTGAGGTTGCATGTAGTGTGTAGAGTTCAGAATGTTCTACATTGCACAAAAAAACTATACAAAGAGTGTACAAGACTTTTATTATGAGCATACGGATAGTGCAATGCGTTACAATGCTAAATATTTCAAATTCATAAGGATGAGCATGTGTATCTCTATGATTTTTCATGGATTTAGTAATCATATCAAAAAAATTGTAAGAAGAGGAAAACCTATATAATATAGGGTATAGTGATATTCTATAATACCTGAAATTTGGTCCTAAGGAACATGGCAATAATAATTTTGCATTTACATCAATATCAATCCATTTAAACATTTATTACTTTAATCCAAAGACATTTTTCTCAATTCCCACACTATGATTCCACTATGTTATCACTTTCTTCTTTTTAGAAACTCTGAACAATACACCTTATCCATAACATCTTTAGACTCTCAACGATTCACCCCATGTATTTGATTAGGTTCCATCACAATTTTAAACAAGATAATCATCTGAGGAATTGGTTGACGATTATGTTCAAGGTTGAAGATATTGTATGTTGTACTTACAACAATCACATTTTTAAATGCACAAGTTACTTTATTGGGATTAGGGTTAGCTAAGAAACAAATATCCGTACAAGTCACCTATATAAACACATGATCCCTAACCTATTAGGGGCATCTAGGATCTCATACTCAAGAAAACTCTAAGAAGGTCTTTAGGCCCTAATCATTGAAGCATCAATTCCTTATAGAACACTACAACAAGCTTAAATTCTATATACATTATAATTTATTTCCCTAGATCACTCATGTCCGCCAAAAGTAAAGCTAAAGTTCATTGCCAAGTGTTGAAAGCATTTTTAGGGCTTGTCAATTTACATTGTTTATGCACATTCATTGGGAGGGATAATTAAATGGGTTTAATGTCTCTTTATACAAGGCTATGTAGGTTACACTCGTCATAGGGGTGTTGATCTAAGTCAACCCAACCACAAAATAACCTATTTTTAGGTCATAAAGTAAGGAGTGATGGTTTCAAAGACAAAGGAGAATCCATTTGCAAGTACGAAGTTTGGTTGCATGAATCCAATCGCAGATCCCATATCCAAAGACACAAGGGCACCAAGTGTAATAGTTTAGTTATAGGTCATAGTAGGAGAGGAAAAAATTAGACCTAGGATGAAACCATCGGTGTGATCGTATCTAACAAAACTAATTTTATCCATGTCACATTTCTACATAAAATGTGCATATATATTTTTGACACTCTTCACATCTCCCTACTTATTTTTAGATATTTTTTGTCTCACAATACCTCACATAATAGGAAATATTTCTAAAACCTAACTCTAGTCTCTTTATATTCAACTTTTAGAAGTTACATTAATTGAATTGTAACTCATGATTTAGGAATATTTATTTGTTATATTTTTTGTTTTTCCTTATATATCATAATACACAATTAAATATAACATATTAATTAGATTAACATAGTTTTGATGTTACATTATGGTGATCTTGCTTTATCTATCAATCTCGCCAACCCGAAGCTTTGTTCCTCGCCCTTGGTCTTTCATAATTCTTAATATGATTTTCAATTTCATAGTATTTCTTTGGGTATTCTTTCAAACCCTAAGTGGGATTAACATAGTAACAATGGAAACCACCTATCTTTTGTGAATTATCCATGACATCCAAGATGTTTTCATAACTACTTGTTAGGATTGGACTCTTCATACCCCTTTCATCCCCCTCCCTTATATACTCTTGATGTTATCAATTAATCTCATGTTTTCATGAGTTTTTTCAATGGAAAAATTCACACCGAAAGCATGACAAGCATAACCTATAGTGAAATTTTTTCTTAAAGCTCATCTTGAGCTCTCCTCCAAATCACCTTAATCTTGTGTCAGCCCTATCACATTCTTCCGAGTAGTCCAATGTGCCATGTCATCGTGTCCATAGGTGATTTATGGATATCCAATCTATTTAATTACCTATGCTCTCTGAAGCTTAAGAAAAGATAATTCGTTTGGTCTTCCTAAGGTTGGTGTGCACCCCAGAATGGAATGAAAAGATAAAAATCATCAAGTAAGTGTATCATAGAGAAAATAATGTTGTGTAATTGGTTTTGGAATATTCTAGGAAGTTTCAGAAGTTTTGGAGCAGTTTCAACAAAAGTGGGTCCTGGAGGGTGAAGTAGTGCACAATGCAAAAACAGCTCTGTGCTTCAAAAGTGATTTTGGGAGCTCTGTAAGGAGTTACGAGCCAAATTAAATATCATTGGAAATATAATTCAGAGATATATAGGATGGTGGTATCACATTTTTCACAAGACTCGGAAGTTTTTTTCCAAAACTTATTTTTAGTATGCACAACCTTTGATACCGGAGAAAAATCCTATTTTTCAGGGGATTTCAGGCCAAATAAAGGTATGAGACCATCACCATTATGTTCAAAAATAATTTTCCAGTCAAATTCATATAAATAAGTGTAGAAAAATTCATCCAGGAGCTCAAGATATGTGTCTAACAAGTTGTTCCACAAGGTAAAGGAGTTAGCCATTTTTGGTGAAAAAATGGACCAATCAGAAGGTGGCGCACTTTTGTGCACCAACCATCCCAAATTTTTGGGACGAATGGGAAAAAAAAGTGTTCCCAACCTCATTGTATGCCCCTATACCCTCATACGACCTCCATTGAGCCTAAGTAAGCCATTTTAGCCCCAACGATGTCCGGACACGCAATGCCACATAGACCAATGGGAAAGGGGCACACTTTTTTGCACAAACCATCCCAAACATTTGGGATGGTTGGGAAAAGAAAGTGTGCTCCTTCCAAACTTGTGAAAAATTGCATATTTTTCATTTAAGTGTTGCTTCTAGCTTCTTCTTCTACTTCTTCCGCACGCCGCATAGGAAAAATGTTTACATTGTAGGATTTCTTCCTCTCCTCCATTACTACTGTTGCCACTCCTTTGATTTCACATATATCACCCATTTTCCATCCTCCCTCACTACTGCAACACAAAAACCAAGCTTTTTCAATCAACACCATGTTCGTTTAGTGTCAAAACCCTCATGAACCAAAACGGTGAAATGCTCATATCTCACAATCCGGAGCACGGATTGAAGTGAGGTTTTTATAGACTTCCTTATTTTCAGAGGCCGTAAAGATGAAATATAAAATGATTCCCTATATTATTAACTGGAATAAAAACTCCATTTTGTGCCCTAGCTTCTTCTCCTTCGATTTCCCATCAATCTGGCAAGCGGGTGAAGCTAAAATTTTACACACAAAATCCAAGAGAAAAACCTATCCCGATGGAGTTTGTTTCATTGCAATTGGAGGTGGAAAAATACCTGTAAAAACTCAAGACTCCATTAATAATCTGTCATGGTAGCTTCGTGTCTGAAGCTTCACTAGGTAAAAATTTTGTTTTTTATTTCTAAGCTTTCGGTGGGTGAAACCAAGTGAAATTTGGAGCACAAGATCACGATGACAAGCTAAATCCAAAAATGTATTTCTTGTCGCAAATCAAGGCCATTTTTTCCACTTTCTAAAAATAGCATATTTTGTGCTCTTCTTCATGCTAAAAATAGTAAGTCCACTGAATTGAAAGATTGGATCACTCAGGACAATCAAAAAGGTGTAAAATGGTAAACATGGAAAAAATGACAATTTTCCCAAAATAGTAGGTCCGAAAAAGCAACTTGCTAAAAATAAAAATGTGTTAAAAATAGCAATGCATCAGCAACGGAAGAGGATGGAATGTGCCAAAAGGTTCAGAAGGTGAAATTTGGAACCCAAAAAGTAGCATTTTCAAAATAATAACTCTCTGGATCTCGATGGCTAAAAATAGAAAGTTCCAGGTTTAGTACAAAAAGTTGCAGTAGACTCCATTTTCAGCTATCTCACTACTTTTTATCATCTTCACATGGTTTCAAGATGGTTTCATAGCCCAAACAAGTTATTTTATCCTTCTCAGAGGTCTTAAGGCATCAAATTTGTGTTCAGAAGCAAGACTAAGCATCACAAGGCACAGTAGGTGGATCCATCACCATCACTCGGTGAGCTGGGTGATTTGAAGTATGTTGGTTGAGTTGAGATCAATGAGCTAAAGATATTCATCAATTAAGTGTCAAGTAGGATCGTCATGAGCATTGTTCATGTTCATCCCGAACTCACATTGGAAGGTCCTGAAACAATGTTTTTAAACACTCTTTTCGTGGTCCAGGTGTCCATATGTCGGCAAGTTATTCAACAAAAGCAGAAGTGTCCTCATTCATGTTATGGAGCAACCTCTCCCTTCTTCTCTCTTTCTCCATCTTCTTTCTCTCCCCTTTCTAATTCTTCGTTGGGTGTAATCATTATGTTTTGTCTCATTCACTTAAGTGACTTTATAAAGTAACATTGTAAAAGTCCCTTTAATTTATAAAAAGGGAACTTATTTCTCACTTCCTAGGAAGGTGAAAATTCACAAGTTGAATGAGACAACGAAGATTCATGTGGGGGTAGGTGAAGAGTCAATTCACATTGCTATAAATTGGGATGGCTTCTCCATTCCAAAGGATCCTAAAAATTTTGTACTTTATGGCAATAGTGGATTGTGTTTGTTGGACTTTGTGTCATCAATATACATGAAATAAAGCTACAATTTCTTCCACTTTCTTATTTTCCCTTACTTTGTACAACTTGTGTAAATGTCAATCAAGGAATAGAGTTTCTGCTTTCCAAGATGTATGAATGTGTGTAACTTTGTATGCATGGTTTCCTCTCATCGTTGACGTAATAAGCATAGTTGTTATAAACATATTTTGTTTCTTCCACTTCTCTCTTTTATGCACTTTACAAGCATAGTGATGCAAGGTCTTTATATCTTTTGTAGATGAATTTGAGAACTTGGTGTCTAGGTTTGTCCATCTCACTAGATAGCTTCATTGTACTTTCCTCTATATTGAATGTTGAACTATTCTCAGTTACTTGGGTGTGAGCTCTACAATTGTCCTACTCACGGCAGTAATCTTCCTTTCCTAATTTCTCTCCTTTCCCCTCATCATTATAATTTCCTCCCTTGTACCTGTACAAGTACTTTTCCACAAGTTCAATGGAGTGTCCTGTGTGATCCCCACCAATTTGGCCACCCACAAAATTTAGATAGGATTAGGATTAGTTTACTTTCAATAATGGGAGTTGTACCATTCAATGCAGAGGGGTGTAGCCCCATGAACATTGGTGGAGACACCTAATTTTCCATTCAACAAAATTTCTCACCAACATCTCGAATTACTTGGTATTTTTTGTTAAACACATACCTAGTTAGGAGGTAGCTGAAGTTATAACATGACACAATAGGCCTTCATACAATCCTCCCCCACTAGGGGAAACACTCACATTGTTAACCTAATCATTCCTCCAACACCTAGAGCTTCTATAACAATAATCAAATATTATGATCTTCATGAACAACTAAAAACATTCACACTACAACAACTATCTTGGAATTACTCCAATGCTCTACTCCACATAAGGATATCCTACATTGAGCACTACAACAATAATATATTCCATCAATGTAAAACTTGAATATTTTACATCCCTTGGAAGAACCTTCAAAAAAATGATCACCACATCTCCTCTAAAAATAATACACCCCACCATAGAATGTTATTTATTTTAATTTTCTACTACACATTGAGGTTCACGTATTCGCTAAAAATAGTCAAACAAACCCTTTTCAATAATGGGATAGGCTTGAATGTATGTAACACATATTTTCTAGTTGAAATGGGCCTTCATACACCAACCCTTAGTAAATTTGATATAATGATCAAATGGTTTGATAATGTAACCCACCCAACATCAGGTGTCATCACCTTACCGTCACACTAGGTCCTAAAAATATTCCAACACAATTTCATGTCATGGTGTCTAGTCAAAATTATAATCTCCCATGGGGAGACACTTAATTCAAAATATAGGGCAGTCCCCTCCACTCTACATAGGTTTCTAAAAACATGCATAATGGGTATGACTATATGTTCCCTACAAATAATTATCCTTACAAATCTTCTCGGGTTGTTGACTCAAATGACCACACTATCCTAGATAATCTACTATTGTAGCCACCTCTCGAAACCACCGTTATCACCCACCCCACTATAAAATTCAAGTATGTTTAAGCCACAAGTAAAACCTAACATTAGTATTAACCTCAATGCCCACACATAAGCAATCCAAGAATTTACTCCTACACACACCCAAGATAATAAGCGCATCAAGATAATGGCTCGATTATGAAGCGTATATACCAAATGATATTGACATGTTGGTTAAACTCAATTTTACTCAAGTAGGACATTGTGAATATCATGATTATTCATAATCATTTGAAATACGTCAACTATATGATCTATATCCAAAATAAAAATCTCATCATAAGACAACTAACTCTATCGGACACATGGTTGAGGATAAATTTGTTATCATGGGCATTACTAGATTGCAACCTATTGTTTAGAAGAAACAATTACTAAAGTGATATAACATGTAATGGGTCTTTTTCCCATTCAATAATTATAATGTTAATTAAATATTGTAATGGTTATGTTCCCAGTTTATAACTTATGTATTTATATACTTTGTTAAACATCTAAAATAAATTTTATGTGCATGTGTGTGTGTGTGTGTGTGTGTGTGTGTGTGTGTGTGTGTGTGTGTGTGTGTGTGTGTGTGTGTGTGTGTGTGTGTGTGTGTGTGTGTGTGTGTGTGTGTATTACATACAAAAACAATAGTTATGAAATCAGATACATATATGTTTAGAGGGTGTGTGTGTGTTATTACATAAAAACAATAGTTATGAAATCAGATACATATATGTTTAGAGGGGTGGTGAGGACTGCATGTTGCTCAAGTAATTCCTAAGTGATACCCGAGATTCAACACCTCAAGCTATGGCCACATTATCAAGAGAAAATAAATATTTATATGATATTCTTGCCTGACATCAGAACCATCATTGGTTATACTTAACGTAACCTTGGTTACTTGGGACACCCTAAAGTGCCCTCTCCAATGCCCACCACTTGCCTTCACTCGGAATCACATAAAAATACTTGAGCAAACATTTCCATATGGGTGTATATCAAATCCCTTCTCACCATAGGTTTAAATAATTTTCCCTCGGATGGTTTGGCAATCAATACAACTTCATAACAACACTTTTACAAATTAATTAATATACACCCATAAATGGGGTCCACAATATTATTCTTAATCCCTCCTTTAACAGGAGTTCGAGAAGCCTTTTTTTTTTAATTCTTTTATTCCTCCCTATTTTAAAGGGGTATTTAATATATATTTCTTCCACTTTAGAATTCAACTTTTGGAAATAAATTTAGAATAATTATTTTATTTTCATTAAATAAATAATGTTCAATCTTTTCCTTTTGGGGAATTTTGTCACATAACATTTCTCCCCTCTTAAATCAGTTGTTGACCTCGGTAGCTTTACCTTTCTATAAAACAATAGTTATGAAATTATATACATATTTTTTAGAGGGGTGGTAAGGATTGTGTGTTGCTCAAGTAATTTTATGTGATACATGAGATTCAACACCTCAAGTTATGGCCACATTATCAGGAGGAAATAAATATTTATATGATCTTCTTGCCCTAGCCAGAACCATCTTGGGTTATACATAGTGTACCCAGTTAGGACACCCTAAAGTGCCCCTCTCTAATGCCCACCACTTGCCTTCATTCGGTATCACATAAAAATACTTGAGAAAACATTTCCATATGTGTGTATATCAAATCCCCACTCACCACAAGTTTAAATAATTTTCCCTCGGGTGGTTTGGTAATCAACACACCCATTCATAACAACACTTTTACAAATTAATTAATATACACCCATAAATGGGGTCCACAATATTATTCTTAATCCCTCTTTTAACAGGAGTTTGAGAAGCCTTTGCTTTTAATTATTTTATCCCTCCCTATTTTAAAGGGGTCTTTAATATATATTTCTTCCACTTTAGAATTCAACCTTCGGAAATAACTTTAGAATAATTATTTTCTTTTCATTAAATAAATAATGTTCAATCTTTTCCTTTTGGGGAGTTTTGTCGTATAACATAACACACGTAGTTACACACCCAAATTTACAAAGGGACCCTATGCATACCCTACTCTCAACTTCTACACTTAAAAAATGTTCTACAACACACATATGTTCTCAAAAATTCTAACAAAATCAAATGCCTTCTATATCTATACACCCCCATGAATCCCATGATTCTTCCGCTTGCATGTACCAAACTATAGATCAATGGAAGACTTTCATGTGTGACCCATTTGGTACAACAACACACTCCCATTGTTCATCATGCTCCATTCATAAGTAGAGTTATTTGTAGCTCTAGCCCGACTCTACACATTCTCCATCTAGTCAAAGTTGTGGTTACCATATTGCGTGAAATTAATTTTTCTACTCAAATAGTACCTCTACTCTTATTTACCCCACAAATGACATCTTCAGTACACATATAGATACATGACATTTGCCTAAGTGATATATGCACTAGAATTATTTATAGAGCACAATCACTTGTTCATAACTCCTCACGTGTGCGTATCATTTTCCTATCATTGCATCAATGGTATATGCTCTTATCACAATTATCGATCATTCAACATATCTTCCCTAGTCCATGAATAAAACACTACTCAATGATGCAACACATTTAAGGGGTTCAATGTGATTTTTGAGGGAACAACTACTTCTCAAGACCCCACCTCATCTCTTTTGTCACTTATAGTTTATGCCTCAAGGCCTCCAATATAACTTCAACCTAGAAATTTTATCTTTCTCATTCTACAATTATGTAGCATGATCCAATTAGAAGTAGAGTTATCCACATCCCATGGCTTGACTCTACACATCCTCCACCTAATCAAAGTTTTGGTTACCATGTCGCACAAAATTACTTTTCCGACTCAAATAGTACATTTCCCTTACCCCACAAATGGCATCTTCAAGACCCCTATAGATAAAGGACCTTTGCCTAAGAGATATATGCACTAGAATTTATTATTGAGCATAATCACTTATATAAAGCTCCTTGTGTGTGCATATCCTTCGCCTATCCTTTCAACAATGGCCTATGCTCTTTACACGATTATTGATCATTCGGCATCTCTTCCCCTAGTCCATGAGTAAGGTACTACTTGACGATTCAACACATTTCAAGGGTTCGATGTAATTGCTAAGGGAACAACTACCACCCATGACCCTGTCTCATCTCTTTTATCGCTTATAGTTTATGCCCTAAGGCCACCAATATAAATTCTTGTTGGTAATTTTTTCTCTCATTCTCTTCTAGAAAAATACATAAACAATATAAGATGGAAAAAGTACCAAAGCAATGACAAAAATACAAAATGAGGACATGCATATGAATTCTTCATTCATTACATAGACCTAATCATTGTGGTTTCTCATATTCAACACTTTAAATATATCATATCCTTGCGCACTTGAACCCTATAGTACAAATAAGGTCACTTATACCTTAATCTGTAAACACCATACATACACTCTACGGATTGTTAAGCCTAGAATCATGCAAGAATCTTGTCATATTGGAGTCATGCTTACACTAGGGGCATCTTATATATTGTTCCTCATTAGATAATATATTTCGTATTGTGTGACTTCTTATGCCCTATATCCCAAGCGATACCAACCACAATACGGGAATACCTACACTGGGGGCATCCAACCTACTGAGCTTATATCAATCATATCATTACACATTAGTCTATTGTTGGTACAAGTGCCACTCCATCATATCTTACACTACTTATTTCTAATGACACATGTTATATTATGTTTCGTATGATGATCGCATAGTTTAATTTTAAATGTTGCTTTGGGCATTTAGCCATGATCCCTAGATGATGATGCTTACTCAAGTTGATCATTTACTTTTAGTATTTTGTTACTACACATTATTAAACTAGTTAACTACTATTCGCCTTGGGCTCTTATTTTTGGCTATTTAACATTGATTCGAACATCACTCATCTTCTAGCTACACTTTAATTGATCCATGTTCACTTCTATATGCTTCTACACTCTTGTATGCTTCTAGGATTATGTATGTTGATATGTTCATGTTTACTTCTATATGTTTTTGGGATTGTGTATTCTTCTAAGCTCTTATATACTCATGTATGCTTATAAGCTCATGTATGTTTTCGCTATGTACCTTGGGATATAATAATATAATACATATGGGTTGATGGAGATGCCGACATGTGGCACACATCCCATTAGTTATATGTGTGGGTTCACATGGGATATAATATTATAATGTATATGGGTTGATGGAGATGTCGACATGTGGCACACATCCCCTTAGTTATTTATATGGGCTCACATAGGAATCAATTATATTGGGTAATGGGTCAGCCTACATTGGGATTAGGTGTTACCCATCCTATTTAAAGGATGTGAGTATCATTATGAGGTCATGGATGCATGAGTTGATTCTTATACTTGGTAGAGGTATATTGGAGGTGTCCCCCTCGAAGTGAATTCCCATCTTGGGAGATTGTGGAGTTACTCCTTCCTTAAAGAGCATTGTATGGTGTTGCCCTACCTTAAGGGTATTATTCTGCATATATTGCATATTTGGGCATCTTGTCCCACCCATATCTCTTGTGTTGTGTTATATTATACAATTAATAGATTTATTGTATGCAAAGTTCTTATCATATTTCATTTTTATTGTTTTTCACTATTTTGCTCCACAGGCCACAATTTCAGAATTTTTCCTGAATTTCTTACATTTTCATAAACCTCTCAAAAATTAAATTGGGGTTTGTGTTCTATGATTTCTGATTTTTTCCAACCTTTAGCCGAAAGGGTTAGAAAATGTTTTGATCAAAAGGGTCTATTCCTAAAACCCTAGTTTTGTGGATCATGGGGATGGTAGCTTTTTTTGGAGATGGTAGGATTGATGCTAGAGAATGGTGGAACAAATTTAGGGATAAATTCTCTAAACCATCAGATATTTGGTTATTCAAGTTGTGGATTAGTGGCCCTACACAGATTTGGTTTTCTGAGTTAGAAAAGGAAAAGTCTAATTGGTCTTTGGAGGAACTAGAACAAGTTTTCATGGACAAATGGGCAACAAAAGAAGAAGAAGACGAAGCAGAAGAAGAAGAAAAAAAGAAAAAGAAGTAGAAGAAGAAGAAGTAGTAGAAGAAGAAGAAGTAGTAGAAGCTGGAAGAAACAGAAGAAGAAGAAGTAGAAGCAGAAGCAACATCAAAAGAAGAAGAAGAAGAAGATGTTGATGATGAAGCTGCTACACAGGATAGTGCATCTCCAAGGAAGGAAGCTTCAATATTTCAGTTTGAAGGGTGCATTCAAAGAAAAAAGGTAATTGTTTCCATAAACCCTAGCAGCCAATATAACTTCATCAATATGGATGTAGCTCACAATCTACATGTGCAAACAAAGCATATCAAGGAATCTCAAATGGATGGTAAGAAAATTCAAGTTTTTGAAGATTTAAAGCTTTCTATGGATAAATATGTTTTACATTCAGATTTTTATGCTTTAGATATGGATGGTATGGATATTGTTCTTGGATATCCTTGGTTAGAGACATTGGGAACAATTAATATTAATGTGCAAAAGAAATTCATGAAATTATGGTACAAGAGAAAGAAAATTACATTGCAAGATATCACACTTAGCAAGGAAAAAAATAATGTAAAATTGGATCATGAAGATGAATTTGAAGATGGTGAAGAAGGGAATAAGGATGAATCAAAAGGAGAGGATGATGAAAAAGAAAAAAATAATTTCTCTACTCAAGAGAAAAAAGAAATAACAAACAAGTTTGAAGAGGAAAAGAAAGTAGAGGAAAAGATTGATAAGGTTGCACATACTAAGGTTGCACCATATAGACACCCATATCATCATGAGAGGAAAACATCATGGAGACATGCTCGGACACATGAGGTCAGCAATCTATATGGATATACAGGGAATTGGAGGAGTAATAATTTTGGCTATACATGGAATCAATGGAACAATAATTGTATGACATGGAATCACAGGAATAATCATTATGGATATGCATGGATGCCGAGGAGGAACACATATGGACCAGGATGGAATCAGACAAGCACAATGGAATATGGAATCAGGTTTGGAGTAAGCATCACCCACTAGGATTTCATATGGGTGGTTGGATGATCGAGCTTGGCGACAAGTGTGCAATAATTTAAAACACACTCATTATATGGCTTCTTCTTATGTTTTGGGACGAAACATGTCAAAGAGGGAGGCAATGTTATGTACCTTGGGATATAATATTATAATGTATATGGGTTGATGGAGATGTCGACATGTGGCACACATCCCCTTAGTTATATGTATGGGTTCACATGGGATATAATATTATAATGGGTTCACATGGGATATAATATTATAATTTATATGGGTTGATGGAGATGTCGACATGTGGCACACATCCCCTTAGTTAGTTATATGGGCTCACATAGGGATTAATTATATTGGGTAATGGGTCGGCCTACATTGGGATTAGGTGTTACCCATCCTATTTAAAGGATGTGAGTATCATTATGAGGAGTTCATGTATGTATGAGTTGAGTCTTCTACTTGGTAGAGGTATATTGGAGGTGTCCCCTCGAAGTGGATTCCCATCTTGGGAGATTGTGGAGTTACTCTTTCCTTAAGGAGCATTGTATGGTGTTGCCCTACCTTAAGGGTATCATTCTGCATATATTGATAATAGGGCATCTTGGTCCCCCATATATCTTGTGTTTTATTATCTTATGTAATTTATTGATTTATTATATACAAGGTTCTTATCAAGTGGTATCAAAGCAGTGATCGGGTAATTTGTGGGAGGAAACCCTAATGTTGGTGATTCGTCTATATCTAGAGATCGACTTGGAATTTTTCAGATATTTTTGTGGGGAGTGGATACATAGTTCAAGTGATCTTCCCTCCAAATTTCAGATTTTTTGGAGCTATTTTGCAAAAGTTGTCCGTTTTAGGGTTGAAACCCTAATTCTATGGTTTCATCTATATCTTCTGAATAATGATGAATTAGGAAATATTTTTTTTGGGTTGATGGTAATATATTCAAAGGTGATACCACTGAAATTTCAAAAAATTGGATCTATTTTGTCAAAGTTATTTTGCTATGTACCTTGGGATATGATAATATAATATATATGGGTTGATGGAGATGTCAACATGGCGCACATCCCCTTAGTTATATGTATGGGTTCACATGGGATATAATATTATAATGTATATGGGTTGATGGAGATGCTGACATGTGGCACACATCCCCTTAGTTAGTTATATGGGCTCACATAGGAATTAATTATATTGGGTAATGGGTCGGCCTACATTGGGATTAGGTGTTACCCATCCTATTTAAAGGATGTGAGTATCATTATGAGGTCATGGATGCATGAGTTGATTCTTATACTTGGTAGAGGTATATTGGAGGTGTCCCCCTCAAAGTGGATTCCCATCTTGGGAGATTGTGGAGTTACTCCTTCCTTAAGGAGCATTGTAAGGTGTTTCCCTACCTTAAGGGTATTATTCTGCATATATATGCATATTAGGGCATCTTATTAATATCTCTTGTGTTTATTATCTTCTAAAATTTATTGATTTATTATATGCAAGGTTCTTATCAAGTGGTATCAGAGCATGAGTTGATTATTATACTTGGTAGAGGTATATTGAGTTTAAATGGGTTTCATATGTATGTAAGATTTGAGTCTTCTACTTGGTAGAGGTATATTGGAGGTGTCCCCCTCGAAGTGGATTCCCATCTTGGGAGATGGTGGAGTTACTCCTTCCTTAAGGAGCATTGTATGGTGTTTCCTACCTTAAAGGTATTATTTTGAATATATTGCATATTAGGGCATATTGGCCCACCCATATATCTTGTGTTGTGTTATACTCAATTTATCGATTTATTAAATGCAAGGTTCTTATCAAGTGGTATCGGAGAGAGTGATCAAGGGAAATTTGTGGGATGAAACCCTAATGTTGGTGATTCGTCTATATCTTGAGATAGACTTGGAATTTTTCATATTTTTTGTGGGGAGTGGATACATAGTTCAAGTGATCTTCCCTCCGAATTTCAGATTTTTTGGAGCTGTTTTGCAAAATTTGTGTCCGTTTTAGGGTTGAAACCCTAATTCTAAGGTTTCGTCTATATCTTCTGAATAATGACGAATTAGGAAAAAAAAATTGGTTGTTGGTAATATATTAAATGGTGATACCACTGAAATTTAAGAATTGGTGGATCTATTTTGACATAGTTATTTCAGTTTTATTATTTTTCACTATTTTGCTCCACAGGCCGCAATTTGAGGAATTTTCCTGAATTTCTTACATTTTCAGAAATCTCTCAAAATTTTAGCGGGGTTACTTCTTTGTGGTTTCAGATTTGAGGCTGAATGATTGACGAAATCATCAAGTAAAATATTGGTCAAAGGAGTAAGTTTGTGAAACCCTAATTTTTATGCATCATGGATATACCAATTTTCTATGGTAATGGGGAAATTGATGCAAAAAAATGGTGGATACAATTTAAACAAATGTATTTTGAAGAATGTTTAGTATGGGTTAGTTTTTATCTTCATCTTGGTGGGAAAGCATGACATTGGTATTCTTATTTGGATATAGATCTATTGGATTGGGATTGGGAGGAAATGGAGGATATTTTCTTAGCTAGATGGGAAACAAAAAAGAAACACAATTTTGTTAAAAAAGAAGAAGAAGAAGAAGAAGAAGAAGAAGAAAATGTTGATGGTGCAAAAGAAGAAAATGCTTGATATTTCGCTTACACAAGATAGTGCATCTCAAAGGAAAAAAAGGTAATTGTTTCCATAAACCCTGGCAGCAAATATAACTTCATCAATATGGATGTAGTTCAAAATCTACATGTGCAAACAAAGCATATCAAGGAATCTCAAATGGATGGTAAGCATATTCAAGTTTTTGAAGATTTAAAGCTTTCTATGGATAAATATGTTTTACATTCAGATTTTTATGCTTTAGATATGGATGGTATGGATATTATTCTCGGATATCCTTGGTTAGAGACATTGGGAACAATTAATATTAATGTGCAAAATAAATTCATGAAATTATGGTACAAGAGAAAGAAAATTACATTGCAAGATATCACACTTAGCAAGGAAAAAGTAATGTAAAATTGGATCATGAAGATGAATTTGAAGATGGTGAAGAAGGGAATAAGGTTGAATCAGAAGGAGAGGATGAAGAACATGAAAAGTAAAAAGTAGTTTCTTTACTCAAGAGAAAAAAGAAATAGCAAACAAGGTGGAAGAGGAAAAGAAAGTCGAGGAAAAGATTGATAAGGTTGAGCATACTAAGGTTGCACCATATAGACACCCACATCATCATGAGAGGAAAAAATCATGAAGACATGCGAGGACACACAAGGGCAGCAATCAATATGGATATATAAGGAATTGGAGTAATAATTTTGGCTATACATGGAATCAATGGAACAATAATTATATGACATGGAATCACATGAATAATAATTATGGATATGCATGGATGCCAAGGAGGAACACATATGGACCAAGATGGAATCAGATGAGCACAATGGAATATGGAATCATGTTTGGAGCAACATCACCCACTAGGATTTCATATGGGTGGTTAGATGATCAAGCATGGCGACAAGTGTGCAATAATTTAAAGCAAACTCATTATATGGCTTCTTCTTATGTTTCGGGGACGAAACATGTCAAAGAGGGAGGCAATGTCTATGTACCTTGGGATATGATAATATAATATATATGGGTTGATGGAGATGCCGACATGTGGCATACATCCCCTTAGTTTTATGTATGGGTTCACATGGGATATAATATTATAATGTATATGGGTTGATGGAGATGTCGACATGTGGCACACATCCCCTTAGTTAGTTATATGGGCTCACATAGGAATTAATTATATTGGGTAATGAGTCGGCCTACATTGGGATTAGGTGTTACCCATCCTATTTAAAGGATGTGAGTATCATTATGAGGGAATGTATGTATGAGTTGATTCTTCTACTTGGTAGAGATATATTGGAGGTGTCCCCCTCGAAGTGGATTCCCATCTTGGGAGATTGTGGAGTTACTCCTTCCTTAAGGAGCATTGTATGGTGTTGCCCTATCTTAAAGGTATTATTCTGCATATATTGATATTAGGGTATCTTGGCCCGCCATATCTCTTGTGTTGTGTTAAAACCCATGAGTGGTATCAACACAAGAGATATGGGTGGGACAAGATGCCCAAATATGCAATATATGTAAAATAATACCCTTAAGGTAGGGCAACACCATACAATGCTCCTTAAGGAAGGAGTAACTCCACAATCTCCCAAGATGGGAATCCACTTTGAGGGGGACACTGCAATATACTTCTACCAAGTATAAGAATCAACTCAAGAGAAAAAGAAATAGCAAACAAGTTGGAAGAGGAAAAGAAAGTGGAGGAAAAGATTGATAAGGTTGAGCATACTAAGGTTGTACCATATAGACACCCACATCATCATGAGATGAAAAAATCATGGACACATGCTAGGACACACAAGGGCAGCAATCTATATGGATATACAGGGAATTGGAGGAGTAATAATTTTGGCTATACATGGAATCAATGGAACAATAATTATATGACATGGAATCACATGAATAATAATTATGGATATACATGGATGCCAAGGAGGAAAACATATGGACCAAAATGGAATTAGATGAGCACAAGGGAATATGGAATCGGAGTTTGAGAAAGATCACCCCTAGGATTTCATATGGGTGGTTGGATGATCGAGCATGGCGACAAGTGTGCAATAATTTAAAGCGCACTCATTATATGGCTTCTTCTTATGTTTCGGGGATGAAACATGTCAAAGAGGGAGGCAATGCTATGTACCTTGGGATATGATAATATAATATATATGGATTAATGGAGATCTTTGACATGTGGCATACATCCCCTTAGTTATATGTATGGGTTCACATGGGATATAATATTATAATGTATATGGGTTGATGGAGATGTCGACATGTGGCACACATCCCCTTAGTTAGTTATATGGGCTCACATAAGAATTAATTATATTGGGTAATGGGTCGGCCTACATTGGGATTAGGTGTTACCCATCCTATTTAAAGGATGTGAGTATCATTACGAGGTCGTGGATGCATGAGTTGATTCTTATACTTGGTAGAGGTATATTGGAGGTGTCCCCTCGAAGTGGATTCCCATCTTGAGAGATTGTGGAGTTCTTTGCTTCCTTAAGGAGCATTGTATGGTGTTGATGTACGTACCCAAAATTGTAGGGTCTTTGTACCACCGAAATTATGTTACACATACCCCAATGATGATACAGGTTGGCTAGTAAGGTGTTCGGGATCCAGATAATCTCAAAAGTATATGTTAGCATCCCAATTACTTTATCCATGTTCCTTGTGCCTTGTTTTATCCCTCGCCCCCTTTTTAACAACATTTTGACCTTTAGTGATGAAACCGCCACCTACTCGGGGCGAAGCTGTAACCACCTCCTTCACGGTGGTCCATGTTTTCCAACACGCTTCTTCGATCTCGACTTGCGTAATTTTTCAACTTTCACCAGCTTTTCTCAACCTCCTTGGCTCATATTAATGTTTTATGTCCCCTGGAATAGTGTTTCTTCATTGTTTAATGGTAAAAGAGTTCTAATGGGAGTTACCTTTGGGTGAATGTGAAATCTATAAATAGCCAACTTGTTTTCAAGCAAATGGCCCCTCAACTTCTCATTTCCATTATTTAAGTCTATCAATTTCTTGTTTAGAGCTCATTTTTTTTTCATGTTTGCATCCATGTTAGTTTTCCTTTGTTGTTGGAAGCCATTCGATCTTCTTGCTTGATTTTGTTCATCGTTGTTCATACAAATTAGTTTAGATCGAGTAGTGTCATTTGTAGATTGAATCCATTAGAGTTGCAAGTTGTGTTCTTCACAGAAGGTAGATTCTAGAATCTCTAGGTACACTTGTGTTGTATTCCGCAATAAATCCCACTAGGAATTACATACGCCAAGCTCTGTCACTTGCGCTATCCCTCTCCTACTCGCATTATATTTGGTCTATATCCAAAGCTACCATTGTTCAAAATACCTTTTTCTATTGATGCTAGCATATACATGCTCTTCTGGACTCACGTGAACACGAAGGAACGAGGAGATCATTCTGAGGGGACAAAATCATACACTACTAGATTCGCCACTGTTTTGCAAATTCCAGGTTTTATCTGTCAAAGTTCTAGTTAAAACATATCAAATAGAGTAGTGAATTATTTCATTTTAGTTAAATTTCACTTTCGATATTTCGGGGAAGCTGTGGGGATTGATAGTTTCTCAGAAACTATGATTCATTCCTCACTTCTAAGGTAGGATCGAGAGTCTTTAATTAAGTTAATCAGCTATCTAGTTATTTAGGATAAACTCACAACTACACAGGCAAGTAGCTACACCGGGCTACCTTGCTTGTTTTAATTTTGTTATTAGTTTAGTTGTCATTTTCTAAATATATTAGATTAGTTGCTCCTTCAATTCTTTTAAAATTCTATCAAAACTACAAAAATAGAGGAATATATATACATACATATATATATATATATATATATATATATATATATTTCTAAATATATTAGATTAGTTGCTCCTTCAATTCTTTTAAAATTCTATCAAAACTACAAAAATAGAGATATATATATATATATATATATATATATATATCTTCATCTGCATAGTTAGCTTAGGCTTATATTGATCTTGTATGACAATCACGGGACCTAGGGAGCCCAGGGAATATGTTTTTGAGCCAATCGTGCCTCAACCAAATACTGTTGCAACAATAACTGACATAGACCAAAATCTCAAAATTCAGGTCTTCCGAACAACCATAGACCTACAAGAAATCAACATGCAGTTAAGAGGATTAAACATAGAAGATGACAAAGCACACACATTCTGGTCAAATCAGCCAAATTATAGGCTGCCTTGATAGATATCCATATGATTGTAGAAGGACCTGAAAGAGAGAAAACATTCGCTTGTGATCCACTAGTCCCACAGCCAGATGCAAGAGATCTCCTTGTTGATATAGACACTAGCTTACGTATCCAAGTTGCCAGAACACCTGTTAGGTACTCCGAGAAAATTGTGCAACTTCTAGTTCTAAACGTAGAGGCCAAAAAGGCATACGATTACTGGATACTTGGAAGAAGGAATTGATTCTTCACATGACCATAGGAGGTCCACAACAACCATGAACTTACGGTTGTGATCCATAGGTCCCACAACCCAATGGGCCTACAAATCAATCAAATATTGACTCTGGTTTGCAACATTAGTTTTTAGGTCCTCTCCGCTTCCACCAAACATTATCACACAACTATCATTATTAAACGTAGCAGCTAATCAAGCTAAATATTTCTGGACTAGACCAGAGAATCGTCCATAAAACACCAAAAGATCCACTACACATTTAGCCATTCCATTTTCATGACCTTGTCGGGAGATATATACGAAGCACCCCACAGTCATCTTCCACGTATTCCACAACCCATAGATCGGATCACGGAAGAGCTCGATATTGATTAGAGCCTTTGAGCAAAGCCTATCCTCGCCAAACGATCTATCACACTTTGGTTTAGGTTAGAAGGGTCTTCTTTACCTTAGATTTGAGATCTCCCATTATTGCGTGTTTAAGACATAAGATTACCTAACTAGCTTATTTGCATCCCGCATGTATTCCATCCCCACCGGCTGTCTCTGGCACGACCTGGGAGGTCGGGTGCGAGGAAGAGTCACTTGTAGATTCTCATGCTCGCATGTCACTTTTCCATCGTACAAAATTGGTGAACCCGACGTGAAATTTCTACCTTTCGGTTCGAGTCTTACTTCTACTTGTTCTTCTAATTAGTATAATTTTCATTTTTTCCACCTCATTAGCCATCACATCAGCTTCACCAACAAAATTGGTGAACCCATCGTGAAACAAACAAACTGCTTCATCTTCTCTACCTCTTTAGCCTCCACATCAGCTTCACCAACAAAATTGGTGAACCCGACGTGAATCAAACTAATATTTCTCCTTATGTTTTCTTTTCTTTCATCCACCTTCGCTCTTTCCCATTATTTTACGGGTATTCATATACCCCCAAATATGTCGGATACGATTCCTATGGCAGACCTCTCCTAGGTCTTGAAGCATACTACGATCAACTAAATAGACAACCATCACCCTCGCTCTCAGCATGGGGTGACAACTATTCAACTAACCAGTTTTTAACGCAAACTCCACCTCAAAGGACTAGATATAATTCTTCTTTCCAAATAGAGGAGTTGGATCAACTCACTTAAACGCAACAACAAACCAAAGCCATTCAGCTCAAAAACATGATGCTCACCAGAGAGTCCGGTTCATCTCCTCGGTGTTGCTTAGACCACAAATTAGTAGACAATCGAGATCTCGCATCTATTTTTAGATTATGAATACTTATCACATTATGCTAGGAGTGAACAACGCTCTCAAAATATATACCCGTCTATAGGAGGTTTGCAAACACAACCCGAGGTCTCATTCCAAGAAAACACCCCCATCCCTCCACCTATAGGAAATGCCCTCGGTGAAACTTGGCAGGGCACCGATCAATTCATAGCAGGGTACCATATGCCTATACAACCTCAAGGTATACAACAAACACCACTAAGGCAAAATACTGTGTCTTCACCAAACGAGGTCATCTCAACCTTAGTTGAGAAAGTTAGAGGGTTGGAACTTGCTCAAGCAAGTCAAAATTCGTAGTTCATGCAAGCAAGAACTTCCAATCCTCCACATCATCCTAGCCAAGTAGACCTCCTCATAGGAATAGGCACATTGGGCATGCCTCCTCAGTATTCACAACAAACACCAACTAGAACCATGTTTTCTAACGCCGCTCTAGTGGAAAATATGATACCTCCCGAGTTTAATACAAAACAATCCATTCCTAAGCAATGCTCCTCCATACTTAAACATGTATTCCAAATCACCACAGGGAGATATGTTCTCTTCTCCGACATGTTCACTCAACCATAGGGATTTCCTTATGCCCCTACAAATACATATGCTACGCCATATCAACAACCCATTCCACCTCCACCCCCTCAGAAAACACCATCAATGGTCAAAACCTATGCAATAGGAACTTATTTAGAATATTTGAAAGAACCTTTGGACTTCACCATACGAAACGTCATGCTTCCAAGACCTCTCCTCGATCTACCCAAGTACAAAGGAGAGGGAGACCCAAATGCACATATTAAGGCCTATGCCACAGCCATTCAAGAACTGCTCCCTTGGGATGGAGTTGTTGCTAAAATATTCCCAAAACTTTAGAGGGTATCACCCTCGATTGGTATTAAAGAATACCTAAAGCCTCAATACATTCATTTAAACAACTCATTTCAGATTTCATCAAGGCGTTTGACATGAACAAATTGTTTGAAAACAGAATCGGGAATTTTGCATATCAAACAAGAACACAATGAATCATTGCTCATTTCATCCAAATATGGCATACAGTCCTCTATTCTTCAAAGAAGCGCTCCAAACATGGATCAGATGGAACTATGCGATTGGTTCCTTCATTCTCTTAACAGAGAGATAAAGTAAAGTCCAGAAGTTCCCACTAAGAACTTATGATGAAGTGCTCGAGAGCGCTCTCCGAATAGATCAAGTTGCAATAGATAGCGGCCGCAAGACATATGGAACAAATGGGAGGTTAATCATCCCCAACCAAAACACTATGACTTATCCTACTACCACAAACGCCAATCAAGGACCTAAAATCCTTAACAAAAACCACGAAGTGACAACAGATGGAGTGACTGACCAAACTAAAAGAGCAAACGTTGTAAATGTTCCACCACCGGTTAACAATCAACGAAACAACAATTTTACCCCAACAATCAACGCGGTGGATTTTAATCGTCCCCAACGACAAAAACAACAACAACAACAATGGCAGATCCAAACACAGGGTCCAAGTCAAAACTCAACTGGATATCAAAACCAAAACCAAAGACAACAAACGCAAAACTTTAATCCTAATAGTCAACGGTTTAATCAGAGTTTTGGACCACAACACATGCCAAACCAACAACCTAGGAGTTATAATCCCAACTCATATTGTGGTTTCCACAAAATTCGAGGCCATGACACTAGGACTTGTCACGATTACAATAAGTTCATGCAACGTTTTCCAAAAGAACAAAGACAACTCTTCATAGATATGTTCTTAACATATTTTGTGACACCTATACCAAATACTTACACAGGGGCAGTTTCCCCTCAAAACACACCTCTTAAGATCTTCAATGATCCACTTCCAAACCACAATGGCAATAACAAATTAAATCCAAATGGGACAAACAAAGGTGTAATGACAGGAAATAACGATCATGAAGCCTCAACTTCACTAAATCCACCTATCGCACCGCAATTAGGAAATCAACCACGAACCAAGATAGTTGGTCTATTGGAGTTAGACACTGAGCTGCACATAGAAGCCATAACAAGAACACGAGAATATTCTTCTCAACCAAATCCAATCTATCCACTAGAACCAGATAACATTCAACAAACGTTGGTAAAACCCGTAGGTGCCTATGATTTAATTAATGACTTAACAAAGACCTTCTCTCACATCTCCTTTTTGGACTTGTTGAAAAACTCTCCATGCCCATAGGGTTTCTCTTTTAGAAGCACTAGGTCAGGTCATTTAATTAACATCACCCCACCTCCGAAACACAAGTAAACCATATAGACTTTGATATCCACCTCCAGGGCAGCTAGTTAGGGATACCGAGTTTATATTTGACATAAACAAAATGCCAACAGATGCTGAAATTGCACACAGAGGTGATCCGGCCTTGCATTTACATGTGTGGGTTTACAATAATTATGTTAAACATGCAATGGTTGACGATGGGGCAGCAGTTAACATTTTCCACTTCTCTTTCCTTCAAAAGCTAGGATATGGAGAAACAAACTGTTCCACAACAAGAAATACGCTAAGAGGTTATGATAGCCTTAAAGCTACTTCAATTGGGACTATAATACTACCAGTCACCTTAGGAACCAAGACAATCCTCACTAAGTTTTATATCATAGATCGGGAAACCAACTATAATATGATCCTTGGACGACCATGGATACATTGCGTGAAAGCAATCCCTTCTACGTTATTCCAGAAATAAGATTCTTACACCTAAGAAAGATATTCATAGCACAGGGTGACCCAAAACCATTCGACATACACCTAGTACGGAGACCGAAGAAAAGACTAGGCATTCACTCTGAGTTTGAACTCCCAACAAACCAACTTAACAAACCAATCGACTCAAAACCAAAAGAAAAATTAATACCTACAACAGAGCTAGAAATTACGAACCTAGTCAAGGGCATCCCAACCCTCAAGGATGAAGCTAATGTTGTAGAAACAGTGTCATTAGGAACTACTGTAAAAATTGTCGAGTTACTGGAACAAGATCTACCAATTTTCCTACCATTTGATTCCACAAGTATGGGACGTACCCTAGGAGTTGGTTCTCTTCCAGCAGAGGAACTTTGCATGGTAGAAGTAACCAAAATAGAAGAAACAGATGCAAAGAATGTCCCAACATCCATCTTTCCTAGTAAATATTGGACTCTCCACTTCGATGGAGCTAGATGTCGCTATGGAGTCGGGGCAAGGTGTGATCTTTACTTCTCCTGAGGGAAAGATCCTACCTTTTTCTTTTAAGTTGAACTTTGAATGTACAAACAACGGCGCTGAGTACGAAGCCCTCCTCCTTGGCCTCATCATAGCCAAAAGGATCGGTATTAATGACATCAGAGTGTTAGGAGACTCACAATTAGTTGCAAACCAAGTCTCTAAAGTATATGAGACTAGAGTTGAGCACTTATAGCTCTATAAAACAGCGGTATTAGATCTAAGCAAAGGATTCGACTTCATATCCATTGAGGCAATCCCACGAGAATAGAACCTTCTCATGATTCAATAGCAACCTCAACTTCACGTTTCACCCCAAGTAATGAGTTAGAAGATACAAGTTTCAAGGTATCACTTCATACTGAACCATTGGTGAAGAAAATATCAACGAACCCTCTTTTAACACATACAGTTGTGAATGAATCTCCTATCTTACATCATGTTGACAGTGATAAAGTCACTCTCGAATATCTAAACGCCTATGCAGAGCTACACCTTGCTCACCCTATAGTTGATCTTTCCCTAATACCACACTCCTCTTCCTACTTTGGAAATCCCACGATAGAGTCTCCTCCATAGAAGGATCTCGATGTCTATGAGATAGAAAATGGAGAAAGCTTGGAACTACCTCCAGCCCCACCTGAATTTGAAGAAGGTAACACTTCTTTAATAGAAGAAACCATTGACATAAACATTGGAACGGAGGAAGAACCAAGAATTTTGAAGTTAGGATCCTCGCTAACTCCGGAAGAAATAGAAATACACACCCAAATCCTCAAAGAACATCAAAAGGCTTTTACATTTAATTATAAAGAAATGACAATGTATCGCACCACAAGTCATGTACATAATTTTGTTACTAAACCAGATGCGAAGCCAATTAAACAGAAGTCAAGACCAATGAAGCCAAAAGTGGCTCTCATGGTAAAAGAGGAAGTAGTGAAACTTCTCCAGGTAGGATTCATCAAGCTCGTTGACTATTCACAATGGGTGTCTAATATCATCCCTGTTCTCAAAAAGAATGGGAAGATATGCATTTGCATAGATTTTCGGGATATTAACAAAGCTTGTCCCAAGGATGATTTCCCATTACCATCCATTGATGTCATCATGACGCAACAATCTGGATTTGAGCTTTTGTCTCTCATGGATGGGTTCTCGGGATATAATCAAATCAAAATATCCGAACAAGACCAAGCCAAAACCACGTTTATAACTCCCTGGGGAACTTATTGTTATGTTGTCATGCCATTTGGTCTTAAGAACGTCGGCGCTACGTATCAGCGAGCAATGACTTATATATTCCACGATCTTATCCATAAAATTGTGGAATCATATGTGGATGACTTGTTAGCCAAGGCCAAGAAATGCTGTGATCATCCGGAGGTGCTCCGTATCATCCTCTCACGACTAATTGAGTATGGTGTCACATTAAACCCAGAGAAGTGCGTTTTCGGTGTAACAGGAGGCAAACTTCTAGGATACATTATATCTTCACGAGGGATTGATGTTGATCCGGCCAAAATACGGGTTGTTCTCGAAATGATCCCACCTTCGGACGAGTCTGGAATCAGGTCATTTCTCGGGAAACTCGGTGCAATCCGAAGGTTCATCCCAGATTTAAGCTTTTCCATTCATCCAATCAACAATTTACTCAAGAAAGATTATAGTGTCGATTGGATTGAAGATTGCAATGAGGCCTTCAAAGCAGTTAAGCACTTCTTGTTGTCACCACCCACGCTAATGCCTCCCAAGCTAGACCGCCCTTTAATCCTATACTCACGAGCCACTCATGTCTCGTTGGCCTGCATGTTGGCTCAAGAAGACGATGATAAACGAGAACGCGCGATCTATTTCATTAGCCGAATGTTGCTCAATTATGAAACACATTATACACAGGCAGAAAGAGAATGCCTTGCCATAGTCTTCACCACAAAACGTTTAAGACATTACATGTTAAATCAAGAAACAAGGGTCATTGTGAAGACAAACCATTTACGGACATTCCTTACGCAAGGGTCCTTATCTAAGAAGGTTGGACGTTTCATAACCTTAATGGGAGAATTTGAGTTAACATTTGTAAACCAAAAATCTATTAAAGGAAAAATCATTACAGATTGGTTAGTTGACAATCCACTAGATGGAGGCGAGCTAGTAGATCTAGACTTTCCCAATGAATGTGTATACTTTTTCGAAACCAGACCCCCCATCTCTACATGTCCCTAGTATACTAATATTATCAATTTTATCATGGACCATACGTATCCAGAAGGTGCCAGACCACAGAAAGAAGGCGGTTACGCATTATCGTAGCTAAATATGTTGTTTTAGACCAAGTGCTCTATCGCAGAGCCTTCGACGGCATGCTTCTAAGATGTGTCGACATAGAAGAATCCAAGAGGATTTTTCATGAATCCCAGAGTGGGATATGTGGGGGCCACTTCGGTGGTCACACCACCGCTCCCAAAATACATCGGATGGCCTATTTTTGGCCCACTCTCAAGCATGAAACATTGAAATTTGTACGCAAGTGCCACAAATGTCAAGAATTCTCTCACGAGATTCACATGTCAAAGACAATCCCTCGCAACCAATAAGTGACTCCATGGCCCTTTTCTACGTGGGGTCTAGATTTGATAGGGAAATTCTCTCCCTCATCAACAGATGGCCATAACTTTATAATCACGGTCACATAATACTTTACCAAATGGGTGGAGGCCATGCCTCTCACCACTGTACCAGGTTCGATGATTGCCAAATTCATTTTGAACCAAATTATCTGTAGGTATGGTGTCCCACAAGTCATTATCTCAGATAATGGCACGTCCTTTAAGAATGACGAGGTTTGTGAGTTATGTAGAAAGTTCAAGATAAACCATCACACGGCCTCTCTTTACTACCCTCAAGCCAATGGGAAAGCTGAAGCAACAAACAAAACATTGAAAGCTATTCTCCTCAAAATAGTCAAGGAGAACAAACGAGATTGGAATTTAAAACTACATCCGGCCTTGTGGGCCCATTGAACCTCAATAAGAACACCAATAGAGCAAATCCTTCCTCGCCGATATTCGGGGCGAAGCGGTTCTCCGCTTGAAGTTGAAATACCCAGTCTCCACATCTCATTACAAGGGATTCTAGATGAAAAGTTATAGGAGGCATGCCTCTCCCAACTAGAAAGCCTTGACGATGCCAAAGTTAAATGCCGAACAATGGCATAGAGCCTACGTTGACCGGATGTGCCAATAGTATAACAAAAAAGTCTATGAGCAAGAAATATATGAAGGAGATCTAGTTCTAAGACTAGATAAGTCGGATCGATAAGAAAATTGGTGAGGGAAGAAAGTTCCGACCCAAATGGTTGGGCCCATATCGAGTCATGAAAGACTACGGGAACGGTGCATATCTCTTGTGCACACTGGAGGGTGAGGAATTCAATGAATCAGTCAATTCCTTGCATCTCAAACGATTTTACGCATGAAGCATCGGCACTATTTGTATAATTATATCTACATTACATATTCATTTAGATAGGTTCAATTTTTTCACTCGTTTCGTAAAATTTGGTGATCAAGGGACTTATTCTTAAGCAATTCATTACAAACTTCGATAGTATTGGTAGGAGCATTCAAACATACTTCTTCATTTTCATAACATCGCCAACCTGCCTTTTCATAATCATTTCATCAATTAAAGCAAGATACGACAAAGTCTTAATGGTAGCCATGCCAAGACCTACATGCTTGTTCTCACTTTTGGTTTCTTCTTAGGATAGGTGTCTTTCCTATGGTCTATTCTAGAAGCTTCATGGTGTCACATCTATCCCATGTATATATCTCTTTGGAAATAAGAACATCCTGATATTTTGCTCAAGTAAGTAAGTCAAATATAGATCAAACAAAAAAATTTACTTTTACACATTTCCTTGCCCTACCAACCTTCGGTGTTGAGCTTGCATCTCTTACTAGTGACGTAGGGTTGGGAAATGATGGAAATGCCTTTACTCACCTGTGCCTTGTCCATGGTGATAAGCTCGTGCTTCCTACTAGTAGCATGGGGCAAGGTGTAGGGAGTCCGCTCGACGTAAAACGTTAAAAGTCATAAGCAAATAGTTCAAACAAACCTTTGAAATCTTGAGTCAAAAACAAATGAATCAGATGTCCAAAATTCCAAGAGAGTTCAAAACCCTGAAAACCAGATTTTGTCAACCAAGTGGCCATCTACGGATCTAAGTCTGGATAAACTGCAAAGCAAGTTGCATTCTAAACTATGGAGTCACTTGAGTAAGATAGGTTTGTAGCGTCCTAATTTGGTTCCACCAACTCTTTGTCTATCTCTCATCATTACCATTTCAACACACCTCATAACTTGTGCCCTTTCTAGCTCTCGGTGGTGAGCCCTCGCATCTTACTAGTTGCGTGGAGTTAGGAGTGGGGCAAGTTCATCTGCTCATCATACCAGCTCATCATCACATTTTTTCAAAACAATATGAAGTACCGGAAAATTGCTTATAGAAACTAAAGTTCAAGATCACATGGTGTCTACATCATCATCACGAAATACAAAAAGAAAACATTTGTGACATTTGTTCTCCATTGCATACATTCTGAAAAGCATATAAAAACAAAAATTTTACAAACATCTAGTATACATGTGAAAGTGAATCACAAAACTCTAGGTACAAAGAGATCTAGATCCAAAAAGAGATGTATATATATATATATATATATATATATATATATATCAGTTTTATGTACAATGCCATCATGCACTAGGCATGGTCAAAACGCTCAATGAGCCCGAAAATACAAAATGGTCGTATAAACAATCTAGCAAGAGTCACTACAAAAGGAACCAAGTGGCCTCTCAATCCCTATGAGATCCCTCAGAAGGCGCACGATCACGCTGGGACTCGGCTACGCCGGCGCTCTGAGTGCACTGAGGGCTCGTGGTCCCGAACAGTAGTTGTAGCCTCACTATGAGAGCGGCTCCTCCTCATCAGGCACTCTATAGTCCTATACCCGGCTAACTCGGTATGGAGGGAGGTCACCATCTTGGCCACGTGCCAGACAGGGGAAAAAACATCAATATGCCTATTGGCGCTAAAGGCTCCCTTCATCCGAGGATAGCTCAGCACAAGTCTTTTCCATGGGGAGCATCAAGGTATTAGTACATACCCAATGAATCAAGTCTCACCACTCATCAACGGTCTCTGCAAGCAAAGGAGAAAAACAAATTAGAAAACAATCAAAAGGTAAAACCAAGGATGAACAAAAAGAGAGGTAGCAACTAAGGCAATCCTAGCTAAAAACAAATATCAAAAGAAGAGTGACAACTCACTCGGATCTCCGAGCCTCCAAGAAGGATCTCTAGGATCTGCGCCTGCCACGGACGCCGCCGCTAACTGATGTCCTCCTCCTATGTCTGGGACAACATGGCATCCTACCACGGACTCGTCCTCTCCGCTAGGTCCTGAGAAAGTAACTCCTTTGAGACTAGAGTCACCCTCTCCACGCTCTACTCCACCCTCTCAGCCTGTAAGATCTCTTGAGTATCATGCCACTTAGGATCGCTATCCTCTTCCCCACCCGACTCACTAATCTCCATGTCCTCGGTCTCCTCCTCCATCTCTCCCCTATGAACTCCTCAAACTCGGAGTCTATATCAATGGGGTCCACTCGCTATGGGAAAGACCGGCGCTAATCCAAAGAAAGGTGCCTGAGGAGCACCGGCTCTCCCTCAAGCGCGTACCACCCTCTTGGCTGCAATAGGGACGCCAGGAGTAACAACGGTCCAACCCCGGCCTCTAGGACCTCCTCTAGCCTCCCGAACTGATTTGAACACTGGCACCATTGGGTGAAGCATGTCAATGTAAGCAAGGCCAAACTGTTGAGGCACTCGATCAAAGGGGTGTGTCTCTACCTTCCCTATCCTGTCCACAAGTTGGCTTGTAGTAGAGAAGGAAATCAAAGTGAAGGTCTCGCCCCACACCCCCGCCATGTCCCGATAAGGTGTGGCCTCCATATCCTCGTAGTCAGGAAGTAATCGGCTGGTGGGGTGCTCTAAGCACCATCATCTCTGTCCATCTAGCTGCCCTCACGGCCCCGGGATCCTCCTCCTTATGCCTCTCCCATAAGGGGTGATGCGCTCATAGACCCTCACTCATAACTAGGGTCGGATGACTCAAAGATCGTCCATGTAATCGAACCACCGTATAATTCGTGATAGATGGTCCCAAGTACATCGGATCCCAAGCATAAATTCAACCATGTGCCTCAATCGTGCGATGATGGGAGCCCAAAGAGAGAGCAAAGTATCCTCTCCCTTGTCTTCGATCAATCTCAAAGCAAGGATGCCCATAATGGCCTGATGACAGATCAGAGGGATGGGCAAGCCAGGAATAGAACGGACCTTCACCCCCTTCTTCGAACCAGTGGAGACAACTATGTCTCCCATATAGGTGGCCCACCTGAGTCACTCCGAGCTCTAGATCTTTGTCAGATCGAATGAAAGTCTCCTCTCAATAATCGGGACTCCCAAAATGCGGCAAAATCCTCTAGGGTGATAGTCCACTCACCCCTAACACCTGGAAATCGAAAAGTGTTCCGATCTGCATCCCAATAAGAAAATAAGTCACATAGTATGTGACTGGTAGGTGCAACGTGGGGGACCCATGCAATCCTCAATATGCCTGCCCTCTGGAGAGTATCCTGCTCATCCTGAGAGAGTGCATCTAACACTGTTGGAAGCCAATCACACTCCCTCTCTCGGCTCCATCTAATGTACTCTTCCTTCTTCTGCAAAACACACAAAAACACACAAAAAGAAGCAAGTTAGCATCAAGATTGCATTAGAAAAATCATTAAAGCAAGTAGGAATGCTAAAAATGCAAAAATGAATTCAAACTAGTGTTGTTTTAGCATTCTGGAGAGAACGTCGCCACCTTGAATGTGGCGGCTCGGGATGACGGTCATGTCATGCGATTAAAAATGGGTCGCATGCCCTAAAAATGCTTTAAAATGCTAAAAATTGACCATTTTAGCTAAAACAAAAGCCTACCCATTAGGCACCCCCCTAAGAGACACATTTAAAATTGACATTTCTAAAAATAACCCCCCCACGACAAAGTTTTCATCATTTTTACATTTTGGGTGCAAAAACGTTAAATCGAGAAGAACTAACCTGAGATCTCGTGGGTCGAGGTTCTGCTCGCAGAGGCATGATCGCTATCTTGATATGAACGTTTCAACTATACTCTCGTTGAAAACCGTCACCGTGGGTCCCAGAGCTCAAAAACTATCAAATCAACACGTGCAAATGAATAGGAAAGTGGGCTCGTTTTATATATATATAGTGTTTTGACTCATTTTGAATGCCCCTTTCGCAGGTTTAGAGCGCGACGGAGGTAAGTTCTCATCCCCGCGCAAATGGTAAGTCCTCATTTCATACTAATTTAGTATTTATTTTTCAATTTATTTTATCTATCTACACTTGAGTCCTCTTTCCATTTTGTAGGTAGCGGGAACTCATATGGCAAAATTTCGACACACAGGCGTGTCAGGAATAATTTCTAACTTCCCATTTTGGGACCGCCATACTCGGACCCATCATTTTATGCCTCTTCATGGTTAAAACGCTTCTCCAAGGGGGCAATATGTACGTACCCAAAATTGTAGGGTATGTTGTACCGAAATTATGTTACACATACCCCAATGATGATACAGTTGGCTAGTAAGGTGTTCGGGATCCGAGATAATCTCACAAAGTATATGTTAGCATCCCAATTACTTTATCCATGTTCCTTGTGCCTTGTTTTATCCCTCGCCCCCTTTTAACAACATTTTGACCTTTAGTGATGAAACCGCCGCTACTACTGGGTATGTAACCACCTTCACGTGTTTTCCAACACGCTTCTTCGATCTCGACTTGTGTAATTTTTCAACTTTCACCAGCTTTTCTCAACCGCCTTGGCTCATATTAATGTTTTATGTCCCTGGAATAGTGTTTCTTCATTGTTTAATGGTAAAAGAGTTCTAATGGGAGTTACCTTTGGATGAATGTGAAAGCTATAAATAGTCAACTTGTTTTCAAGCAAATGGCCCTCAACTTCTCATTTCCATTATTTAAGTCTATCAATTTCTTGTTTAGAGCTCATTTTTTTTTTCATGTTTGCATCCATGTTAGTTTTCCTTTGTTGTTGGAAGCCATTCGATCTTCTTGCTTCAGCTTTTGTTCATCGTTGTTCATACAAATTAGTTTAGATCGTAGTAGTGTCATTTGTAGATTGAATCCATTAGAGTTGTAAGTTGTGTTCTTCACAGAAGGTAGATTCTAGAATCTCTAGGTACACTTGTGTTGTATTCCCGCAATAAATCCCACTAGGAATTGCATACGCCAAGCTCTGTCACTTGCGTTATCCCTCTCCTACTTGCATTATATTCGGTCTATATCCAAAGCTGTCATTGTTCAAAATACTTTTTTATTGATGCTAGCATATACATGCTCTTCTGGACTCACGTGAACACGAAGAAACGAGGAGATCATTTCGAGGGGACAAAATCATACACTACTAGATTCGCCATTGTTTCCGCAAATTACTGGTTTTATCTCACAAAGTTCTAGTTAAAACATATCAAATAGAGTAGTGAATTATTTCATTTCAGTTAAATTTCACTTTCGATATTGTTGGGGAAGCTGTGGGGATTGATAGTTTCTCAGAAACTATGATTCATTCCTCACTTCTGAGGTAGGATCGAGAGTCTTTTAATTAAGTTAATCAACTATCTAGTTATTTAGGATAAACTCACAACTACACATGCAAGTAGCTACACCGGCTACCTTGCTTGTTTTAATTTTGTTATTAGTTTAGTTGTCATTTTCTGAATATATTAGATTAGTTGCTCTTTCGATTCTGTTAAAATTCTATCAAAACTACAAAAATAGAGGAATATATATATACATATATATATATATATATATATATATATATATATATATATATATATCTTGTAGATATATCTTGCATAGTTAGTTTATTTCATTTCAGTTAGGCTTATATTGATCTTGTATGACAATCACGGGACCTAAGGAGCCCAGGGAATATGTTTTTGAGCCAATCGTGCCTCAACCAAATATTGTTGCAGCAATAACTGACATAGACCAAAATCTCAAAATTCAGGTCTTCCGAACAACCATAGACCTACAAGCAATCAAAGACGCAATTAAGAGGATTAAACATAGAAGACGAAAAAGCACACACATTCGGTCAAATCACCAAATTATAGGTTGCCTTGATAGATATCTCGTATGATGTAGAAGGACTCGAAAGAGAGCAAACATTCGCTCGTGATCCACTAGTCCCACAAACTAGACGCAGGAGATCTCCTCGTTGATATAGACACTAGTTTACATATCCAAGTTGCGTAACACCTATTAGGTACTCCGAGAAAATTGTGCAACTTCTAGTTCTAAACGTAGAGGCCGAAAAGGCATACGATTACGGGTACTTGGAAGAAGGAATTGATTATTCACATGACCATAGGAGGTCCACAAAGAACCAAGAACTTACGATTGTGATCCACAGTCCCACAACCCAACGGGCGTACAAATCAATCAAACATTGACTTCGGTTTGCGAACATTAGTGTTTAGGTCCTCTTCGCTTCCAGGACATTATCACACACTATCATTATTAAACGTAGCAACTAATCAAGCTAAAGATTTCTAGACTAGACCAGAGAATCGTCCATAAAACACCAAAAGATCCACTACACATTTAGCCATTCCATTTTCATGACCTTGTCGGGAGATATATACGAAGCACCCACAGGTCATCTTCCACGTATTCCACAACCCATAGATTGGATCATGGCAGAGCTCGATATTGATTGGAGCCTTCGAGTAGCTATCCTCGCCGAACGATCTATCACACCGGTTCAGGTTAGGAGGGCCTTCTTTGCCTTAGATTCGTAGATCCCACTATTGCGTGTTGAAGACATAAGATTACCTAACTAGCTTATCTGCATCCCACATGTATTCCATCCCCACCGGCTGTCTCGGCATGACCTCGGGAGGTCGGGTGCGAGGAAGAGTCACTTGTAGATTCTCATGCTCGCATGTCACTTTTCCATCGTACAATTGCCCTACCTTAAGGGTATTATTCTGCATATATTGCATATTTGGGCATCTTGTCCCACCCATATCTCTTGTGTTGTGTTATATTATACAATTTATAGATTTATTATATGCAAAGTTCTTATAAACCTTCTAGGCTCTTGTATGTTTGTATGTACATGTTTTCTCTTAGGCTCTTGTATTCTCTATGCTCATGTTAGCTTATATGATTTAATGTTTATGTTTGCTTCTAGGCTCTTGTATGTTTATATGATTATGTTTTCGTCTTGGCTCCTATATATTCTATGCTCATGTTTGTTTTTAAGCTCATGTATGCTCTGTGATCATGTTCACTTCTATATTTTTGTATGTTATATGCTCGTGTTTACTTCTAGGATCATGTATGATTTTATGTTTATGTTTCCTTCTAGACTCTTATGTGTTATATGCTCGTGTTTTCTTCTAGACTTCAATATGCTCTATGATCATGTTCGCATCTACATTGCCATATGATTTTATGCTCATGGTTTCTTCTAGGATCATGTATGCTTATATGTTTGTGTTTTCTTCTAGGATTTTGTACGCTCATGTTCACTTTTACGCTCCGGTATGCTTCTATGCTTATGTTTGCTTCTATGCTCATATTTTCTTTCATGCTCTTGTATGCTTCTATGCTCATGTTTTCTTTTAGGCTCATGTATGCTCTATGTTTATGTTAGTTTCTAGGCTCATGTATGTTTTAAGATCATGTTCACTTGTATGCTCTTATATACTCTATGCTCATGTTTTCTACTAGAATCTTGGATGCCATGTGATCATGTTTTCTTATATCTTCTCATATACTCATGTGTATTTCTATGTTCATGTATGACATATGCTGATGTTTTCTTTTATACTCCTATCTCTGCTTTATGCTTTTGTTTGCTTTTATGCTCCTATTTCTCTATGTTTGTGTTTGCATCTATGCTCATGTATGCTTTTAAGCTTGTGTTTGCTTTTGGTCTCCTATATGCTCTATGTTATTGTTTGCTTATATGTTCTTGTATGCTTTATGATCACATTCACTTCTATGTTTCGGTATGCTTTATGTTTATGTCTACTTATGTCACATTGCTTCACACATATTTTGATCTATATCATGCTCATGACACATTGCTTAGCATGTTCTTTGTACAAACAACTACTAACACTAGTCAAGTCATCATGTCTTGTCAATTATATATGTTTTATGGCAAGCCTACCATGTCACGTTGTGTCATAGGTCCCATTGGATCCATTACACATTGATTTGTGTGTTATTGTCATACTACTCTAACGATCATGGTTATGCTCTTAACTATAGGTTTCTCTGGATTGTCGGGCATGTTTATGATATGCCTAACGATGAGATGACACTCATTACTTGTTCAAAAATGATCGTATCTAATTCACACTACTTATATATCACCATGTTTACTTTATATAGTATGTATGGTTCACATTCTTGATGTTATGGTCATATCTTTTACAACTAACACTTCTCTTTTGAGGTATGTCATTCTTTATAGCATCACTCGTCTCAAAAGGGGGCATATTATGGGCTCTTCTAATAGTTCACACATATAACAACCACAATGCTATAGGTGACACCGTGTGATGACATTCATGCATCTATTTATGACATATTACAAGCTTTACACATATTGCATCATTATACATATATCAAAGATCCTATGCAAATCGTCTTTTAGCAAGCCCGAGTGCTACAAATGGCTACTAGCACACCTAAACACTACATATGGCTTCTAACATGCTCAAATGTTGCAAATGGCTACAAGTATGGCTAAATGATACATATGGCATCTAATAGGCTTAAGTGTTATATATGGCCAATAGAAAGCTCAAATGTTGAATTTCTCATTTGCGTATTCATGCACACCTCATATAATGGCACTAGGGAAGTAAGGTGTAGAGTTTTCATGCTTTTAAACTTCAAGTTTTCATTTATATATTTTCATAGGCATCTCTATCAAACTTTAATACACACTTTGGCATATGATTTGCAAGTTTCACACATATGGCATGGAGGGAACATGTTATCATTCTTGGGTACACCATACCCACTAAAAGGTTTGTCTTTGCTTGTCCTTTTTATTTTAATCTAGCAATTTTATTACAAGATTAAAATGAGAGCTATTGTAGTACACAAAATTCAGTCATATGGCACTTGGCAATAATCATTTGGCATTTATCTCAGCATTAACCCATTACACATTTATTTGCTTAATTCAAAGACATCATGCTCAACTCTCACTTTCTAAGTCCACTAACTCATCATCTTAGCACTAATGGTACCAATGCACCTTATACATAACACATTTTCAAACTCTCACTATTTGTCTCATGTATATGATCAAGTTACATCCTAAGCTTAGACAAAATCGTCATCTAAGGACAAGATCGGTTGACAACTAGGTCCAAAACCGACAATCATATCTGTGGAAATTGCAACTCCTACATTTTCAAATATGCAAGGTACCTTAGTGGGCTTTAGGTCGGTTGAGAAAAAAATCATTTGTATAAGTCACCTAAATAAACACATGCACCATAACTATCGGGGTGTCTAGGGATCTCATACTCGAACACGCTCTATGAAGGACTTTGAACCCTAATCATTGAAGCATCAATTCCTTAGAGCACACTATAGCAAGCTACAAATTTGAATGCATTATGACTTGATGCCCTAGATCACTCACATGTGTTAAAAGTGAAGCCAAAATTGATTACCAAGTGGTGAAGGCCTTATTCGAGCTTGTTGATTTACATTGTTTATACGCATTCACACGCATTCAACGGGAGGAAGAACTACATGGCTTTGAGGCCTCCTCATAGTAGTGCTATGTAGGCAAGACTTGTCATAGGGGTGTTGAGGCAGCTTGATTCAACCACAAACTAACCCTTTTAGGTTACGAAACAAAAACAAGGGTTTCAACACAAATAACAACCCATTTGCAGGTATGGAAGTGTGGTCACATTAATCTAATCACATATCCCAATTCTAGATACATTTATACACCATGTGCCACAGTTCAATTACAGGCCACAATAACAAAGGATAATTAGTTGCCCCTAAAATGAAATCGTCGGGCAATCTTGTCCTATAAAGGTGATTTTGTCAATATACCTTTTCCAAATCCCCAAAAATTACAAACATCTTTGCGACACATTGCACAGCTCACCTACCCAATTTCATATCCCTATCACATCTCCAAGCCTCACTGAACAATGTAAACTTTCTAAACCCTAACCTTAATCTCTCTATGTTCTACTTTCAAAAGTTGCATTGATCAAATTGTAACTCATGACATGATTTAGGACTACGCATTTGTTGTAGTTTTGTATTTATTGTTCTATATCATAATACACATTTCAATATAATATCATAATTAGACTAACCTACTTTTAATACACATTCTCCTTTCTCATGGATGAAGTTTAGACGGAAAGGGGAGGTAGCTACTTTATAGCCAATGAATTCCCTGGAGAAAGAGGTAGGGAAACTCCTAGTAGGCAAGACCAAATTTCCAATAGGCAAGAGGTGTTTATCGTCAATAGAGGAGTTTTGGTGAAATAAGGGCTTGTAATATTCCAAGAAGGCTTCTTATTTATTTCATATGTGGAGAAGAGGGAGATTGCGTATTTGAATGCCATCACAAAAACAAAGACAAAATCTAAGCCGAGGTCTATTATGGCTTAAGGGTTTAGTATTATAGAAGTAGGAACATCTCGACAACCCGAAATCGGGAAAAAAATAATGAAGACTAATGAATCCCATCAATGATGACACCAACAAATTCAAAGATAGCAAGGATAAACTCCATCACTACAACTAGTAGGTGAAGATGATTATTGTTTACAAAGAAATATCGATGATCATTGATCACGAAGGAATATCGATCATCGTTGATCTTGAAGGAATATCTTCTTAACAAAGTGCAAAGCAAAAGCTAAGTGTTGTAATTTAATTATTAACTCGAGGAGTATTTAAAGCATGGTTTTGAAGTTGAATTTAGATTGTTTCAAGCATTCAATTCCATTCAAATTATCTTGGTTCCAAAACAACCATGAAATTATGGAAGACAAAACATTGTCTCTTTTAGATTGGTCCCTATAGAGATGATGTGAGGTGTGATATTATTCCAATGGATGCATGTTATACATTAGTTAGATGACCATAGCAATATGATTTAAGGGTTGTCCCGATGTTAGAAAAAATACATATTGTTGTTAAAAATGGAAAAAACAATCATGTTATTGACTTTGAAAAGTTACGAGGCACATAGTTTTTTATTGTTAGCAGCAAATGAGTTTGTGGAAAAGTTCCCAAGACACCAATTTGATGTTTTTATGGTGAAAGATGCAAGCAAAGAAGAAAAACTTGAAGTTATGCAAACTAATGGTAACAAATTGTTAGCACAATATGAGATATAATTAAGGAGATACCAACATAATGAACTCCTAAAAGAGGTATAAAACAACAAATGACTAGTTCATTGGGAAAGTTTGCTAATTTCCCAACTCATAGGTTGGGTGCAAAAGAAAATGAGGAATTACATAAACAAGTTTCATATTTGTGAGAAAGTATCCAAGACACTGATTCGATGTTTTTATGGTGAAAGATGCAGGAAAGAATAAAAACTTAAAAGTTTTGCCAACTAAGGGTAAGAAATTACTGACAGAATATGAAAATAAATTCCAAAGGAGATACCAACAAGTTCAACTCCTAGAAGAGGCATAAAACACCAAATTGATCTAGTTCATGGAGCAAATTTTCCGATGGTACTCGGAGGTCCAAGACCTTCAAAGAAGGAAATTGAGTTATGGAGCATTTGAAAATGACCAGTTTCCAAAGGGGAAAACTAGTTAGTACAAATATTGAAAGATTCAACCATCGGATTTTGAAAAAAAAACAGTGACAGTGCCTACAAAATTGAACTACCACATGGACTTTGACATTTTTTATTGGAATTCCTATTATGAAAAAGACAATGCTTTGTGCAAAAATGTAGTTGAGTGGCAACAAAAATTGTCAAAAACATAAGCCAATGGAGATTGAGAGGTCTAAAAGATGAAAGCATTTGCCTTGGAAAGCGTTGTTTAAGACAATATTAGATAAAATGGAAGGGAAATTCTGAAGATAAATAAATGTATTTTCGAACATGAGTGTAATCGTTGGTAGTCATGAGCAAAAGACCTTGACTTTTACACCCCAAGTAGGATGATATAGGGGCAACTAAGGGCCACCAATAGCTGAATAACATGTGTTTATTTTGTATGGTTTCAAATATGCGACCTCCTACCTACAACTACTTTAACCTAACCACTTTTACACACCGAATAGGATGGTGTAGGGGGCAACTAAGGGCCACCAATAGCTGAATAACATGTGTGTGTGTTTTTTTTATGGGTTTCAAACCTGTGAGGGCAAATAAGAATTTAATGTGCATAGTTATAACTTCAATGTGTATAGATAGGAATTTAATGTGGTCCTTGATTGAATGTGGATAGATATGAATTTGACGTGGTCCTTGATTGCATGTGGGTAAATAAAAGTTTAATGTGGTACTTACTTTAAGATGGGTAGATAAGAATTTAACATGCAAGGATCCAATTACTAGAGTAGATGGGGATGTTGGCAGAAGACAAATATGGGAATGGGAGAGCAAGATAGCATGTGTTGTTTGAGATAGTGGCAGATACATGTTGCGTTCATTTATCTAAAGGAATCAAAATGAAATGAAATATTAATTGTGTTATTCAAAATTACACATAATTCAGAAACTAAATTAAATTTGTTTTTATTTTAGCATTGGGATTTCTAGATTGGCGCTTTTTAATGTTTGTCAAGTTGCAGCGTTTTCTTCCAGATTTCAGAGGTGTGCAAGTCTGCTGCCTCATCACTTGACTGCAGATAAACTAATTTTGGGGTGCCATCATGGTTCCAAGTACCAGTGCTTAAAGGAAAAACAATCTAAGCAGTGTCATTTATTAATATTCGTTAAACAGATGTAACAATTCCATTTAAATAAGCATTCAACTTTTCTTGCAAATATAAAATCAAGAAGATATTTTTCCATGTTTTTGTGAATTTTATAAACTGTTAAATCACCAGCAGCTATAACTGCCTCCAATTTTCCTAGTGAAGGAAATTAATTTCATACATTTTCCTACTGGGCATGCACAAATAACATTTACAGCCCAAAAGGTATACAAATTAAATCAATTTAATCTCCTAAGAATGAAAAGGCTCAAACCATTCTCTACTGACTACAAAATTGTGGTGTATATGCTTTTTAAGCAAGAAAATTCCTTGCATAGCAAACATCCAACAAGTTCTACATCATTTCCTTCTCGCATTCTTGGTCCTTCCTTTTTCGCCCTCTCATTATGCTTATCAGTTTCTCCATTATGCTTATCAGTTTCTCCATCATCCTCTCCAACTTTATTACCACCCATAAGTTCATTCACACAGAAGCAGTGGAGGTCTTGATATACTTGTTGCCATTGTTGAATTATATTCAAAGACCGTTGGTGTTCTGATCTCAATCTTTCCAACTCCATTTGAGTAGCAGCCGAAGAACCTTGTTGCTGAAAATTTTGCCATGTACAAATGAGAAATCATTACACCAATGAAGGCTATGGTTTATGTGATTGATAAATATCTTATTTTAGAATTGAATGAAAAGTAATTTTTATTTGTGCCTATTAGTATGTAAATAGCTAATATGGTATGTAAAATGCAATGTAAGCAAGAACCAAAAAAAGCTTTGTACAGAACACATAATTTCTAGTACATACAATGAGTCTCAGAGGAAATAAAATGTATGGTTACAACCAGGACAAGTGATTTCTAGAACTGTTGAACAAGATTCACACATTATATGGATTGGCTGCAAAGGACCTCTTGCATCTAAATGCTTCTCAGCTTAATCTATTTATTGTACACTTTTTCCATTGGAAGACAGACTTCTCCTTCCAAGATAAAAGGTATTTCTATTATAGTTCATAGTCATTGGTCAATGTTTTTTCATTATACAGATGTGCTCTATTACAGTGCTTTCACCCTTCACTGGATCTGGACAGGGATAAACAAATAGGAGCAGGATTTCAAGGGTTACACAGTAGCAGGCATAATTCTCAGAAAAGTCAAAGCTTTACTTTTTATATTTAGTACTCTCGGGTGTATCCTCGTTTTGGATGGTTTCACCTTCAAAATATGAACTCTACTTTTTCATTTCACAGTTCTTTTATATGTGTTTCTTGTTTATACTTTACAGTCATGCTAAGAGCCATCTTTTAGATCATCTTATTTCAGCATAGGTACATTTTCCTTTCATAAAATAATATATTAACTGTCCTTTTGCTTATAAAAAAATATACATCTTCTCTATCATGCCTCCAAAATTGTTTTCCAAACATCACTGACTCGCTAGATCCATCTCATCAGCATCTATAACAATCACTCTTGGTTCGCTGGAAGAACAAATCTTGGATGATATATAGGGAAATAGAACTCTGTACATTGGTAAGGAAAACACTGAGCAAGGCATTCTGCATCTGATACATTGGCTAAACTTCAGCAAGCTTACTAACATTCCTGAATGCCCAGGAACATACCTGGGTACATGTAAAAGCTACACTGTGTCCTCTCTTGTTAGGAATGGGGGCACTATCAGTCTTTAATGTACAGCTTGAATGGTGCTTGATGGATTTTGAAAACAGATTTTTGACCGCCAGTCTGCAATTGAATATCTATCTGATCAATTACAAACCCAACCCAATGTGACAATGTTACCTACTGGTTTGTTGAAACGTAGAAAAATGCAACAAATATATGTAAGCGTTACAGTTAGCATTTAACACAACCCACTCAATTTTAAGGGCTGAGAAACATGAGAAATCCAACTGAACCCCTGGAATGATAATTGGGGTATAGGTATCACCATCAGCAAATCGAATATGGAAATTCTCAATAGAGACCATTTAACCAAATATGAAAATCCTCAATAGAGACCATTTAACCGAATATGGAAATCCTCAATAGAGACCATTTAACATTCTTGCCAGATTTCTATTGGAAATTAGATTTTCTCACTCATGGCTCCAACCAACCAAAGCATATACATCCTACCCCATCAATATCCTAGAGAAGTTATTCAGATCCACCCAACTTCAACTATGTGCCAATTCATGGGGACATCTACAATAGTTACTAACTAATTATAGTTATTTATCAATTGAATCCATATGCAAGTGTGTAGGTTCAAATAGTAGGTAGACAGCTGGACAACTGTACAGGGTAGATGGAAATAATCTTTAAGTAAGTGGAATTGCTAAAACAGCTGTAAGGATGGATAGAAATAAATTATAAAGTAGGTGGAAAGTTTGAACAAATGTAAAGCTTATATAGAAATGAATTAAAAATACGTCAACAGATGGAAAAGCTTGAAAGGATACGGAGAAAGATGGGACCATTAAATGTCATTGTAAGATTTTTAACCTATATATATACAGGCTTCTCTTATGTAAAAGGACACTCTGAAATACAATTAGAAATAGTGCCATATCAGTACTATTCCACAAACGCACAAGACCAGCAACTTCCACTGGAAACACTATGAAACCACAAAACTTACAGTTGACATAATAGTGACCAGTGATCATTAACATCCCTCTACAGTTTCATCATGAGAGGGCAATACCAGAAAAACACTTGTTCATCATCATGAAAATCTGACTTATCATTTATTACAACCTAATTTAATAGAAAATTCAGCAAGAAAGAAGTTTAAAATACCTTGAGACAATTGCTAACTAAGAAGAATCAACAAGAAAACTGCTCAGTTTTCTTGTGAACTTTCATCATGAGAAGGCATCACCAGCAAAGTACTTCATCATCATGGTGAGGCCAAGATTACTGTAATCAGATTTCTTATTATTAACAACTGAAATTTGGTAGAAAACTCAGTATACGAGTTGGAATACCTTAAAGAGAAGAAAAATGCCAGGTTTATGAGTGAAAGTATAGAACACTGCCAAGTAGTTCAATGTCTGCTATTATCAAACACTTGGAGAGAGAATATATGACAAATGCAATAATATGATCAAATGCCACCAGTCAGTATATTTATTTGTTCATTTCCATCACTTATCCACTACTACGTCAGCCAAAAAGGCCTAACTCCATACCTAAATGGCATATATCTATTCGTTTGTGAATAAATTGGACCCTTTAACAGCATGCTGTCTCTTGCCATCTGCCGCAGGTGCACCCCTATCCAACCCAAAGGATCAACCCTGCAATCCTGGTTGTTAATCCTTAGGGTGTGGGAGTTAAGGTGACTTACAAGTTATATACTAATCATGTCAAGAACTCCATCAGGATATGTTTTATCAGATTTTAAATAATTTTACTCATAGTTTACTAGGAAATGGGTATGGATACTAGTACTCAGAGACGGGGAAGGGTACCCCATTTTTCAGAAAAATAGGAGATGGGTACTCAGAGACGGCAAAAGACATATACACAAATTTTAGAGAGAACAATATTATACTGCCTAATACAGCCTAAGAAAAACATTGCTACCTTTTTAAAGTTAAGATATAGATGTTAACAAAAGATAAAAGTAATTATATTGATATTTATCTTTGATATCTCATCACAACAGTACAAAATGTATATGATGTTTTTAAAAACACTGAAATGCAAGTCTCGGAGATGAGTACCAACAAGTACCAGTCTCTGAGATGCATTTTTTGGGTAGGAGACAAGTCTCTGTGCAACATTGAATTTTTACTAGCTTGCCCATTGTTTTTTCACTTTTTTGCATTAACTGGATATCTTTTCTTAGTGTTCATTTGAAGCTTCCTTCCATGGTCGTGATCATATAATTGACTACTTCATGACTTATGTCTTTATTGGGCCATAACTGATCCATGTCCAGCAGAGAAGATCCACACTCTCTTCCTTGGCACTTTATGCTACTCAGCCTCACGGCGTCTTGCGCCACGCACATGGACTCATGGTACTTGCCAGCACTAGTGCAGCACCTCACAACATATCAAGTAGATCCATTGTGACTCGCAGCACGTCCTTTCCCTCAACCCCTGTATGCAGCCCCAAGGAATCTTGGCACATTGTGTCTCGCAGCACCTTGCAGTACCATGCAGCAACTTGCAGTACCATGCAGCACCTCGCAGTGCCGTGGAGCACCTCGCAACGCTTCTCAACTGTGCAGGACCTCTATAAACCAACGTCCACATGTCACTTTTCCACTACCATCAGCCCACCAAGTGACACTCTCCACGTGTGTGCAATGTCAGAGAACCTATCAACATACCGTGCACTAGAAGTTCAACCGCCACACCTGCAAGTAGGCCAACTGTCATTTAACTAGGGAGATGAACCATTTTGCGACCATTCATTCTTGTAACGGTCGTCTGGTGTAATGTCTTTCTTGTAATGGGGTGTGTGTGTGTGTGCATGTGTGAAAAACGTTTGGCCCAAAGGGTACCAAAACAACCACATAATAGATAGTAGTGAACACTTGCATGCCCCAAATATCTTGCATATCTCATACACATCTGTATCTCGTTCCAATCTAAGAAAACCAGTTGAGGAAGTGTTCCCCTTGCTGATCACAGAAATCCTCATTACTAACCTTACTGAACATTGTACACCATTGTATAATCCCCTATTCTTTCATTGAAAAGAAGTTGCACTATTTTGCAAAAGACTTCTGCGTTAGAATGTGTTTGGGTTTCTATTGTGTTTATCCGTGCCCATTCTATAACCTGGCACTCGTCTCCAAGTGCAAGGTTGTCCCCTACACCTGCACCGGTATCCTGGGCCCTGTCGTGCGGATAAATAATCTTTCTTCCTCCTTGCAAAGACCCTTAAGAACCCTACCCTATTTGCTTTTCAGCATATAATATACGTTTAATGAAAATGTGAAGAGCAATAGATACAGGAGGGAGGTGAAATGGTTCATCTTCCAGCAATTAATAAGGATACGCCCAGACCAGGCCACCGCGGCAAAGTTGGCGTCATAACAGTTGGTTCCACAATAAATTAGCACTGGTAAATAATGTTGATGTTTGAAGTCGGCATCGAGTGGCTGGATCTTGCCAGTATGCTCAAATATGCTCAATTTGATGTCTCTATTGTCTCTGAATTTCAAGACTTATGGGCACTTTCCCACGACCCAGTAAGGGATGTCGTTCCTCAACTCCACAACGGGCTGGCACCCCTTTGACCTCGCAATATTAAAAATGGATACTTTGCTTGATGCTGAAGCATTGTTCATATTGGAATCCCATGTGCAGAGCTGCCACCTGGATCAAACATAAGTCTACTTCTTGATATAAAAATCTCTTGCTTATACTATTTCTATATTTTTGCATTAGTTCAGTTCCTTTCATTTTCTCCAACATTTCATGTGATTAATTTGGATTTCCTTGAATTTTGGGAGGTCCATGCTAATAGTAATAAGTATGAGTGAATTTAAACAAGATGTGGCTTTGAAGAAGTTCACTGCAGTTGTTGGTTGATTCCTGCACTCTTATTTAACGGTTTTTTTTTCATGTTTTTCTTAATTCTAAGCGACTGTCAGATATGCCTAGACATCCCTGAAACGGTCAAGGAATTCCACAGAGCCCCTTGGGATGTCTTGATGATACTTTTGAGCATCCCCAAGTTAGCTTTTGAAGAACCCAACTCTGTTGGGAATGGCAGTGGCTAAAGATCCCTAGGATGTCCAAGGGAATGCTGGCGTATACCTGAGCCATTTCTGGTAATAGGTATGTGTACAAGTCTCTGGATAGGCAAAAATGGGGGAGATCACAGAAACAGCACCAGGTGTGCCTAAAAAGTCATGGTGAAACCTCAGGCACCATGCATAGTAGTCAAAGATAGCTATTAGCAAGAGATGGGAGGTGTTTCATTCATGTTCCCTTGTACCCCAAACATGAGGGTACGCGGAAACATGGTCATTAGGGTGCAGGGAACACTTAATGTGACAGCTGAAGGAAAGGTGTTTATTGTAAAGCAGGGAAAAGTAAAGATCTGCTTTAAACTAATCAGCAACCTTGAATTTATAAGTAAATTACAGTAATGAATGTTGTATATATGGGACTTGTTTACATCATTTATTTCTACTTGACGTGGTCGTTAGCCACTTATTTATGGCCTATGAAATTGTCCATGTTTTAAGCACTGTCATGGAGAAATACATTTGCTTTCAATTTATTTTGGGAACTTCAGTGAAACTCAGAGCTAAAAACTTGTATAAATACATGGAGCCACAATATTAAGTTTTTAGTTGATGTTCAATAATTCACCTAGGTGGGTAGTGAAGTTCAATAACATGAAAAACTTAATTTCCCACCCTTGGCATTCAAGAATTTGTTTTAAAATGTAGTGAATAAGATGGCTGGGCATCTAATTCAGCAAGTTTCTAGTCTTTTATAAGCAACAGAACCAATGTTAAGCTATTTGTGTTCATTTATAAACTTCGTTGAGGTAAAGAAAAACAGATAACCTTCATCATAACAAGAACATGAACCATCAATAGAATAGAGACACACCTTGGTGAACCAATCATTAATGTTCATTGTGTAAACAGTAAATAACAATACAACTCCAATGCATGAGGGACAAGCCCAAGGTTACCTCCCATTTATCATTTTTACATTCATCCAGTTTTAACTCTCTAACTCATTTCATCCAAGCAACGAACTCTTACTTTTGGTTGTAAAGTAAAACTTGTGTTACATGATCATGTTTATTTTAAACATACCTTTCTTAATAGTAGCAGATCAATGAATTATTTTGATGGCCACCCATGTCATAACTCTTGTTCGCAATGGACACACTAAACAGGTACGAAAGCGAATACTATCAAAGTATTACAAAGCTAATTACTAATTAGGCTACAGCTTTTAACAGTTACCGTTTTTAAATTGGCTAGTTTAAAATGTGTATGAGAAAGCATGCCCAAGAAAGACACTTATTTGTTGAAGTCTCGTCAGAATTGTAAAGCCTGTTACTATAGTATTTTGATGCATTTGTCTGTATAATTGGCCAAATTTATTATGTTCCCTAAGAATTATGATTTTTCAAGGAAAATGATATTCATGTAAACAATTTATATTCATACTGGAATGAAGACTGAATATACACAGTCAGAAGTTGAAATAGAGTTTGCATTTCAGCTTTTTACCAATAACTCAGACTTTTTTAAAATCTTTTTATGGCTGTAAGACACCTAGAATAATACCAGATGCATTGTATATCATGGATATGCTTCTAATATACAAGGGAAGAACATCGACAGCATATGATTCAAACATAGACAGCATATGTTTATGTTGTAAGGTAAAACAACATTCAAAATAAGGCCCGCAATATTTGGAATTAGTCTCACCTGTAACTCTTTAATTTGTTGCTTTATAACAAGAAGTGTATTTGAACGACCACCATCTACGAAGTCAATATTGTGTGGAGGCAGAATTACAGGTGGCCCGTTGTCATGATCAGAATCTCTTGGTTCCCTATATTTCTTTAAAGGCGATGGTGATAGGAAAGATCCGCGCTTATAGTGGAGACTACCTTCAGTATCTGCAAGTAACCAATGTTGGGGTTGTGACACCATAATAAGGCTGCTTATTGGCCCTGCAGAAGAATCAGACTCTGAATTATGCTCTGCAAAGCATCTAACCATTGTGATTTAAAGAACATCCAACAACCCTTAACAACTTCTAAACTTAAGTACAAAGATCCTTAAATAAGATAACTATGTTGAATGGCAAACAAATGGACGCAATCAGTAAATAAGATAGGAACAACATAGACATGGCAAGCAGTTTTAGTGCAATGTTAATATATAAACATCCACAAGAACTATGCTAACTAGTATGCATTAATGAATTATAAGCATGAAGACACAGTCATCTACAAGAAAATAATTTGTGAGATAAAATACCAGAAATGGTGAACAAATGGACGCAGTCATTAAATAAGAAAGGAACAAAATAGACATAGCAAGTGGTTTTAATGCAACGTTAATATATAAACATCCACAAGAACTATGCAAGCTACTATGCATTAATGAATTATAAGCATAAAGACAGTAATCTACAATAAAATATTTTGAAAGATAAAATACCAAAAACACTCGTGCCCTTTTCGGTGACTGGCATGTGAAGAATATACTGCCCAAATCACAATGTTTTTCTGGTGATAAAGTCTTCTCGTACCCTACTCACAGCGCTTTTTTGGTGTATAATGTGACATCTGTCTTTTGGCGGCAAAAATATGCCCTGGCAGCATTAATAATGTATGATTCGACTGTAATGATGCCAACTGTGTTTTGGACATTTTTTGCACAATTTTTCCCCTAGATCATAACTGTATTTTTGCACAAATTTTGCCATAAATTATGACTGTTATTTTGCACGAATTCTGCCCACTGCATACCCTAAACGACTATATTCTTTTTAATCTCAAAGTGGGATTTTTTAATCTCGAAATAACTAAATGCTCTTGAATTTTTCCCTCATGTGATTGTCACAACTTTCCTAGCATAAATGGCAACTTGCAATGTCTTTTTCGCGATTCACAATCTTGAAATGACGTTTTTTGCAAGTTACAGTTTTTTGTTCATGATTTGCAATCTTCTATTTGAATTACAAACCCTATCAAGCACCAATGGCTCTGATACCAATGTTAGAAGATGTGAACAGAAAAGGAATGAAGAGAAACGGAATGCACACAATGTAAATTGTGTGTCCGTCATTTTATGATGCAAGAGATAGTTACATAAATGGTTGAAGTGGTTACACCCATTAAATTAATAGATAACTAATAATGATGTAATAATAAACAATAAGCCTTATATTCTTATAATAGTAACCATCCAAACAGTAATGAGGATTAGAAATATATCTACATAAGACAAAATCGCGCTCTCCTCTTTCATGTATCTTTGTAGACCTGGGCAGTTTTTCAGCATATCAGGAACAAGCTTAGCCACTTGCCCCTTCTTTGGGGATTTGGAAGGGATTTGTAGCATGCTGAGAATCCTGTTCCTCCATAGCAGTTGAAAACTCCTCCTAAGGTGTCCCATAGCCCTCTAATTGTTGCATCCAAACAACTTTCTGGTTGAATAGCATGCCTTTTATTAGAGGCAGCCTAGGCATTTCATTGCACAACCTCAGGTCCTCAACAAGCCTTTTCCTATTGTTCCATGTGGTGAGGATTAGTTCAATGGCTTCAGTTCTACCTAAGAGATACTTGAAATTATGGCTCGGATGCAGGTGACAATCATTTTTATGCTACATGCATTCCCAGAGAACTTTGATGCATTCTAATTTCTTTTTGTTAGTAAATGCAGTTCACCATTAGGGCATGGGATTTTTCCATGAAAGGATTGTAAAGATATTTTTATCAGTTTTCTTAGCAACAATTTGGATGCTAATAGTGATGGTTTCAAAGGCTTTAATCAAAGCAGAATTTATTTTCCTTCCTCAGCAAACTTTCGTTATTGGAAGTTTTGGGTAGGTTAGGAGGCCTATTGGGAGAGGAGTAAAGTCAAAAGATAGGGGTACATTACTACTGCATGCAGGAGAAGGGGAAGCATGGTGTCCTCCTTGAGATGAGTTGACAGGCATTCCAGCATTAACCCCAGGAATATGGAGTTGCAGGCCTCAAAGGCAAAGGAGGGTGTCTAGGCCTAGGAACATTAAAAGCAAAGGGGACAAGAACATTTCTAGACTGAGTGATGGACAGTAGAGGTTGAACACCTTGATGTTGTGTAGGAGGGGCATTCATCTCTCTAGTAGTCACTTGTTCAAAGGCTCCTCATCATCAATCCTGATAGGTTGATCTTCTTTTGAGGGTGAGCTGGTTTTGGGCCCCATCTTCTGACTTACTAAGTGGTGCATGGTTTCTCACTTCTTCCTGACATTCTTCTAATAAACTTTCCAAGGGTTATGACAAGTACCAAGGCATTTACATTTGCAGTAAAAGAGTCCCTTTCATAGATTCTTCCAGAAGTCCAGGGCTTTTATACTGGTACATAGTCATCACAATTAAACATACCCAAAGAAAGAAAACCGTGCTGAAAAGACCTTAGAAAACGATTACAGCTCCTGCAAAGATATCTTTGTCATCTTCTACCCAATCAAGCTGTCAAAAATCATAGAAGTTAATGTTACCAGGATCATGTGGCGCCTCCCATACTCGAGTTGCATGGATACGGCTACAGATATGGATATTACTAACTTCTAAGATCCATGATATAGATACAGTAGGATATATATATTATAATAATCTAGATTATAAATTAAAAGAAATATATTTAACTACAAATTATTATTTTGGCTGAAAGTCTCACGTGGAAACTTTCTAAAGCTGGAGATGATAGACTTTTAGAGAGTACTGCCATTGCCCAAGGGGCTAAACCAATTACTCATTTGCAATTTGATGATGATTCTACTTTAATGAGGAAAGCGAAGGTAACAGAAGCCAATAGATTTCAACAGATCCTCGATATTTTTACTGTAGCTATAGGTCAACTAGTAAATGAAAATAAATCCAGAATTATTTTCTTTCATTGCTCTCAAAGGCAAGAGAATTTAATCATGAAGAAGTTCAATTTTGTCAAAGCTTCCCTCCTGCTTACTTTATCTTGGTATCCCACTTCAAGTTAAGCATTTGAAGGATTGGTCTTGGTTGATTCAGCGAGTTAGAGAAAAACTCTCTAAATGGACTAATAGGTGGTTATCTTTTGGAGGTAAAATTACTTTGGTTAAATCTGTTTTACAAGCTCTCCCTATTTATGTCTCTTCAATATTAAATATTCTTGTTGCAGTTTTGAAGGTACTTGACCAATTTAGTTACCGATTCCTATGGAGTGGCTCTCAACAAAAAAGAAATGGGCTTTGGTGAAATGGGATACTTTATGCCATCCTAAAGCAGAAGGAGGTCTTGGGTTCAGATCTACAACAAAGAATGCTAAGGCTCTTTAGGCCAAACTCTATTGGCGAATTCTACATTTGGCTGAATGAATTATGGGCTTATAATATTTCTGGCCAAATATGCCGAAATAAGATCTTTGGAGGAGATTATCCGTCTTCATCTTCCAAGTCGTGTCTCTCCTATCCTTTCAACTTTAAGGGTTGGTGAGGAAATGCTCACACAGCATCCCTGTTGGATTGTTAAGAATGGTTAGAGAGCTAACTTTTGGACAGATTCTTGGGATGGTCATCCTCCACTCATTGAGCAGTTTCCTCTTTGGAGACCTATTATGGAGTGTCTTCATTCCAAGAACTAGATCAAGGTGGCACATTATTATAGTCATAGACTGTAATAATATGGCAAAATTATGTAGAAGTTGGATTCCTCCTTATGATTGGCCCATTCAATTGGCGGACAATCAAAAATGGGACATCTTTTTGTAATCCAAAGGAGATCACTCTCTTGATCGCAAGCTGACAATAGTATCGGCTGGGGTATTCGAGGGATCTATACTGTTTTTGGAGGCAACGATGCTCTTTGTAGGACCACTCCCCATCCCCTAAAAGACATCTTTAAACCTCTTTGGTCTCAAAACCTTTGGCCCAAAGTCCGCTTCTTCATATGGCTATTGTTACATCGTAGAATTCTCACAAGTGAGCAATTGTTGAAGCGAGGGTTTCATGGTCCCTTTAGATGTGAAATGTGTTGGGGTAGTGAGGAATCTATTGATCATCTCTTTAAAGATTGTCCAATTACAATCAACCTTTGGCACAGCCTAGCGAATTTGTTGGATATTTGTTGGCAAGGGGTCAGAAATATGGACCAAATCTAGAGGGACTGGATCAATCAGGATCAACCTGATAAATATGTTCGTCAAATTATGTGGATTAGCACATCTCTTCTCCTATGGAATATCTGGAAGGAGAGAAATCAGTGAATCTTTAATCAGGAATACAAGGACAGCTATTTTGTTTGGAACAAGACTCAGGCAAATATCAGAGAATCCATATGTGATTTGATAACACACCCTCAGACACCTAGTCAAAGATGGGTTGGTATTTTATCTAGGCTTCAGATTCAGTCTGGGCAATCTATTGGTAGAAGAAGGGCTACAATGGATAATAATGGGCAATGGTCTCCTCCTCTTGTTGGGGTAGGTAAAATTAATATTGATGGGGCCTCTAGAGGCAATCCTAGCAAAGCCAGTATGGGAGGAATAGGGAGGTCACATTGATGGTGTTCCAACTTCTATGTTTACAAAAATTTAGTGCTCCTCTCCAACAATATGACAAAAGGATATGCTATTCTGAGAGGACTTCCAGAGGCTCTGAAGGTACGCTGGCAGCATGTCATTGTGGAGTTAGATTTTCAAATTTGGATTAAGCATCTACAACATGTTACCCCTTACAGCCAAGCGGATTGGAGATTGGGAAGAGTGTTCGATACAATTGAAAATATTCAGCCAAAATTTCAAAAATTGAATTTTGTTATGTACCAAGAAATCAAAATAGGGTGGTTGATGCTTTGGCAAATTGGGCGTTGACCACATCTGATATATTTTGTTATGGCCTCCCCCCGCGTTGGTGGTCATCGCAAACCAAGGATGCTACCTTTCTCTTCTTTCTACACATAATATCATGATACCAAGATTTAGAATCTGTAATTGCTGCTTGAATGTGCACATGTGGATAGTGATGTATTTCTTGCTTAGTTGTAACTGGAATGCTAGAGTTATATACTATACCTCTCAGGCTAAATAGCGGGTTTGTAGTATGTCTGACTGGAAATTGAATGATATAACTTTGCCATCAACTCTTGAAAAATATAGCTTCTTTTTAAAAATAAATAATAAAAACCTGTCAATTTTGAACCATAAACAAATTTATAAATTAGATTAAAATTACAAGCAAATTACACACTCCTGGCCCATAGGAAAGGTAAAGGTCGGATGTTGGGTGTAGAAAAATTGCAGGTTTTGCATGCCAAAGGAAAATAGATGAAATGAGAGAAGAAGCAGGGTAGGCCAAAGGAAACAAATCAAATAAAATCATAGTGGGTTGAGCAGAACCAATGTGAAATTTTTAAGTAATAGAGCAAACCAATACTCATTCACCTCCATGTTTTCAATTGTTGCTGCTAAAATGCATTTTAGAAGGATGTATGCAGTTTCAATTATCTTTTGAGCCTTTTTAAGGACTTAATTTCAATTTTTGGAACTTCTAAATCAGATACGTCTACAATTGACCTGCATACCATATTCGGCAGTATTTGATACAGCACATTTACAAGTTTGCAAATAGATATGCGGCCTAGTACGGCATTCAGTTGTATGCAAGCCACACGATATACACGTATACATATCCAGCATGCAGATACACACACCCTAGCAATAGGGGTGTTGTCTCCTACAACCTTGCGACTATCTTGGGTTGTGAATCTAATTGACACCACAAAAATAGGTTCAATAGTTTTCTTTGGACAAGTAAAGTGTATGATGTTCTTTGTTTTATAATCCATGCACCAAAATTAACATACAGAACTTACTATTGTTTTATATATTAGTGCATGGAAATTTTAAGATTTTGTGTTGTTTGTTTTGCATACCAAACCCCAATTTGAATTCAAATTTTTGGGTATGGATTACAAAACAAACAACATACAGTATCAAAATGTTTAGTATGCTAATATACAAATTCCAAAAGTCATATACAACTGACCATTGTAGTGTTAGTTTCACAATAAATGTTGCAAGATAAAATCTCCAAGATGAACTATCAAAGATGAACATAAATAGACGAAACGAACCCAATAGAAATGAAATGGCCAAACCAATAACTCATTTTCCTCTCACTCCTTAACCACCATAAATAAAAAGCAAAAAAGGAAAGACGTGACCCATTATACCCAAAATTTTCACTTTTCGGAAATCCTCCAAAAATTGGGCCAGCGTGTTCATCTTAGAAAAATACACATTTATCTACAAACTCTACAAGTGAAAATGTGTTTTTGGCCCTTAAAATCCCTGGCGCTTTTAAGTTTTTTGGAGTTTTGTTGCAGTGTGGAACTTCCTCTCAAGCGTGTTTGGGGCACCAAGGAAGCTTCCAAAAATTGCAAGAAGGCAGTCCCGAAGGTGTCTAAGGCGTTTGAGAATAAAATAAAGACAAAAAGCGCTAAAGCAGGCCTAGGAGGGACTTCACACAGTGTTCATTGGAGGCAACATGGAGCTCTCAATGTGTCAAAACAGAAAAAAAAACTCATAAAGGAAGCAAGCACCCAAAGTGTCTAGGGCAGGCACTTGAAGTACTTCTCGCCGCAAGTAAAAAGGATGCCTAAGGCACCAAGGATCAAATATAAGCCAAAGCACCATAGGCACATCCAGAAGGCACTTCTTGCAGAGCGATAGATGTGTACCCAATGCGCCTAAGAGCACCGAATGAAGTGCATGAAGCATGGTTTAGAGGAAAAGGAGGAGGATCCACCGGGGTGTTAAAAAATGTGTTTCACGCAGCACAATCATGGTGTTCGAAGGCCTCCCCAGACCCCGCTTTTGAACTCAAAAAACAAAAAGTACATGTTGTGGGAAGCCACACCGGTCAAGAGGGCAGTAGAGTTTGGATATCTCATAGCAACAATGTGGCAGCTCTGTAGAAGAATATCATGGGCATTCCCACCAAGTTGCAGACACTCAAAACTAATAAGGTGAAAGAAGCGAACAAAGGTGCAGCAAAGAGCCAAGCTAGTTCCAAGTAACCACAAAGCAAGGTGCTACCTTCAGACAAGGCTTATTAGAAAGTTTCTTCTAATTTCAAGTTAATTTTAAAAACGGAAAGTAACTTAAAGGGATTTCTATGTTTGCATTTTCAAGGCTACCTTTTGAAATGTAATTGTAAACGTAAAAGAATATGAAAGGTCATGCAGGAATCATTTAACTTCCCAAACTAAAAATACAATATGTAACTAATGGAAAAGGACTTTCGATGTTGTATGAAATTTTGTTTGAAAGGAATAAGTATAAGAAACTGTGTTCATGCTCAATAAGAAATATGAGGAGATTTTCTGAACTTTGTCTTGGAATTTCTTTGGCAGTATCATTTTTCTTATGTCAAATGTATGTCTCACTTTCTTTCTTTTCGTGAATGCAAGAATCCAACATTAAATTGTCAATAATCTCAGTGTTTACTTTCCTACACATGGGGATAAACTCTGCATTTATTTATTCACTTGTGCATCTCTCTCCATATTTCTCTCCCTTCTCAGCTTTCTCCATTTTCATTTATGTCTTTTATGATTTCCAGTTATAAGTACTCAAAATCCCAAAAGCCTATCTTACGAGGGAGCTGCCCTCTCAAAACTCAAATGCAAAGGAAAATCACCCACTCCAATGGTGATTTCAACAATATTACAGATTGATGTTGCCGCCCATTGGGCAAATCCATGAAATAAGCAAAAAAATGCAATGACATAAATTTCTGCTAGTATGACTTAAACGTTCATCCCAAGTATTCATCGAATCAAGTGCATTTCAGCAATTGAATAAATTGGACTTAAACAACTGGGAATGATGTCGACTCAACTTACAAATGGGAATGATGCCGACTCAACTATTTAGCGTTTAGTGTCAAGTGTGTACTTTCCGATGCATTTTTGAATCAAGTGTACTACTTTCTACAATTAATTGAATTGGATTTAAACAAATGGGAATGGTGTGACACTACTGTTTTGGGTTTAATGTCAAATGTGTTCGTTTGTCCTCAAATCATAAAATTGTTTTTGATTGTACCTTATAGAACCATTTTGAATTCAAACTAATATATAGATGCCGGAGAGTACATGTCAGGCAATAGCTTGTAATAAATAGAAAATACCAAAATCATTTGATTAAATGTAAAGATTTGATTGCCAAGTGAACTGCAACAGCAAACTTTAAGATGGTCACAGTTATAGGCTAGGAAACGTTATCTAGATCTAGGGTTATTTTGCCATAGGCATTTCATTCTCCAAAATCCTTGTGTATCCGTTGTCCTGCTACGTGTTGATTATTCTGGTGACTGCTTTTTGCTGACTGTGCAGGATCAGATTTGGGTTCGAGAACAGCTGTGGTAATAGACAATCTTGCCATGCACCATCAACAAAATGCATATGTCAGCCTCCTGCTTATGTGATTCGTGTGGTGTAATATTTCCATTTAATAATTATTTTTGAAAAATGGATAATTTTATGTGTTGATTTTATTTTTTATATTTTTGGGGGTGGGGGTTGAACAGCTGTAACCTTCGAACCGATATCCTTGGCTACACCACTGGCAGAGAGCATTGAGAAAAGTAGAATATGAAAAACACAAGAAAGCTTGAAAATAGCAGCTGTACATAAGGGAATTAGTTTGAGAAAAAGTGACTCTATTGAACTCTGTTGAAGAAGGGGAGAAAGTTCCCAACTGCTGCAATTGATTGATCTGCTAAAGACACAGGACTATTGTTGTTATTTCCTTTGGTACAAAGGATTATCAGTGGTTGTTTCTGCGTTGGGGAATCGAACCTGCAACATGATGGTCTTCCAATAGGAATTTCAGAGCAGCAATTAATACAAGCATTATTTGTTTCGGTGTGTCGAGGGTTGGTAAAAATGAAGCATTGAAGGAGAAACTGCCATTGTAGTGATGGAGAATAGCTCTGAAAGAAAGCCTGCCACTTATCATCCATTTATACTACCTGTAAAAGGATATTCTGGATTTTATTTATGGCGGATCATTTGGAGACCGTGGATGGGGAAATCTGATAGGTATTTACTACTACTAAAACAATATTTAGGCAGCTGGTGCCATTTGTAATTTTAATTTTGTAGTTTGTTTTTCAAATATATGATAAAGCTCTTACAAGCTTTGAACAATTATCATTTGTTTACCCATTCTCTCAAAATCTTTTAAGCATGCTTTGGGACATTATCTACTGCCACTATATTTTTAGTTCTTTCCCCTTTCCTTTGGAGTAACCTTGTGCAACGAAATAGGTGTATGGACAGAATATCATTTGAAGTGTGCAATGTTCTTCTGGTCTGGGATTTCTTTTGAGTCAATTTTTCAGTAGGTTCTCAATCTTCTATGTAGAGATAATATTCTTCTATGATATCAATGCACATATAAATTTTGTAAAAAAACTCTCTCCAACTTTTTCTTTCATCCATTATGCATGAAAACAGGCAGAAAACCAACTTCGCTTGAAGAGTAATATTGTCCATGATGGATTAACAAAGTTTGATTTATGGTTACTTTATTTCTTGCATTATTTAGCAAACAATAACACTTAAATTTTACAAAAGGCCACATGACAGATTGATGAAGAAGATATAGAAACGTTCCAGTCATCTAAGGTTGGAGGATATGCTTCCTTCATAATAACTTTACAATGTCTTGTATTACACTGTCATCCTAATTTTCTATGGAGACAGCTGAATTCATAAATAGGTGTAGAGCCTGATTGCAGGGTGCAATCATTAATTTTTTTGCTGTTGATATTTGTATATTTGTCAACATTTTCCAAACAAATACATTAGAGCTATCTATACACTTGATTTACAGTTAATTTTTTGAAAAATACTTCACAAATAAACATGAACTATATATACTTATAATAATTAAGATATTCCTAACAAAGTAAACAACCTCTACTCTCTCTGCATGAAATTCTTATTTACATTGTATTTAGCTGTGTTGTACCTTTTCCATTCATAAATTTAAAAATATATTCATTATTTCTTTATTTGAATACATGTATATCGAAATGACAATGATAGATGTCAACATATATCAAAACAATTAACCAAAATGGACATTTCCATTGCTTTTCTTTAAATATTACAGCAATTCTGCTTCTATACATAAATTGAAAAACAAAAAACAAAAAAAAAAATCATTGCTGAAATTTTGGTTTATGGAAATACGTCAAATATCTATCGAGTTATTGTGAAACACGGAAAAAAAAAAAGCTAACTTCACACATCTCCTATATGTAACCACCATATTTTTAAAAAAACTTTGACTTTCACAGCTTACACTTGCAACCCCTGGCAGTAACCTACTAGTTAATTTTATTATTAATTACCATGCATGCAGACAAACTGATAATTGGCACCATCAACAATTATATAATGGTCTTCATTTCCTTCTCTTCTCTTCAAATTTTTAAAACATCCACTATCATCTTTGAAATGTCCTTTTAAAAAAATATCAATCCCTTATCTCATTTTAGCTTAAGTACCAGCACCATTTTTATCCAAATAAGTAATGATATAAGAAGGTTCATTTAAACAGGGCTCCTAGCAACTTCTGGCATGGTTGCCGTAAACATCTAAATGTTGTAATGGAAAGATTAATTATTTGCCATAGGTTAAAAGTTATTAAGTATATTGTGGTTTAATCAGTGTGTATTTCACTGAAAAATAATTATACTTTTTAGTGCACTACAAAAATTACATCAGCTAACTCGTTTCTCTGAACTTTTTCCTTGGAAAGGTTTATAACCAGTTTATTACAACTTCATTAACCAGATTATTACAACTTAATTTGGAAAAGGTATAGTCGGAATTCGTTATCCTAAATTTTATTTATAAGTTAACTAGCCATATTTTCAATTTTTATACTAGCATTAACACATATTGCTTCAAATTGAATATTAGTTTTTAGAATCATTTCCTCTGAATTAATTCAATAATTCCAAAGGCCAAAGGAAATCTGTTAACTACGTATAACTTAGTGAATTCTTCTATAAAGAATATGAATATAGAAAGCTTGGTTTTATCTCTACAGCCCTGTTTTTTTTTAAGTTGTTACTAACCTTATCTAATAATTGAGGTGGTACTGGAAATTTTCTAGCTCCTGTTATAGTATTAGCCAACTTAAACTTTTTTAATTTTTCAATAACATTTTATACATTCTATTTCTGCATAATTTTTAATCATTTTTTTATTTTTATAGTTAGTATTTCTTATTGTGATTAAGATGATTAGCTATTCAACAGTAGATACTCCCAAATAATGTCCTTCAAAAACATGGCGCCCAAAATGGCACTCCTTTATCCACCTCATAGTTGATCTTTACCATCCTCTCAGAGGTGCTTCATCAAATGACAATTATGACAAATACAGAATATATAATAGTTTAACAAATATTATTTCTAACCTGGCTTCAATGCAATTTTCAGTTGATGTCAATTGTTCTGGTATCTTTATAAAGCCGTAATGCTTAAGCTGACTTCAGTTCAAGAGATGCATTTTCCTTTCTCATTACTATTGAGCAATTTAGGACATTGATTTCATTTAGCAGCCATATTAATAATCCTCTTGGAAATCCTAATGCCTAGAGGAAAATATGTACCCACATTTGCCATGGTTACTGGACTAAAAGGCCTGCACCTAGCACCTTCAGGCCCTTGAGACTCTATTCCCTGAATCATGATTTCCTATTCCTGTGCTGATATCCTAATAGATGCTTCTCATAGAGAGTACAAGTGCCAATTAGTTACAGGGTACTCAGAGTTGATATGTTCCCCCTCCCGCCCAACTTCTTAAAAACTTAAAAGCAATATTCTCTGCAATTCAGGTGTATATAGATACATAAAGCAAGGAATCTTGTGCAAGAAAACAAATAAACACAAACCATCCAAAATTAATGTTTATGTAACATATGAATGTTAAATACTTATGTATAGCAATATATTTGGACCATCAAACAAAATCTAAGCACTCACCTTTGGCGTGCTTAAAAATCCGAAGAACCTGGCAGCTTACTGTGTCCCAAACACGTACTGTACAATCCTCAGACCCAGAAACTAACACAACCCCGTCCATGCTAAATGCTAATGCTGTTACTGCTCGGCTATTACATGGAAACAATCCCAAAACAAACTAGATAAGCACTCGTGTTTAAAATGATCAAAAAATATAACAGTATAAACAAGCATATCAAAAAAGGAATTACCTAGCCTGAGATCAAAGAAACAGGAAATACTGAATGCAAACAAACTTCCAATATTCTGATAACACCACCAGCTTAGGCCATATTGAAGAACCAATACTTTAGTTAGTTACTATTATTTAATAAATTCTCTGGCCCTTCAAGAAGTTTTCAGATGTTGCAAACCCAGCATAAGCATGGTTACATGTAAGGTTCCTCAATCATAACATGACTCAAGTCAAAAAATAACTTTCCCACTTGCATAGATGTTAATTTTAGGAACTATACATAGAATGTGCTCACAATTTAGAAAGAGAGAATAGGAGGAGAGAAAGGCCAGTGCTGAATTAAATTCTTCTAGATTACAGTTGCAGAATCCAGCTTGATTCATCTTTGTGTATATATATTTTTATATAGATTATTACAAATGCAATGTTTTATGTGCAGAAAAGGAGATGAACAGTTTTTTTTTTAAATGAAGAATCCTGTAAACTGTAGTAGTCGAGATGCATTAAAAGGGACTAAAAGCACTGATTGCATTTTATTCTGAAACAAACATCTTATATTACATAAGAAAAAAGCTGATACATCACCCCCAATGAAGAGGCAATTAAAAAGGTAAATAGAACCGTCGAATAGTGGGCTGTTAATGTTGATATATCAGCCCCCATCTTATTGCTGGAACTGACTCCCAAATCTCAAATACAATCTTGAACAAAGGCCCATCTAGAGGCACCAGTAGCTGGCACTTGCATGGGAATTCATGACCTCTCAAAGGCCTTCACCCACTTGGTTTTAACTATCAACCACATGAACATGATAAAGTTGTGAACTGCCTGGCCAAACTTGCCTGAGCTGGACCAGAGAATGTTACTCTAGGCCAACATACATGGGATGGTGTGGATAATGGGATTAGACCAGTCCTCATGGCCTTGAACAATAAGGAGAAAATAGTGTAGATTTAAGGACATGAAGGGTATGGTCATCCAAACTTTGTATTACACCCCACCCACAACTTTGAACTTTAATTATAATAAAAACAGGAAATACGAAGGGGCGGGCTCTAGAAGCCAACCCCATCCCTAAACATCAGATTATACACCAAGAAACTATTTTTGGTATGCCACTGGCCTTTGGCACCTCCTCTCACATGCATGAGCTTCCAATGGGTAAAATGTGGATCGGATGGGATCATTATGACAGTTTGCATGTATTTGGACCATGATTTTATTCGCACAATCTCCTGATATTGTCCTATTCTCCTCGCTCTAGACTACCTTCTTTCATACACCTTTCAACGGAAGGGTAGCAATGAGAATTGTTTAGGCATTGTCTGCATGTGTGATTTTGTGTGTTTCTCCTGGCCGTGAGTTGGAAGTGGAAATGTCGATCCTTGTGTGTTGCTAATATAATGGATGTGGAAGCTCCTGCATTTGAGTGGAATTTGTTGGAAACCAAGTAGCCATATCTCCTGTGTGCAAAACTTTTGCTGGGGTAAAAGTAATCAATATCCCAACTATTCTCTGGTTTGTTGTTGTACACTCATTTCCATTTGGCATCATGGTTGTCACAAGCAGGATGAACGTTGGCAGTTCTATGGTCTCGAGTCCTCGACAAATCCCTATGATATCCCTTCCATTACGAAGAAGAAAGACCTTAAACTAAAAGTTGTTAATGCTAATTACCCAACAAAAAGGCAAGGCCATTACAAAGCCCTCTCGGCACTCAAAAGTAAAAGGGTATGTCTTTAGCCCTCCTTTCAAGGGACCAAAGTAAGGCCTCAGTGATACCGATTGTCAACTCCCTGAATAATGTATCCAATCAGTTTAATTTAGTCTTGGAGAATGTTTCAAAATCGGAACCGGCAGAGGGTTAGACCAAAACCGAATCGGAATCAAACTGGTTTAAAACTTATGAACTGGTTTACTAAAAAATACATAAAATATTACAATTTTAATGAAAACAAGAAATTTTAAAGATTCCAAACCATGATTACAAACAATTAGAGACAAAATATGCAAAGTTTGCTCATGCATATACCATATAAGGGTAAATATAGCAAACCATGCACTACATAAGAAATAAAAACATAAACAATGGTAATGGCCTATAGAGCAAAAACCATAGGCATACTGAGTGCACTCCTAGACATACTCGGCAAGACTAAAAATAGAATTAATCTTTCAAAAAAAAACATAAATTTTCGACTCGGCAAGACTCAACGAATATGAATAGAACTTAAAAATACGCAAATTTCTTTAAAAACATAAATTTTAAAAATGTAGCTACAAAATGTATCAAATGAGTCCATAAAATGTTGGAGAAGTGTTTTCTATTAGATTTGAATACAAATACAATACAAAATCACATCATCATGCGAATGCAACAACCGGTCGATAAGTAGTATGAATTTATGATTATTGACATTGAAAAATATCATCATAAATTTCATATCTATGCAAGTTACAATATACAATAAGTTACATTTTCCTCTTCCCCGTTCTAGAGAAATATTAGGGAGAGGGTCTAGTGCCTCTAATAGTCCCCACACTCGGTTGCGTCTCCTCGCTCCTCCTAGAGGCTTTGACTCTGGCTCCAACCTGGAATTAGATGGTGGTGGCTCCTCTGTTGCATGTTGAGATCACCTCCAAAGATGTCATCCAATCCAATATCTCCTGCTAGTGTTTCTCCCTCCATAGCTTCCCTCTCAAAAGAAGCAATCTCGTCCTCTGTGAACACAGGGATTTCCTCTTCTCACCCAATCCACTCATTGTATGGATCTATCTCATCCAAATCAATAAGCTCCTCTAATGTGGCCTCCACTTTTTTTGTGCGAAGCCGAGATTGTATTGCACAAAAACCAAGTCGTTGAGCCGTTTTTGACTCAACTTGTTGCGCTTCTTCGTGTGAATGGCCTCAAACAAACTCTAGTTGCATTCACATCCAGAAGCGCTACAAGGTTGAGATAGAATTATGAGGGCTAGCTTTTGAAGATGTGGGGTATTTCCTCCCCAATCCTCCCACCAAGAACCTACAAACAAGATAATCAAAAATTTATAAGTAATTAATAAAATCAAATCTGTAACTAATAAGTAACTTGGTAAACATTCTAATTTTTATTACCTGGTGTCTGTGTGGTTCTCCCTCAATAGCTAACACCGAAGAAAAGAGCCTCCTCGTAAACACGCTTTGTAATTTTCACTCTAAAATGGCGAGGTCCCTCGTCTCAACATTTGGTATCATCCTCTCAATACATGTTGAAAGGCCCTCCATAACCTCTCTGTTCACATCTGTGAAGCCATCGAGAAGAAATACTTGGGGTTGAGGTAGTACCCCACTGCATGAATAGGTTGGTGGAGTTGATTGTTCCACCTCCGATCAATAATCTCCCAAAAGGGACCATATCTGACGATATCCCCCGAAATAGTTTTGGATAGACTCTTTGGCCCTATCCATGGCCTCATAAATGTATACCCCATAGGGTTTTGCTCCCCATCAACCAAACGCAAAACCCTCACCAACGGCTCTAACACCTACACACAAATTAAAATGTAAGGTTACAAACTTACAAATAAAGTAAAAAAGTAAAAACAATATATTTATAATTTAACAAATTAAAATAAAGGAATGAAATATAAATCGAAGTTTGAAATTACCTTGATGATCTCTATAGCTCTCTTTGCAAAGATATCATCAAAAACTATCTTTGCAACCCTCTCTCCATCCGCTTTCTTTGAATATTGTGAGTCTAGCCATGTTTGACTCACAAACATTTGCTTCAAAGATGTCAACAAACTAGAAATACTTTGCAATGTCAAGAAGTTAGTTGCAAACCTTGTGACACCGGCTCGAACAAACTCTTTCCCCTTTGTGTGTTCTCTCATCAAGCTCGAGAACCCAAGGGTGATTATATATGTACTTTGTTATGTTTTCTTGATCTTCTATAACCAGCCTCACCCAATCAATTTTGCCTATGTCCTCCAAAAGAAGGTCAAGGCAATGAGCTACACAAGGAGTCCAAAAGAGTGATGGATGTCTCTCTCCTGTAGTAGTCTCCAACCGCCACATATGTTGTTGCATTGTCTGTGACAACTTGCACAACATTCTGTATACCAACCTCTAATACAACCTGTCTCTAACATAACACTCAAATTCTCTGCATTTTTACTATGTTAGAGGCATCAATAGACTTCAAAAACACCATCTCACCATTTGAAGCCGCTAAAAAATTAATGAGGGTGCGGTTCCTTCCATCCGTCCACCCATCTGAAAGAATGGTGCATCCGTATTTGTTCCATTGTTTCTTTTGCTCTTCTAGAATTGTAGTGGCATCTGCAACTACACCCTGGAGCAATTTCCCACTCAAATCTTTTGGAGAGGGTGCCTTGTACCCTTTCCCTGCAATTGTCAACGTTGTCACCAAGTACTCCCAGTATGGGCTCTTTGCCACATTGAATGGAAGGTTGTAGTACCAAAAATTTGAAGATGCTTTATCCGCTTCCTCGTGCATATCCTTGTTCTAAAGGCTGTACCTTGCAATGAAGGTTGTGCTCCAGGTGTGTTCCTCGCACAAAAAGTTTTATGTACGCCTTTGCTCTAACTCGATGAAGATGTGTCTCTTTCCTCTTTTGGTTCGTATCACGTGGACCACGAGTAGAGCCCACAAATTATTGTCGTATCATCCTTTGAATCCTCTGTCATTGCAGCCCCAAGTCTAATAGTTTGTGCTATGGCTGCCTACACCCTTTCCCTCTCTAGTTTCTTCTCCTCTCTACTCGCTCTGCTCTCATCTCTTGTTTTGCCTCTTTCATAACATTGGGGCAAACCACAATGTCCTGGCAAACAATAGATGCAAGGTGATACTTCAGACGATTGATGCCTCCAGACATTGTTCTACCATAGAAATTGCAAGTAACTGCTACTCATGCAGCTGCTCCACGTACACCATACTTCCAAGTTTGGGTACGGGCATTCGTAGGAACGTTCATTAGTGATGTTGACCCAGATGCCAAACCTGATGCCGAGCCTAATGCCATTGTTAAGCTCTAATCTGCAACACAATGCACATTTAAAAATTAAAAAACATAAGCTTAATTAAATTAAAAAACATGCCTGAATAACCATATTTCACCGTAATTTAATAAAAATGATATACCTAGTTGCAAATGAGTATTAAAAATTTAAAATGATTCACAATCACATTGAACGCATTTAAAATTACAAAACATATTCAATGAATCAATTACAATATGCATACATAAAATTTAAATAGTTTAGAACGAATTTGCAAAAAAAAAATACATACCTCTACTACAAATGACTATAAAAAAATTAAAAGCATTCAATTTTACATTACATGTATTTAGAATTACAATATGAATCTATAAAACATAAATAATATACACAAAATTTGAAAAAACTTGAAAGAATTTTTTTTAACTTACCTCCAAATGCAATTCTCCAAATTCTCTCTTGAATTCGCTCCAAAATCCGTTCAACACAAGCAATGCAAGCTCAAATGGTTGTGTGAATGAAAATGAAGTAGTGTAGGGCCTTATAAAGGGAAAAACGCGTTTTTTGAGTTTGTTGGACGTGTTTCCACATACAGTAACATCAGCGAGTATTAGGAAAATGGAGTTAACTCGGTGAGTCAAAAATGGCGATTTAAAGTGGCGATTACTCGTTTGGTGAAAGTTAGCAAGTGTACTCGCCAAGTTTTCTTACTATGCAAAAAACAATATGCTACAAGCTACTACATGTTTGATATCAATCAACAAAACTCAACACCACTAGTAAGAATGGGATCCTCATCCTCATCAATGTCATCATGTTCCTTTGGCTCAAAGTCCGAAACATCGGACTCCTCAAGGACATCTACAATAGTCAGAAGAACACAAACTAGTGTTTGCTGTGTCCGGTGCTACAAGTGGTTCATCATCCAAAGCCATCCACCCCAAGTCATCGAGATCAAACTCTGTGTGACTCTCCTCTACCCATTCTTGAGGTTGGATCAATATCATCCAAGACAATGGGATCTGTATTAGGTATCCTATTTAGTAATTGGTTACACTTTAGCCGGAGGTTGTATTGAACGAAGACGATAAATCATTTAATTGTTGTTCCAAAAGGTCTATATAACACCATTTTAGGGTTAGGGTTGGAAAAAAGTAACTTAGAAGATAAAATTTGAGAAAGAAAATGTTGTAAGGTAAAACCTGCCCTCAACTAGTTCAGACCAGTCCACTACGGAGCCGGCTGGTTTGACCGGTTCAGTACGGAACCGGACAGTTTGATAAATTTCAACTTTTAGAAACATCTTCCAAACAATCTTATCATGGCCCCTACCTGACTTATGAGAACCCTAGGTTTAATGTGGTGGGAGATCAGGATTGTTACTGCCTGTCCTACTAAAATGGGGAGGAAAGGACTCTTCTGCTGCAACCTCAATTCGGAATGATGTTGCTCGTGCTGGTGCTCAAGATTAAGCTGGTGCTGAACCAGCACACGGTTAATTTTAGTCTTGTTATGTTTGGTTTTCTTTCCATGTGGATCCCTGTTAGGCTTTTTATGAACAGGTTTATTAAGTATTTTAATTATTGGTTTGCTGTTACTATCAGCTTTAGTGGTTCAGCACCATATGGCAACACATTGACTTTCAAGTGAACAATATTTTAGTTGACAGTGACAATCGGAAACTGGGAACTCATACTGGAGGTAGGGCAGCTAGCCAATAGATTACAATTTCTAATTTAAGCTAGCTCGTAATTGGATCCTTTGATGTAGTACATGGTCTATTTTAACTGTGTTCAAAAACATCTGATACGCCACAGTATAAAATCAGCTACAGAATCCATTAAAGGCTTCCTCTCCCAAATATTTGAAAAGAAACAATGTGTCCTCTTTATAACCAAGCTCAAGAGTTCTCCCAAGTGAAAGTAGGAACCATCCTAATTGAAGATCAGGGTACAGTTACTTTTAGGAGATCGTTTTAAGAAGAGAACTGTTATTTTCATTGCCTTATTACCCTAGTTACAGAACAACGTGGAAAACTTCTCAGGGTTAAGATGGAATGTATGCAATTGTCGAGCTAAATTTTATTGCTAATGGGTGAATGCTTTTGTTAATCTGGAGCTATGAACTGGCAAATTAAAGTTACAATGTGCCCTTTTTTTACACCAACCCACTGAATTATTACAGTGAAGTTTGTAATGATCAGCAGATTGCACTTTACACATAATCTGCACGCAGCAAGGACTGCAGCGGGTTTCCTGTGGGGATGGAAGCTGTAACTTCCTCATTGTAAAGGGTAGCATTTTACCACTGCACCGCAGATTCAACCCCAAGGAACCTGTGATTTCCTCGTAACGGGTAGCATTTTACCACTGCGCCGCAGATTCAAAAACCCCAAACTAATGAACCACAGATGCATGGTCAAACTAATGAACAACCGCTTAAATAAGCTTCTTTCGGGAGATCGCTGTGTAGAAGACCCAACAGCCCAACAACCATCTAGTTACACACCCATAAGCTCTCTAACAACAAACTTTGTAAATTAATGACAAACATTAATTTACTAATATTAAGAAGACATCTACTAACAAGCGTGTGTCTCACTAGGAGATGCAAACCCCATACAAACTAATCTTATTAATTAACTTTAAACATTTGGATCACATGGCCCAACAAAGTTCCCTTGATCCAAAGGGGTATAGAAGAATATGATTCGGAGCATATGACTATGAAGTCATCCAATAGTCTCTTCCACACCTACAAACTAACACACTATACATCGTGGTACTAATCTATTGATGCCACTTCACACATAAGCCCACTACTCAACAAGTTGTGGCATGAATGATGAATATCTTGTTGGCATGCCCATCCTCACTGACCATTTTGTACCTAAATTGCATTATAAGCACAATCAACGTTTTCTCAGCTATATTTATCCACATAAGGCTTCACACAAAGGTCCATCCAATAAGTATTTTGTACCATGTATAGCACATTTTCCTAATGCCCAACATTGACACCCTTTGCTCAACACTATTGGTGCTAACAACTCCCTTGTCAACTCGTACAATCATCCACACTAATCAAAGGCCAATGCAATCTCTTCCCCCAATCACACAAGAGGTGAGAAACCCTTGCAACAAAAACCCAATCAAAACAACTCGGTCTAATCCTCATCAATAATTTAAATCAACTAAAAACCAAAATTGGATAGGAAACAACACATATCTATCCATCCAAAACTACCACTATAGCATAACCCAATCTTGGCTCTAGCGGGTCGCTCAAGATGGGTAGGTCTTCGGCTTTGTCACAAGATCTTCATAGTTACCTAAGTCTCGGGGACGGGGGGTGGGGGTACGGAGGGATGGGGTTTCAAGATGGCAAAAAAATCCCCATATTTTGGGGATGGTAGGGGTCAGATTTTAAAATAATATGTAAAAAAATTAATATTTCAATATTTTAACTTTTTTCAATGACATTTAGGGATTTAAACTGTATTTAATGTATTTTAGGTACTTTCAAGATTATAATTTAATGTTCTTGGTAAAAATAATATCTTTTAAAACTAAAAACACCGTAAAACTTCTGAAAGATTTTTTATAAATTGGGGACGTCCCCTCCAAGTCCCCAAAAAGTCTGGGACGTCACCAAAATCTAGGGGACGCATCCCCGCGTAACATTGTAGATCTTGATGGACCCTATAAACCCTGAAGTGCAATTGGATTGTCTCCAAAAGCACAAACAGCAGTGAAACACTATCAAATTCATGGTTTTTGAGCACGCGCTTCTCATTTTTAACCTTCTAGCAACTACGGGGTGTCAGTTTCACCAAAAATAAGCTTGGGTCTTGTACACAGCGATCTCCCGAAAGAATCTCCAACATCCCTATTCAATTCATCCCAAGGATTAAAACAAGGAGATCCCTTAACACCATACTTGTAAAATATTGAAACCAAAGATCCAGACAGAGTATAGCAAGCTTCCAAAAATATAAGCACTGGCAGCTTGGATTACGAGTTAAAGCAACTACTGAAGCTCTAAGTCATATTACAGTTTGCAGATAACTAGTAGAAGTTAATTTGTCCATGGTTTCTCTTGCATTGAGGTTATTGCCAGATTCAACCACTAGATCTAAAGAACTAAGGCCTCGATGTTTCTCTCAGCAAGTTGTGCCAGAATGATAACCACAATCTTAATTACTACAATATTAATATAGAATTCTTCCCCAAAGTTTGCTTCTGCTAATCCTTTCCTGCCTTGCTATAGTAGAGCTATGACATTTCCTTCTCCCTAACATAGAATAGGCACTGTAATAAATAGTACATTTTGGGCTCTACGAAGCCTTCATTTCTAACTCATTCGCAATCAGTCATCAAACCATTTCTACAATGCAAATTGCATGCCTTGCAAGAACATAAACTTACTAGCATGGTTTTCCCTGAAATTGTGACTTGCTTTGTTAGAGTAAATATCGGTTTTCCTTATCAAAACAAGTAATAATTAATACAAATAACAAATACAATTTATATAAATTACAAATGTTACCACCATCTTTACCATGAATCTTACTCTTCGTAACAGATATGCAGAGAAAACTTTCAAATGCTATGATGATGAAAATATTGTGAATCTTTATCAATTCCAAAATACCATACAAAAAGCCAAAAAGCATCCGAGATCCTAACATGCGACCTAAATGTTTTGTAGACGATAAATCCTGATTAATAAACCTTAAGATTCATTAAGAATGATTCCATCTCGCACATGATAGGACACCAAGAATTGCTCAAAAAAGGAAACTAAAATGACCACATGAACAGACGTCAAGAATGATTCCATCTCATGAATGATAGAACACCAATAATTGCTCAAAAACGGGAAACTAAAATAACCGCATGCAAAATCCCTATATCATCAGTTCCACACAGAGTGTAGAATACATATTTGGGTGACTTCGAAACATCAGTAATACTGGCTAAAAGCACAACAAACATGCCTGATTTAGCACCCACAAGATCAAAGAACAGAAAACAAAACTATATGGCACTTAATATTGAAAATTACCTGTGGTCAACAAGTGTACCAACAATACCATCCCCATAATTATTGTCAGTTGTTCCAGCATTCAAAGCAGCAATATATATTTTTCCATCTGTGCATCCAGCATAAAGTGCATATTCGCGGGATCTAGTACAACGGCATTAACAGCTGCCGGAAACTTAATGGTTCTAAGAAGAATTCCCAAAGCCAGGCTCCAGATCTGTCTTCAGCAGACCATAAGCTTCAGAAATAATGCGAATTATGTAAATATAGCATAACCTTCTTCATTGACATCATCTATTTTTCTCTCACATATGCCAAATAGGAAGAGCATGCCAACCAAGTCACAACTCGATCTTAATAATTCACTTCCTTAATTGACAAGAATCTAAACAATTGAACTCCACAAAGCATTCTCAGGAACTTCAAATAGCCACATACATAAGAGGTTACTTTAATGTACATATGCTAGTTGCACACATTTTTGTCGAGATTACATTGAAGCACTTAAAATGGCTGTTAAGGGGGAAACTAATGAATCTACAACTTTAAGTCATTTCTATGCAAAAAAAAAAAAGGCAAGATAAGCATGGCTGTAACAGGAAGAGACTTTACAAAAGCAAATTAATGACCCTGTGACATTAGCACTGTTTGCTGGAAATGATGAGGAACAAGGATATAGTAAAATCATAGTTTATTTATTTTTCTTAATTAGGATGCCATCATGCCTATGTGCATAGGAATTTAATCCCATACAAACAATGAATTAAATAGACCATGCAAAATTAAATTTAACAATCATACGATTTTAACATTAGTGGTGTCAATATTGATGTCCTGTGAAAGTACCCAACCATATATAAACATTAGAAATTAGACAAATACACATTGGTAAGCTAGCAACTACCATTGGAAAAATTAATACTTAGATACAAAATTACCAGACTGTTCTTCCGCTCCTAACAAATTATCAAATTACAATAACTGAGCATTTGCATGGCTCTTTAGCATTTATAAGCTGGCATTTCTAAGTGAACATTTTCTAAATTCCTGTTCTTGAGAAATATCATTGTTATCAATGATCATGCAGCTGATTTTTTATCTTCGGCCTTTATTTCCATGCAACCTTCCCATCCTTGAGTTGTCCAGCAAGTCATACAGAAGTAGGGTGTCCCACGGGTCAACACACCAAAACAGATTTTATTGCATTATTAGTGGAATGATTTAGGAGCAAGAGAGCGAGAACTACACAATTGCTCAAGAATCTAGTATCTAAATCAGATATGATGGCGGAAGGTAAACCAAAGTGAACCCACACATTCTGAAAGAATAGCTGAGCTATCTCTTGAACTAAGATAACTTTTTTACATGGCACAAGAATTGCCACCATTGAAAATTTATCCCCTCCCACATACACAGAATCATTTCTATGCTTGGTAGCGGGTAAACCTGAAAAGATGTAGAGCCAAAGCAACCTGACATGGATGCTTCTATTGCCCAACTTTCATTAGTCTAAACAAAGCAACAAGAGACTTCTTCATAGGATTTGCAAAGCACAACTAGTGGAAGTGGCTTACTACTGTTTTTAGTTCTAATTAGCCACATGATAATGTTCATACTCTTGATCAACAGCAATATGATGATTATTGATTTTAGATTTTTATTGAGTTTACATGTGCACTATATAGTTTGACCACAGACTATTAATATATTTTAATTTATCTTGACATTTGGCATTTAATTATCAATTATCAATTTATCACTATTGTTGTGTGGTAAGTTTGTTTTTTATCTATGTTCCACGGGACACGTCCCCTATGTTTTTTAGCTCGTCCCCATACCGGGGACATTTCGGAACCTCGAGGACGGGTAGGAAACGTCCCCTTCCCATCCCCAAACTCTACAAATTTTAGGAAACGTCCCGGGATGTTAAAAAAACAAGGGAAGTCCCTCGACCGTACCAGGGACGTCCAACCGTCCCTTGCCGTCCCCTGCACAAACAAACTTAAAAAACGCATTTTTTTAAAAACACAATTTTAATTAAAATTAAAGCAATGTGGGGGCCCACAAGGACCCCCACTTTCATTTCTAAGTGCCCTAAACCTAAAACAAACATCAAAACAAAAAAAGAAGCTCATTTGACTCATTTCTCATTTTGTGAAGGAGAAGACAAAGAAAGAAAAGAGCATAGAGAAGAATAGAGAGCAGCAGTGAGAAGAAGGCAAGAGAGCAATATTCTACTCCATTAGAGGTATGTTTATCATCCTTTGTTCATTTTACAAATTTGCACAAACTATTTCTTCATTGTTTCATTTTTTATTTTTTTATCAAAGTTTCAAGCTTCACAAACTTAGGGAAGTTTTTTTTTTTTTTTTTTTTTTTTCACTTGCAGTTGCAGGGTTGTTGCATTTCCAATACAAAACAATGAGCAGCAGTGAGGGTAGTGAGGGTGAAGAGATTCAATTGGCAATGCAACATAGAGGTAGAACCAGAAATAGGGTTTCTTCAGGGAGTGAGAGTGTTGCACCAACAAGTGGGTTCAAATAATCCGTTTGATTGCCCTTCACAACTCCTCAAAATCTATGCAAAGGGGCCATTCAATGCTAAAAAGCCTCTTTCACAATTTGTAACAGCCATTGACAAAAAAAGAATTCAAGGGGGAGTAGAGTGTGGTTATGCCATATTTGCAACAAAGAATTTAGGGGCAGCTACACGCAGGTTTATTCACATCTTTTGGGCATAACTGGACAAGGGGTAAGAGGTTGTGAAAGAATATCATTAGCGGAGAAGACCGAGGTGACTAGGTTGCACATGGAGGGTGAGGCAACGAAAAAAGGGATGCCATTGGAGACTACACAAGTGCCTACCCAATTCTGGATGTTGAAAGTCAAAGAGGAGGGGATTATGCCAAGGGAAAGAGAAAGACTTCTACTGTTACGGGTATGTTTAATGTGCAATCAAGGGAAGTAGCTGACTCTTCTATTGCCAAATTCTTCTTTGCCAATGCTATACCATTTCATGTGTCACGTTCCCCTTTCTTCAAACAAATGTTCAAAGATGTAATTGCTGCTAGTTCCTCATATGTCCCTCCTGGAGAACACAAACTACGAACCAGCCTCCTTGATAAAGAATATTCTAAGGTGAGTGTGGTGATGGAGGAGATGAGGCAAACTTGGATACGGGTGGGTTGCTCTATCATCATGGATGGGTGGACTGATATTAAGCATCGGCCACTCATCAATAGCATTGTCACATGTCCATTGGCCCTTATTTTCTTAGGCTATTGATCAGACAGTGGAAGAGGAAGGATGCAACCTTCCAATTTCAAATTTTGAAGGATGCCATAGAGGAGATTGGGCCCTCTAATGTTGTACAAGTAGTGATTTCGATTCAACCCACGTATGTAAGTTAAGGAGTGGCATGATGATTGAGGGTGCTTACAAGCTAAGTCACAAGGTTCGAGTTCGTGTTCGAGTTCGACGAGGATAATATTCGGTTCAAGTTCGCCAATAGATAAAGTTCGAAAAAAATTCGCCATTATATTCGACCAATAAAAACATTATTATTAAAATATTATAAAAATACATTAAGCATAAAAAAAATCAATAGTATAAAAATGTAAAAAATATTAGATATAAGTTATAAAGTTCATTACAATAAAAATATTAACAACATAACTAAAGGTCATCATTATAAAAATATTAAAATTCATAGAAATATTCAAATGTATATAACTAAAGTTAAAGTTCATTAACTTTAAGTTAATTTCAAAATTTAAAGTTAAAGTGAATAGAAATGTAACAGCTAATGTTTGAATAAATATTAAAACAAATGTAAAAGTAAAACTTAAAAATAAATTAAAATATTAATAAACACATAAACAAAAAACATAAATTAAAAATATAGTTTATAACCTAAACTTTATAGAACATGAAACGAGGCACGAAGAACTCCAGCCAGGTAAGTTCTGCCGCAAATGGATTTTTCGACGAGCTACAGGAACTACGTTCAGGCTTTCAATGACGACTGCTGTATGGAGGTTCATCCATGGCATAGCATCATGATCGCATTTCAGATTGGGGGCAAAAGCACTTGTAAATAATCCTTCAAGTTTTCCAAAGTCGACAGCTAGGGCACGCTCCCTCACAGCTTAATTTTTCTGCTCATGCTCAAGACGTCCACACATATTCGACTTATTTGTTTAAGCAGCAGTTCTAATGTAATTTTTCCCCAGCGTTTTAAGCCGAATGACACCGAACATTATCGAACTTTTTTCAGAGATTTGAAAAACGGCGAATTTCGAATTTCATGGATGAAATTCGCCGAACTTGTGACACACAAACTTACAAGCACATTTTCTGGACTCCATGTTGTGCTCATGTGTTGAACAATGCATTGAAAGACATTGGAAAGATAGATTGGGTGAAGGCAGTGGTGGTAGAGGCTAGACACATACAGATGTTCATTTGCAACCATCACACCTCACTTGCTCTATTCAGGTCTTTTTCGAGGAAGGAATTCCTCAAGCCCGTGGACACTAGATATGCCAACTATTTCATTTTGTTAGAGAGGATGCTTGAGGTGCAGGAGGCTTTGCAATTAATGATGGTTAATCAGGAGTGGGGTAGATGGCTAGAGGCAAACACTTCTGAAGGAAAAGGTGTGAAACAAAAGATCCTCGACGATGATTGGTGGACCACAGTCAGGTAAGTTATTGCTGATTTTATATATGTAAGTTTACATTTTTAATTTTTAATATTTTTATCCATGTTTATAACTTGTAAATTAGTTTAGTTTTTCATTCTTGAATCTTAATGTTTTCTAATTTTTTTGTAAATTGTTTGCAGATATGTTTGCTCCTTCATCTCACCTGTAGTGGGGGTCATAAGATATGTTGATACAGACTCTCCTAGTCTTGGAGAGATTTATGAGACATTTGACAACATGCTTGGACAGATGAAGCAAGCCATTCATAGCAGGGATCCTACTTTGGGATTTTATGAGGAGCATATTAGGCCCATTGTGACACGGCGGTGGAACACAATGAACACCCCGCTTCATATGGCAGCCTATGCTCTAAATCCCAAATGGTATGTAGCACGACCTGGGAGAGTGCCTCCATCTGATGATGAAGAGGTGAAAGAAGGGCTCATGAAGGCCTTTCGAAAGATGTACACTGATGAGGAGTCCACTTTATTGCGGACCCAATGGCTATCCTTTGTCAATCTCTGTGGACCAACATTTAGCAAGCCAAAGGCGAGGACAAATAAAGCTACATTAGCTCAAGCCAGACCGTATTGGATGGTGGACATGGCATGGGAAGGATGCACCAGACTTGAGGATTCTTGCCACTCGCCTCCTTTCACAGGTTGTTAGTTCCCTCTCCGCTACAGAGAGGAATTGGTCCACATATGGCCTCATCCCACACGTTAAGAGGAACCACCTTACCTCTCGACGAGCGAGAGAAGTTAATAGCCGTGCATAGTGCCTTGAGACTTCAGGATCGACAGACTCCTGAGTATCGTCAAACTCCAACCGCACGTTGGGATGTTGATCCCAAAGATGCTGCACAGATTGATGAGGAGGCACAGGTGGGATTGGTTGGGGTTCCATTGGATGAGGCAGCCCCTCATAGTTCTAGTGACTTTGACTCGTAGTCTGATTTTGATGCCACTTTAGTGGAGTTTGATTTTTTTTTTTTTACTAAGGGCAAATAGTTTTTTGAAAGGGACTATACCCTTATACAAGAAGGCTCAAAAAGCCAGATGTGAACAAATAAGGCCCAACGAACAAGAACAAGAACAAAAGCAGGAAAAAACCTACACATAATAATTAGTGGAGTTTGATTAGGGGCAGCTATATATTTTCATTTGATTTTCTATGTTTCAAACATTTTGTTTCTCTTGGGCATTTCATTGTAATTGAAACTTGAATCTTATGTGCAATCTCAATTCAGCTCCAGTTTTATGTATTAAAGTTTTATGATGTGTGTGATGAATGCTTTAAGTTTAAGTTTATCAATGTGTTATACTTATCATTATTCATATGAATATTTGAAATTTCCTATATTTTTAAGGTTAAATCTTATGTGAAATCTCAATTCAACTCTAATTTTATGTATTAAGGTTCTATAATGTGTGTGATGAATGCTTTAACAATGTTATCATATGGATATTTGAAATTTCCTATATTTTTTAAATTTACCCTTATTTTTTCATACTCGTCCCCTGTCGTCCCTTAAAAAGGCCTAAAATAATCCGTCCTGAAACACATCCCTCTGCCCCCGCCGTCCCGTCCCGGAAACTTGGTGGAACATAGTTTTTATGCATATTATGTGGTATAATTTTTTTCTTATTTGGCTAGATTTTTATATTTTATATGTTTTTGTACGCCATTACCTAACCGTACCAAAGTTGGGGCAAAACAAAATTGTTGTGCAGGCAGCGTACCAACCCCCGTGCAAGTACACGTATCCGTACCGTTGAATAGCGATCCCCAAAAGATCAAATAAAACACATGCAATAAACATATTCAAGATGATTTAATTTTTGGAAACCACTTAAAATGTGTACACACCTAATTCTCGTACATGGCTATTTAATAGTGTCATAAAATTGCATATTGATATTATAGTGTACTTGTTCTGTTTCACAATTATTGGTCAAGCTTATGATCTTGTTGGCATGTTACCTTGTTTTCTAGTGATCCTTTTTGTTTTATCAGTTTTCCTCTCTCCTCTCTTTCTCTCTCTTCCCCTTTTTCCCACAACACCATACAATTACAATTCCAAGTCCTCTAAAACCATAACTCTACAGCTTTTGTGGCTTTCGTTGTGTGGGCCCTTCAGACCCTTCTTTGGGTTCCCTATGGTTTTTGGGTCTTCATTTTTGGTTTTCCCAGGTTGTAGTGTGTTGGCTTGCACTCCAATAGGGTCCTAATTTAAGTTCAAAAAGTTTATAAATACATACTACATTAGTGTGCTTGGGCCGTAATGTGACATGCAATTCAAAAGATAGAGCCTCGTTGTGAATTCAAAACATTTAGATCAGGAGCAGATCTAAATCATTTATTTCTTTATCAAGCATTCATTCTAGTGTGAGAAGTCACATAGGGTAAACACATCACATTGGACTGCCTTGTTGAAGCATTGCATTTATATTTGGTGTGTTGTTTTCAATATTGTAAACTATCAAGGGACCTAATAATATCAAGGAAGTTTTACTCCTCTCTCGGTTTAGCCTTACATGACCCTAAAACAACTCTTCCTCACTCAGTCTACAGACCTAGCTGCCCTACTAGGGTTTGAAAGAAGGAGACCAATTTCCTAGGATCCATGCAAGAATTTTCAAAAATGTGTGCAAAGTTTTTAGAGCCATGGACCTAATAAACAAAGTCATCAAACCACATTTTGCCTTCACAAAGAATTCCCAACACCATACCTAGACAATCCCAAAAAGTGAAGTAATGAGTCTTTAAAGAGTATCTTGATTGGCTTCTAGCAATGTTCTCCATTCGATGCAAGTTTTCTCAATTCTCTCTACCTAGTCATGAAAACCCTAATAGTATTGCCTATTCAAGCTAATGGTTGTTTCTAGATTTGCACAAATTCATATATTCTTCTAAGAGTTTCCCATTTTACGTATGATTAGGTTTTAGTGCAATATTTATGAGTAGTTGTATTGAATTTTGATCTAAAACCACTTTCTCATAAAATAGTTTTGGTGAGCCCGCATTGTCTTCCATGCTTTGTAGCCTTCTAGGGTTAGATCTTGCTTCTTTGGTGATAGATTTGATTGTTTACGGTGCTTGTGTTCTTCCATGTTCTTTCAAACCTGTGTGAGGTATTTTCTCCCTAGGTGCGGATCTTGTTCTATCATGCATATTGATACATTCGAATTCATCTCATTGCTCTATTGTTTGCTTCTTCTTAGAGGTTTTGCTTAGAGTCATCGATTATAACCCTATCCATTCATCGTCGATATTATTATGAATCTTATGCTTCTATGTGCACATTAGCTATTGTTTTCAATAGGAATATCTCATATGCATATCCATTATATTCTTTACAATGGCTTCGAGGAAACCACATTGCCAAGTGATACTCAACCTGCTTTGCTTCTATTGTTAGATCTATGATAGATGATGAGAATATTATTACCTTTGAGAATGATGAAAGCCTTCACAAGATATTGTGAATCAAATTTTGCCCTTCCACATTTAAGTTACAATCAACAACATAGGTATCAAAAGGGTTCATGTGGACAATGTTCAAGATTAAGCGTTTGTAGTGAGTCCTTTCTTTTCGCAATTACCCATTGGAAGACAAGCCCTCACTAATTCAAATAAGAACATTAAGGGTTTTGAAAATCAAGAAAGAAAGGCTCCGTAGTAATTGCATTGAATATATCACTTGGACTTAAACTTGTAGCCAGGCTGGAATGTCAACTCATAGCTAACGATTTGAGTCAAAATATTTATCGAGGTAACCTTGGATCCCATAAGTAAGGTAGTCGTCCCATCCACCTCACATAAATGTTTGAAGTTTATACATGTCCGAGGATCATGTGTTATTTAGATTTCGAGAAGATGGTTGATCCTAAATTTTTATTATGCCTCACATGAATAAGAGTCGACTAATTATAGCGGCACCTCAAGTAGGTGTTCGGTGGACCAAATGAAAATTGTTGAGTTTGGTGAATGTAGTTAAAGCTAAAGAGGTTGTTGAATAGTATCATTATGGAAATGATAATCATCGATCAAAAATTATCCAGCTAAGTTTTACACCAACCGTCCAAGTAAATATAGAAATGATGTGTGTATTTGGCATTCGATCCCTCTATATCACCTCACAAGATTTTAGAAGACCACCTCCAACATCACAAATTATTAAAGAACGACCAAAGGATGCTAAGGATAAAGGACCTATCATAGAGATAAGCAACTCAAAACCCTGAACTTGATCAAACCGCTTTAGAGAAATATGGATTTGGGCTTTACATGTGCACAAAAGACAGGTTGTAATGGTCAAGGTTTATGGAAAAGTGAACAACGAATAATATAGAACCTATTCTTCCAACTACTCATAAGGCTAAACAAAGAATTCCATACATCAATGATAAGTCAAAAGTTCAAGAAAATGCCAGCATCCAAGATATACCTTTAAATGCAGACAATGGATATCTCGGATCTAGCAATCATGATAGTACTAATAACTTCTCACCAAAACATCTTATGATTAATTTATTCAAATCTACAACAAAACATTGCAAAGATATGGAAAATATCATGCATATTTATGGTCATGTGTTCATCCTATCTCATGAAAATAACAAACAAGAGGAACTACAAGTTATATTTCCTGAGTTAATTCACTAGGCTGCTCCATATGAGACGCCATCTCTTGACACTTTTTGCAATGATGAAGCTATTGCAGAATATTTTGAGCTAGTGTGGATTTACATACGTAACATTATAAGAATAGATACCCTTTTACATTAAGCGATTATAAATATTTTGGGGAAAGTGAGCCCTCGTGCATAGTGATGAAGAGATTACTTGAACAATTTGGACACCTTACCTATTGCATCCTTTGTAGAGGATAGATCAACCTTGTTAAATAAAGATAAATTTCATATTAACATCGATCTTAGTGACACACCCAAGATGTTGAAGTTACGTGCCTCATTGAGTCTCCAAGAGCAAAAACTCTATACCGAGCTTTTAATAGAATCTCAATATATTTTTGCATGGTATGCCAATATGCTTGGTATAATAACATCTATCACAGGGCATAATCTTGTTGTGAATCTTGATGCCATACTTGTAAAGCAAAAGATTAGAAAAATGCATCATTGGGTCTCAATGAGCAAAAACTCAGTACTAACTTTATTGGTTAAGAAGGAAGTCCAAAATTGCTTGATGTTGGCTTTATCAAACCTATCGATTACTTGATTCGATTTCCAACATTGTCCTAGTTGGTAAGCCAACCGAGGGCATTAGGATATGTACAAACTTCCGAGCTATAAATAAAGCATGCACCAAGAATGAATACGCATTGCCCAATATTCACATGATTATTGACTCTACGGTAGGGGCATGAGATTTTTCCCTTAATTGTGTTTTCCTATAGCAATCAAATAAAGATCAATCCTAGTGACCAACATAAAACCGCATTCATAACTCCTTGGATTGGATTTTGTTATGTGGTCATGCATTTTAGACTTTAAAACGCATGAGCTACTTATCGAGGTCTATCACACATATTTTTCATGATTATATGAATGATATTTTATAAGATAATGTAGATGTCATCCTAAGAAAAATCTAAGAAAAGAACAATCATGTGCATGTCTTTGAGAAAAATATTTGAAAGATTGAGGCATTATTTGGTGGCGTAAACCCTAAGAAGTGCATCTTTGGTGTTAGTTAAGTTGAGTTTCATTATTTCTATGAGAGGTATAGAAGTGGTTCCAAGGAAAGTAGAAGGAAATGTTGAACTTGAAATGTCTCCTCCTAAGAATCTTAAGCAACAAGTTTACTAGGGAAAATTCAAGCTATTAGAATATTTATCACAGCTTACCTAAGTCTCGGGGACAGTGGGACCGGGGGACACAATTTCTAGGATGGGAAAAAGTTTCTCAAATCTTGGGGATGACAAGGGTACAAATATTAAAATAATATATAGAAATTAATATTTTAATTTCATTCAATGCAATTTGGGGATTTAAATTGTATTTAATGTATTTTAGGTACTTTCGAGATGATACTTCAATGCTTTTGGTAAAATAAAAGCTTTTTAAAAGTAAATACATCATAAAAAAATTAGAAGAAATTTTTAAAATAGGGAACGTCCCCTCCAAGTCCCCAAGTCCCTGAAATGTTCGGGACATCCGGGATGTCACCAAAATCTAGGGGACATGTCCCCATGTACCACCGAGATTTATAACTCAACCAGTAGATAGAATCCAACCATACCTAATTTGAATGAGAATGCAATTGTCAAAAGGCTTTTAACACAATCAAATAATATCTAGCCAACCCTCTAGTTATGATGCCACTCATACCAAGTCAGATTACTACAACTATAAATTTTTGTTCATGCTTTGTGAAATTTGCTCACACAACATGATGATGACGACAAAGAAAGAGCAATTTATTACTTCAATAGATTAAGAGAAATATTATAACTCAAAGGAAAATTTATGCTTGTTTGTCGTGGTTGCAACACAATAACTTTGATATTACATGCTCAATAACAGAACACATGACAATGCGAAGGTTGATCCTTTGAAATACTTGATGTCTAAGCCATATTTATCGGGAGAATAGCCAAGTGGGGCATGTTGCTAATGGAGTTGGATCTCAAGTTTTTGCAAATTAATTAGTTGAGGCTCCCTTAATAGACCACGCTCCTATAGATGAAACTTTTCTTAATGAATCTATCATGCACATTGTTGAAAGTAAGCCACGGACAATGTATTTTATGATCTCAAAAGTGCTTTGGGTGTAGGGGTCAAAATTGTATTGATTATCCCCAAGGAGAGACTAGCCATTATATTACAAATTGAGCATTTCATCTACAAATAATCTTGTCGAGTATGAAACATCGATTCTCGCACGCCGAGTGGTGCAAGCCATAGTAGGAAAACTCGCCAAATCCAAAACTCGCCAGACCCCAAAAAAACTTAGCAAAAACTCACCAATATTCGGCCAATACTCTAGGAATACTCGACAACTTAAAAAATACTCAAATTTCTTTAAAAAACATAAATTTTAAGCAACACATAGCTACAAAATGTATCAAATGAGCCCATAAAATGTTGGAGAAGTGTTTTCTATTAGATTTGAATACAAATACAATACAAAATCGCATCATCATGCGAATACGACAACCGGCTGATAAGTAATATGAATTTATGATGATTGACATTGAAAAATATCATCATAAATTTCATATCTATGCAAGTTACAATATACAATAAATTACATTTTCCTCTTCCCCAATCTAGAGAAAAATTGGGGAGAGGGTCTAGTGCCTCTACTAGTCCCCACACTCGGCTGCATCTCCACGCTCCTCCTAGAAGGCTGCGAATCTGGCTCGATCATGGAACTAGATGGTGGTGTTGGTGGCTCCTCTGCTGCATGTTGGAGATCACCTCCAAAGATGTCATCCAATCCAATATCTCCTCGGAGTCCTGCTAGTGCTTCTCCCTCCATAGCCTCCCTCTCAAAAGAAGCAATCTCGTCCGCTGTGAACACAGGGTTTTCCTCTTCTTGCCCAGTCCACTCACTGTATAGATCTATCTCATCCAAATCAATGAGCTCCTCTGATGTGGCCTCAACTTTTTTTTGCGAAGCCGGAGAGATCAGATTGCACAAAACCAAGTCGTTGAGCCTTTTTTAGTCAACTTTGCGCTTTTCGTGTGAATGGCCTCAAAAAACTCCATTGCGATCACATCCGGAAGTGCTACAAGGTTGAGATAGAATTTTGAGGGCTAACTTTTGAAGATTTGGGGTATTCCCTCCCAATCCTCCCACCAAGAACCTACAAACAAGATAATCAAAAATTTATAATTAATTAATAAAATCAAATATCTAACTAATAAGTAACTTGGTAAACATTCTAATTTTTATTACCGGTGACCGTGTGGTTCTCCTCGAATAGCTAAAGACCGAAGAAAAGAGTCTCCCCAAAGCATGTTTCAGAACTCTGCAGCTCTAAAATGAGGACCCTTGTCTCAACATCCGGTATCATCCTCTCAATACATGTTGAAAGGCCCTCCATAACCTCTCCGTTCACATCTCTGTGAAGTCGCGAGTAGAAATACTTGGGGTTGAGGTAGTACCCGCCGCATGAATAGGTTGGTGAGTTGATTGCTCCACCTCCGATCAATAATCTCCCAAAAGGGACCATATCTGACGATATCCCCCGGTAATAGTTTTGGATAGACTCTTTGGCCCTATCCATGGCCTCATATACAAACCCCATGGGGTTTTGCTCCCCATCAACCAAACGCAAAACTCTCACCAACGGCTCTGACACCTACACACAAATTAAAATGTAAGATTGCAAACTTACAAGTTACAATACATATTAGAAATGAAATAAAAAAGTGAAAAGTAGAACAATATATTTAATATTTATAATTTAACAAATTAAAATAAAGGAATGAAATATAAATCGAAGTTTGAAATTACCTTGATGATCTCTATAGCTCTCTTTGCAAAGATATCATCAAAAACTATCTTTGCAACCCTCTCTCCGTCAGCTTTCTTTGAATATTGTGAGTCTAGCCATGCTTGACTCACAAACATTTGTTTCAAAGGTGTCAACAAACTAGAAATACTTTGCAACGTCAAGAAGTTAGTTGCAAACCTTGTGACACCGGCTCGAACAAGTTCTTTCCCCTTTGTGTGTACTCTCATCAAGCTCAGAACCCAAGGGTGATTGTATATGTACTTCGTTATAGATCTTGCATCTTCTACAACCGGCCTCACCCAATCAATTTTGCCTATGTCCTCCAAAAGAAGGTCAATGCAATGAGCTGCATAAGGAGTCCAAAAGAGTGATGGATGTCTCTCTGCAGTAGTCTCCCAGCCGCCACATATGTTGTTGCATTGTCTGTGACAACTTGCACAACATTCTGTACACCAACCTCTAATACAACTGTCTCTAACATAACACTCAAATTCTCTGCATTTTTTATTATGTTAGAGGCATCAATAGACTTTAAAAACACCATCTCACCGTTTGAAGTTGCTAAAAAATTAACAAGGGTGCGGTTCCTTCCATCCATCCACCCATCTGAAAGAATGGTGCATCCAAATTTTTTCCATTGTTTCTTGTGCTCTTCTAGATGGAAGTGGCATCTCGCAATCGCACCCTCAAGTAATTTCCCACTCAAATCTTTTGGAGAGGGTGCCTGTATCCTTTCCCGCAATCACGACGTTGTCACCAAGTACTCCCAGTATGGGCTCTTTGCCACATTGAACGGCAGGTTGTTGTAGTACCAAAAATTTGCACAAGCTTTATCCACTTCCTCATGCATATCTTTGTTCCAGGTTGTACCTTCCAATGAAGGTCAGTGCTCTGTGTGTGTTCCTCGCCACAAAAAACTCGATGTATGCCTTTGCTCGAACTCGATGAAGATGTGCCTCTTCCGGCTCTTCCTCTTCGTATGCGTGGACCACGAGTAGAGCCCACAATTGTTGCCGCATCATCGTCTAAATCCTCTTCCATTGCAGCCCCAGGTCTAATAGCTTGTGTTATGGTTGCCTTCAGCCTTGCCTTCTCTAGTTTCTTCTCCTCTAACTTTGCCAGCTCTGCTCTAATCTCTCGCTTTGCCTCTTCCGACACGTTGGGGCAAACCGTAACATCTCGGCAAACAATAGTTGAAAGGTGATATTTCAAACGATTGATGCCTCCATTCATTTTTTGTTACAGAAAGTGCAAAAAATTTCGCCCTCACAAGCTCCACGTACAACATACTTCCATGCTATGGAATGGGCATTCGGAGGAACGGTCCCTGCTAGTGATTCAGATGCCGAACTCCGATGCCGAGCTGCCGATGTTAAGCTCTCTCTCGCAACACAATGCACATTTAAAAAATTAGAAAACGTAAACTTAATTTAATTTTAAAAACAAAACGTGCTTGAATAACAAATTTGCGTAAATAAAAAAAATACATTACAAGCATTCAATTTTACATTACATGTATTTAGAATTACACAACGAATCGATTACAATACACATACATAAAATTTAACTAATTTACAATGAATTTGCGTTAAAAAAAAAAATACATACCTCTGGCTACAAATGAGTATAAAAAAATTACAAGCATTCGATTTTACATTACATGTATTTAGAATTACACAACGAATCGATTACAATACACATACATAAAATTTAACTAATTTACAATGAATTTGCGTTAAAAAAAAAATACATACCTCTGGCTGCAAATGAGTATAAAAAAATTACAAGCATTCGATTTTACATTACATGTATTTAGAATCACAATAGGAATCTATAAAACCTAAATAATATACACAAAATTTGGAAAAACTTCAAAGAATTTTAAAAAAAAAAAAACCTACCTCCAAATGCAAATCTCCAAATTCTCTCCTCGAATTCGCTCCAAAATCCACTCAACACAAGCAATGCAAGCTCAAATGGTTGTGTGAGTGACAATGAGGGAGTAGAGGGCTTTTTAAAGAGCCAAAACCATGTAAAAAAGCGGTTTTGCATGTGAAAGCTGTGTTTTTGCATGTAAAAGCAGCGTGGGCGAGTTAAATGCACAAACTCGCCGAAGTTTTGGCAAGTAGCTGCCAAGTTAACTCGGCGAGTTTTCTTTTTCCGATTTTGGCGAGTTTTTCGGCGATTAAACCATTTTGCAAGTTTTTTGGCGAGTTTTCCATCTATGTTTAAGCTTTAAAAGTTAAATCTATCGAAGTGTGTAGTAACTCTCCATTCATGATTAACCAAGTAATAGGTGCTTTAAACCGAGAAGATAAATTCATTCCATATATTTGAGTATTAAAGTGTGTTTCAAACATAAATTCATTCCATATAGAGATGGCTTTGATGGGATTTGAGATTAATAACATTCCTAGAAGAAATAACCAACATGCGAGATGTTATGGTTTGTGTGGCTTCCTTAGTTCCCATTGATATTATGGATGACCATGCTATATTAACTATCAAATGAATAGCACAACCTACCACTGAGAAAGAAAATTTGGACTCTTTGGAGGTATTGGTATTAGAAAATGGTACAAAGAATTCGAATGGTTTTAAATGTGTATAATTACCTATCCCAAGAGATTATTCCTACACACTTTTCAAGAAATATAGGGAACTTACACAAAGATGCCCTTAGATATGTAATAGTTAGAGATATAGTTTTCAAGAGATCCTTTGATGGGCAATTACTTAAATGTCTTGGACACAAATAAGCCAATAAAATACTTACAAAGGTTATTATTGGAACACGATGGAGCATAATTGTCGTGAATACACTAAAAATATGTGATAAACGTCAGAGATATAGTAACCTCACTCGTGCTTAATCCCAAGAATTACAACCCACTCTTCAACCATCGCCATTTCCATATGGCGATTTGATTTAGTAGGCAAGATTAACCCTTAATCCCCAAAAGAGCATAAGTTTATTATCACAACACAAAGGTGTCAAAAGTGCAACTGGGACAAAAATGGAAAGCCAAATTTGCTTAGGATGTCCAGAAATAGGCATAGAACTTGCTTTTTTCACCTCGGAGGCTTAGGATGATGTTTTGGGGTCAAATCTTATATGATTTTGACTCCAAAACACATTCTAAGATCAATGGAACTGTTTTCAAGACTTGAATCTGTCTGCCTGCAATTTAAAATTTAGGCCTTTTTTGTCTGGAACTAAGAGGGGCAGCTGCATGTTTTGGAATGTTTCAAGAAACCTTTAAACCTTAGAACCAAATTGATGTTCCCACCTTGTAGAGAATTCCCATAGCTTTCCAATGCCTACTTGTTTGCCTCTTAACTCCTTATGGAGCTCCTGGAATCATCCGGAGAAGTCAGGTTTCACCATTCGGATGCTCATTCCTTGCACCTAGAAAACTTGATGTTGAACAAATTGTCCCTAAATGAGCAATTCTTTCCTAAATCTTCTTAAATTGCTTCCAACACTTTCAAGACTCCCGACATCACCTTCGGATGTTTTAGATCTTTCCTAAACTCTTCCGGAGGATGCATACTAGCTTCAAAATGACCAAAATTGGCCTTTTTAGGCTCTAGGAAGACTTGTCTTTCACTGAATCTTGCTGAACTCATCCATCAACTTCATCACCCTTCTTTGCACACCAAGGCATGCTTGAAAACGTCATTAGGACCTTCCTTGGCGCTAGGATGATGGTACCACTAGAGACAAGTTGGCCAGAAGGAGGTTTCAGTGTGATCGGGAGGCAAAATTTTGCAATATAGGTTTAATCGCCTCGTCATGCTTGAAAGTTTCATATTTTTAGGCTAGTCATTTGGTATGACAACATATACATGTGGCATGGGCGTATCTAAACAATTGTCGTACTATTGACAAACTTTTGTTGATTGCTTAGGCATGAAAACAATCCAAAACCCATGTTTTTCATGCAACTGAATGATGGCATCATAAGGTTCGGTTGTACAAGCAATGTCAGAAGTACCTGCCCTCTCATGTAATATGATTCATGAATATGACAACAATCATTCTCATAGTGATACCCTCTCTTTCAATTAACTCCATCATTGTGAATTTTTCACATGCCTTTTTTATTGCAGGTAAAGCCAAACTACCCAAGGAGTTTCGCATGCCCAGTTCTGGGGCAGTTTGCATGTGCGTGAACTTATCCATCCAGCACTCATCCTTGTCCTTGTAAATCGATTTCACATAAGCTAATGAAGAGTGTGTGGCATCAGTTTTTGGCAGCTAATTCTTTCTTTGTCCTCTTTTGTTCTGCATTTTGGCCATTCTAACTTTTCTTCAATTCGTGTGACTTTGGTAGTATAGTTAGTTGATATCAATCCTCATCTTCTTCCTAGCCACTTCTTAGACATCATTCAGATCAAGAAATGTCTTCATATAATACACAATAAAGCTTCTCTATTAGTATTTCTTAAATGCATGATCCAGCTTGGAATCATTTTGGTTACATAATCTGCAATGCTAACTCCCTTTGCAGTGTTGTCTTCCTGCAGTATATATCTAGATTCAGTTGGCCTGTGAATTCACCGTGTGGGCATTTGGATCTGCATATAAGTTTTTCCTTGTGATGTACTTACAAAAAAAAATAGTTTGGACTCAAGACAGCTATCATTATCTCTAGCAAATACATACGATGTAGGAAGCAAATAAAGGAATATAATTGTTTCCATAAACACCATGAAGAATTCAATTTAAAAAAATAAATAAACATCGCCCAAGAAGAACCAGAAACTGTATATGTAAATTATCAAGCAACTCCTAATTCTTAAACATATTTAGGATTCAAAGCCTATTCAAACCTAGCCACAAAGATGATTGTCGATAGAACCCACAAATCACTTTTAAGTACCTGGCATTTAAATGATAAAGCATGCTCCTGTTTATGTTTTATGAATCGAAGATGTCCCATAATGCTAGCATGTAAATGTATGATTAAAGGTCAAAACATACAAAGCTACATCATGTTCACATTGATAACTTCTATGAAGCTGATTTACAGACATGAAATGATATTTAACTTTTGGGAGTTGATTGATACAGCAGCTTATAAAAGTTCAGGAAAAGGAAAAATTGACTGATTGTTTAACATAAAATCTTCAATCTTTATTTGAAACTAGTAAAAAGAAATACCGAGTTGTGGAGTGGAGATCTTCTGAACTCAAGCCTACTTCTGATACACTTAGAAATTTCAACTTCATTAAACAGAAAAATTAAAATAAAATCTATCTATCCAGTTGCTTAATATTTTATGCTTGCTGTTACATATTATGCTAATTCAGCAAAATAGTTTGAGTTCCAAAGTTAGATCATCTTATTTATGCTCAGCTTGGAAAGGATAAATATAACACTACCCAGCAGATAAATACTACTATTTCTCATACACCAATAACTTTTTGCATCAAAAATTTATACGTAAGAATCTGACCAGGCCCAGCAACATCTTGTTCTTTTAACCCAGACACTAAGCTAAGACTACGGGCATTAATAATCTCTTCGATTTAATGGACACAAACAGAACTTTATTACCTTGCACGTAAAATCCAAGGAGGAGGACACTATAATTGCACTGCATCCTCCATAGCCACATACAATATCTGTTACAGGCAAGGTATGGGCAGAAAAGTTGTGCAGAGGTTGAAACTGGGTTTCAGCTTGCAAAGCTGCTTCTTCATCCAAAGCTCTGCTTTGAAAGATAAAATAAGTAAATATGTGAATAAGCGCGGCCTGTGCCACAATGACTAAAAAGTAGAAAGCATTTATCGACTGAAATGATAAAATATAAAAAGGAATTATATCGTACATAAGAAGAGGCCAAGCCTTAATGAATCCATCCTCGGCTCCAGATATTAGAATAGATTCATCATCAGAGAATATCAAACAGGTTAGAGTCTTATAATGGGCAGGCCATACCCTAAGGAGTCTTCCACTTGCTACCTACAATTGAGAAAATCGATGTCATACTGATCAGAGTTGCACATAAAACTAAGCCCCAAAAACAAAGAACATCGCTCCACCCTTTGCCCTCACACGAGAAAAAATGATAGGGAAAAAATAAGGAAAAAAATCAGGATTTTCTGATTTTTCTTCATTCCTGAAGCAGGGCACTTTCTTAATATCCAAGTTAATTGTAAAGATCATCTCAATACACTAATAACTTAGTAGGTCATGCTGAACATAAACAAATTTCGTCCAAAAACAAAAATAGGAAAGATCCTAACATATACCTCCCAGAGATAGATTCTTCCTGATGAACCTCCGCCAACAATATATGTGCCATCAGTATTGCAAGTGACTGGCCCTATAGGCTCTACTGGAAAGCTCCTTATTTCAGCTTGGCAGGCTGCAAAAAATAAGCATGCCTTTTCGATTAGACGTAAAAACGTTGTAACAAATGAAATAGTTTCTACAATTAATCTCAATCAGATTAAAAAAATAAGCATACACAAATTCCATATTACACAAGTTCGCCTTATGAAAATGTGCATCAGTCAAAATTAATGCAAGTCAGATATAATTGAACAGTGACAGGGCATGGTTACTCTCTTTATTCACCATAGTAACGCAATTCTCTTCTTCGAAATAGAGCAATATGTGAGAGACAATGACCAATCCATTGGGGATATGCCGCAGCAATGGCCAGGTTTAAGTATTAGAGAAGAATTCCTTTGGCAAAGTGTTTGGCAAAGGATTCCAACAGCCATTATTGTTCACTGCACATAGAACAATTCAACAGACAAGTTCACTAAAGAAAGAATGGCTGGGCATGTGTTTGGACTTGCAATGACTGTGGAACCTTCATTTGACATAGTTGAGCTTACAAGCCAATCTGCTTCCGTTCTAGCCACTGTATGCTAACATCCTTGTATACAGTGGCAGTTCATGCATTGTGAAGTTATGGCTGATGTTTTTACTAATTTAGTTTTGTAAGCACTCATTTTACTCATTTTTTAGTCCATGAGAACTATATATTAAAAAATTAAATATATATATATATATATAGAAATTTTATACATATACTCATTTCTTAGTCCATAAAAATACAAAACTTGAAAAATATGGTATGATCAATGTTCAAAACATTCAATATACTTAAGATTTTACATTTTCTATGATATACGAATATTGTATTCCTTTGTGTTTCATCCATTTCCTTTGAGATTAATTTTTGTGTTGCAATGGTGGCCATAAAAGATGTATATAGGGAGCTCCTAAAGGACCTATTTAATGAGATTGACTCTAACCTGCCAATGATAACTAAAGAGGTCAGTCCAATGGTTGGTTCTTGCATTCATATTATCCAAAATCACCTTCTAATCCTCCTTAAGGATGCGGGAAGGAGTCAATGTTGTGCCTTGATAGTTTCTGGGAAAGGATGCTCTTTGAAACTTTAAGCTATGCAATTTGCAGTTCCAAATTTTTCTATTAGTATTGAAGATCACCTGAGATTTGATCTCATAAATAACTTGTACGGAGGCTCAGATATATGTCCAAATTTCTATGAATAGCTTCTTTCCTTGGCCAATTGCGATGATCCCAAATAATTACCTCAAACATTCTTGATATCCTTTGAATATTTTCTCTTCAATAAACTAGAGGGATTTTAAACAATCTCCAGGTTTCCTTGTGGTTGCCATGCCCTCCTAGTCTAGTCCTCAATAAAACTGAAGTTTGTTTGAGTCAAAAAAAAATTAAAAACTTTTTTAGAGCCCCCACTGCCCAACCCTGCAGGTACGTCAAAATGTACCCAGGACATACCTGGTATGTACCTGGTATGTACCTGGATGTACCTGGGACCTACGTTGCCAGGATACGGATACGAGTATCGGTTTGGATACGGATACGTCTATTTTAAAAAACCCTTGGATACGATACGTCTTGGATACATCCGTACATAAATAAAAAAATATATATATATATATATATATATATATATATTTTATGTACATCTACTCATTTTACTCATTTTTTAGTCCATAAAAAACTGAAATAGTAATACAAAACTTGAATCAATGTTCAAAACATTCAATATACTTAAGACTTTGCATTTTTATTGATCATGTGGCTGCCATACATATGATATACGAATATCATGTTAACATGAATACGAACAAAACTTGAAATTTGAAAAATATACTAGGATCCATGTTCAAATTTTCAAAACAAACAATATACTTAAGATTTTACATTTCATTGTTCATGTGGCTGCCATACATATGATATAGGAATACAAACAAATCTAGAATATATCATCTAGATTTTCCTCAAAATCAAGTTCATGTGTGCCACTTGCGCTAGCTCCACTCTCATTAACTCCACTCTCCGCTCCTTGCGAACTCCCTTGAGCGTCATCTTCGCCATCAAATAATGAGGTGTATTATTTTATTCATTTAGTGTTTAGGGTTCGGTTTTAGGGAGTAGAAAAGTAAAAATAAAATAAAAAATGAAATAGAACTTAAAAAACACGTATATACTGCTGGATACGTACCTGATACATACAGGGGATACGTCTGTACGTATCCTGACGTACCCCGTACGTATCAGGTACGTATCCAACACGTATCCCCCACATATCCGTATCCGATACGTTTCCAAGGGGATTCGGGGGGTTTTGGAGTATCCGTGCAACGTAGCCTGGGACGTATCAATACCGCACCGGGACATATCCGTACTGGGTACATATCCAAGGGGTACGGGAGGGTGGGGGACGAACCCTGGTAACATAGATCAGGAATTCTAAACATTATTCAAAGTTTCAAGCATTGGAGGCATACCTACTTCCTAAGGAATTCATCTTGTATACGGATCACCAAGCTTTGAAGTTCATAAACAGACAACCAAAGCTGAATCAGAGGCATGTTAAGTGGGTGGAGTATCTTCAAGGGTATACATTTGTGCTCAAACACAAATCTGGAAAAACAAATCAAGTAGCTGATGCCTTGAGCAGGAGGAGAGCTTTTCTCATCATTATGGCCAATAAGATAATTGGGTTCGATAAAATCAAAGACTTGTCCAAAAAAGACAGCAATTTTGCAGCAGCATTTCAGGTTTGCAAGAATCCTCTCATTTATGATAAAGCTCCATATTTTGATTACTCCTTGCCAGAGAGTTATTATTCAAAGGAAGGCAGCTTTGCATTCCTGAAAGTTTGTTAACAGCGGAGGTTGAGGAGATCATATTGGCTGAGATAAGACTCAAGCTATAGTGGAAGAAAGATATTATTGGTCTCCATTGAAGAAGAACGTCCATCTATTTGAACGAAGGTACAAAATTTGTCAAGAGGCTAAAGGTGCTACCTTAAAATAGGTTGTATGCTCCTTTGCCGACTCCAAATAGACCATGGGAAGACATAACAATGGACTTTGTATTGGGATTGCCTCGTACTCAAAGAGGTTTTGACTCTATTTTCATGGTTGTTGACCACTTTTCTAAGATGGCCCATTTTATGCCTTGCACAAAAACTAGTAAGGTGGCTGAACTATTCTTCAAAGATAGTGAGGTTGTATGGATTACCCAAGACAATTACTTCAGACAGAGATACAAAATTTCTAAGTTATTTCTGGAAGACTTTGTGGAAGATGTTAGGCACAAAATTGCAGTTTAGCTCAGCTTATCACCCTCAAACTGATGGGCAAACTGAAGTTGTGAACAGGTCATTGGGGAATTTACTAAGGTGTCTAGCAAGTGATAAGCCAAAGCAGTGGGATCTTGTGTAATCACATCCTGAATTTTCCTAAAATAATTTTGTGTTGACATGGTTCTTCATGAACAGAATATGTTGACCGCAGAAGCTTTACAGTACATTGCAGATTGAAGAATGCCACACAGCACTAGACGAACCCAAGGAATACTAGACTGCTTCGCAGCTTGGAACAAAGACTCTATATACACGATAGACATGAGTAATAGTCTTGACTCTTTGTAATGGATATAATTTGTACAAATAAGAGAGTAGAAGGAATAGCTGGTGGATATGGATATGTATATATGTATGTGTAGAACTGTAAATGCATGTGAATGTGAGTAGTGTAACAAGTGAAATAGCTATATGGCAGAGTCGATGTAAGAATAGGATCAAGAGTAAGGTAGACTTGGAGAGTATATGTGTTTGTCGCTATTTATAATCTGAACAGTATAGTTGAATATTGATATATATAAATAAAAACGAGTTGAAAAATATGTTGAACGTAGAAGCTTTGCAGTATATCGCAGGTTGAATAATGTCATACAACACTAGACAAACCCACAGAATACTAGATAGTGCTTCGCAGCTTGGAATGAAGACTCTGTTTATACGATAGATGTGAGTAACAGTCATGACTCTTTGTAATGGGTATAATTTGTACAAATAAAAGAGTAGAAGGAATAGCTAGTGGATATGTATATGTATGTGTAGAAGTGTGAATGTAAGTGAGTAGTGTAAATACAACAGATTAAATGTATGAACAGGATCGAGAGTAAGGTAGATTTGGGAGTATACTTTTTGCCGGTATCTGTAATCTAAACAATATTTTTGAATACTGACATATATAAATAAAAAAGGAGTTAGTTTAGGAAATTATGTGTCTCTGAGTCATCTTATTTGATTAGTGTTATACTACATATGTTTTGTTCATAGTCCCACTTCAGAACTTATTTGAATTTGTGTTTATGTGATTAAGCTTGAATATCAAATCCACCTATATGTAACATCAACCTTTAACTGGAGCAGAAGAACATAATAAACTAACATGTAGTTTATGCCAACATATGGTGTCCGAGCCCAGGTCCAGTTACTGATGTCCAGAGGCAGATACCCTTTACTATTCTGGAAACCCGCAACATATGAATTAGAAGATTGTTGGGAAGAGAAATTAAGAAATTTTCTACAACACGACGTGGAAAGGACTAAGTACGCTTACAACCAGGTTGCAATCGTATTCTTTAGGATAGACAACGAAGATTTTTAGTCGTCCTTTCCTACTTGAGGCTGTGGATTCTAAGCATAGCAAAAGCGACTGAGTGGTCTAAACTTCAATTGCATGAGCCTATTCAATGGACTAAGGAAAAGTTCCAGAAACTCAAAGAATTAAACGAACCTTGAACCCGCATTGTCAACTACTGCTTTGAAACTACATTAGATTCATTCATCACTACGTGGGCAATCCAAGGGTGGACAAACTTCGACACTAAGAAAGTTTTCTTGAAGGAAAACAGGGACAATTTATAGAAAGAATTTTGTTCTTTATCCAAAATCTCTTGATTGAGAAGGGTTTGATAAAAAGCGGTAGTCAGTTCATTTAGGGAAAGCCACCTACACAATGACGAGCAAAAAGAGGGGTGATCCAAACAGATGCGACATTTAGAAAGAAATTTGGATTGACAGTTGGGCGGAAATAAATGTGGAAAAATAAATGAAGAAAATAAACAAAAAAATGAAAAAAGACTGTAGAGATTAATGATAAGTTTGTAGTTAAGAAAAAGAAGGATTAGTGAAGGGGAGAGAGCAGTTGAAAAGACTAAAATAAGTACGAATAAGTAGTATACTGCATACTGCAGAAAAAAAAAAAACAGTAGAGAAGACAGGGATTGAAGAAGAGAGGATTAGATTAATTGGAGAGAAGGAGAAAGTAAAGAAAAGGATGGCAAAACAAAGGTTAGAAAGAGAAGAAAGGATAAAGCAACTTAGCATAAAACGAGATAAGTTGGGAGGGTCAACGAGTTGCATTCCTGCAGGATTGGAGACAAGACTTGCGGGACCTGTGGACCTTAAAACAGGTAAACTACAACATCTAGAGCCACTAACAAACAAATCCATAATCTTACACTTGGATGATACTCGGCAAGTAGCTTTGACTCCTTCCCCAAAAGAAAATAAGCAAGAAATAGGAATATAGTTATAGATAGCAAGTGGATACAGAAAGCACACACTGCTCGTAGGAATATGTTGATTGATATATCTAGGATAGTAAATAGAATGGTAGGAATTTCAATAGGCACACCATAACCCTTGGGAGCAGATGACCAAGGGGATCAATTGTTCCTAAGTAGATTTAGCTTAACTGGAAGAGGAGAATTAGACAAAAGAAAAGAAAGATAATGAGGAAAGACAAGTAGAAGAAAGTAAAGAGAGTAATGAGGAAAGAAATGGTAGAATCAAAGATATAGATGACTTAGAAAGGTCAGTAGAGAGGGCAGTAACATGCAAAGCAAGGAAAACACGACATAGAGATAGTAATGAATTAGAAATGATGGATAGGCTTGTTGAAGAGATGATAGAAAATGAAACAAAAGGAAGTGATGAAAGGGGAGAAGTAGATGACAAAGAGTTTAGACAACATACAGAAAAGAAAAACAAATTAAAGCATGTTAAGGGTAGGAGATTATTTAACAAAGAGAGTCAAGAAGAAAATAGGAGTGAAGACAGCAAAGAGATGGGAAACGACACTTTCCCCCAACTGAAAGAGACCGTTTGAGGAAATGAACCCCTCCAACCAAGCGTCATCCACTGTGCTGCTTCAAAAGCTTAAGAAGATAATGTTGAAAAAGCTAAATAAAGGAGAAAAATTAAAAGAGAGTTACGAAACGTAAAAAGATGAAAGTAGAAGAGAGGAAATAGTGAGAGATTTCCATGAAGTTTTTAAGAGAAGTTATTTTGAGAGAGTTTAGAGAGGATGAAGGAGAACTATATTCTATCAGAGACCGGAAAGAAAAAGGGCAGAAAAGAAGGATCAAGTACCAGTAAAACAAAAGTTCAAAACTGGTAACCAAAATTGCCACTATGTTGAGGTCATCAAGGATGGAGACGAATATCTATTCATTCTAGATTGATATTGGCAGAGTAATAACATAATAGACCCGCAAGTAAAACTGTTCGACTTTGTAGGCACATTGAGACAACACTTTTAAATGATACATGAAGACTAGCCCAAATCATAACAAAACATGGGATGAAATTCAGAAAGAATTTACGGGAATTTTCATTACCCCGATGCACCCACAAAAAATGTGAGTAAAATGCGGGACTTAGTACAAAAAGACTTTGAGTCAGTAAAGGATTTTGATCAAAGGTTCAAGGAAGTAGACAAAAAAGTTAGACGAGCCGCTGATGGAAAAACAAAGGATTGAATGGTTTTTTTCTAGATTATAACCATATCTAAGAGTGTCCACTGATGGACGGCAGTTTTCTACTGTTGCGGATGCATTGGAGATGGCCACAAGGCTAGAGGCTCAGCCATGGAGGAGAGAAGAATATACCACAATTAAAACAGAACTAGAAATATTACAAGAATTGGAACAACTAAGATTATGGAAAGAAATACAAATGAAGACAAAAGTGAGGAATATATCGCCACCAAAAATATAACTAGACATAAAATTTGGTATATGGCTTGTTGTGATGAGGGGCATTGTCAAACAGAAAGTCCATATTTGGAGGGAGCAAGAAGAGAATTCACAATAAAAGCATACCAATCGGGATGACATTACCTCAGTAAACACCTATTATAAAAGAACATTTATGGTGCAACATTTGAAGATTATGGGACCAACATAGCCAACACATGTGCTCGTTGATGGAGTTAACACCTAGAAACCAACTGATGTATTATATAACCTATGGTTCACATAATCATTACCACAAAACGGCCCTAGCATCAACACAATGGAGGAACTAAAGGAGCACCAAACTGGGTTAGTTCAGCAATCAAACAAGTACCCTTCCAATAACCACAAGTTACCCCTCAAGTCATCATACTGCGATCCACTCCATCTAAGTCACAAGGTTTGAGTTCAAGTTCAAGTTCAACGAGGATAAAATTCAGTTTAAGTTCGCCCAATAGATAAAGTTCGAAAAAAAAATCGCCATTAAGTTCGAATAATAGAAAAATAAAAAACATCAAAATTTATATTTAATATAGTAACAATTTATATTTAAAAGAAATACATTAAAAATATTAATAAACTTAACATTTTTAAAAATTAATTTTAAAATATTATAAAAACAAATCTAATGAATACAAAACGTAATATAAAAAACAAATTTATTGACCTAGGTTTTAAAACGTAATAAAAGAAAAATAAAATAAAAATAATGGTTATAAAAACTAATCTAAGGAATTAAAAACATAACATAAAAATAAAATAAAATATGTATATTGAAAAGGCCACAAAACAAAAATATGGTAAATATGAATTCATAATAAATATGAATTTATAAAATATAATAAATGAATACAAATAATAAATAAATAAGCAAACCAAACCAAAACAAAATAAACCCTACCTCTTTGCAACTCGGGCTCTTCACAACGGAGTGGGCAGCGGCAGTGGTGGTACCTCTACCCCTCTACAATTGATGCTCAGGATTCATGATTAAAATGTAGATGTGCAGCGCATCTATGCCCACAACTCTTCTCCCATCACTCAAATCAAAGCCCGCAACTTTTAAGTTCAAAGCTCGCAACTTTGAAGTTCAAAGCTCCTTCCCCCTGCACTCATTTTGTGGTGTGTTTGCTTGCCCTAGTTTTTTATAGACTCTTTTGCTTGTCTCTTTCCCATTCAGCCCTTTCCCACACAGCAAATTTCGTACTAACAAGCACGAATTTTAATGAACTTCAAGGGACAGTATTTTGTTCACCGAATTTCGAACTTTTTTATAAAGTTCAGCGAACCTTGTGACTAAGCACTCCATTAACACAAAAGAATCCAACTTTCCAAACACCACCCACCACACCACAAAATATACCACCAACTACCACACCAATACAGCAATTTCCTTACAATGAGCGTTATCCACAAAAACAAACTACTGATATCAACTAGAAGGATTTAATAAAATGGGCGGCTACCCAATATAACAATGGTGTTTACCACATAAGATATGGGGCACAAAACTACAATAGAGGAGGCTATATAGGTGGTTATAGAGGCAGATGCAAAGGTGGAAGAGGATGCCAAGGTTACCAAGGAGGAGGCTATCAAAATAACCAAGGAGGTAGTTATTTAAAGAACAATGGATATCGGGGGAACTCGTTGTCCAAATGTTGTGCACAATTTTACCTTAGGGGTTGGTTGATAATATCAAGGGGGTAAAACTTGCTCAACCTCAAATATGACGGGGTTTCCAAGATACCCGCGGGATGTGATAGGTGTATGATTGGTTGTGCTCCGTGAAGAATGAATTAGGCTTCTTTTCCCTGCAATTAAGCCTACAAATCAAAGACACTACACAAAATGGAATTAGTAAAATGGGTAGGCAGGTTGCCTAGCAAAGGCCAGTTCCCATAAGCCAAAAGACTTCCTTATGTGGATGTCAACCCGCTTTTAAGACATTAAAGTTTTTATTCATAACAAAAGGATACAATATGTGATATATGAAAATGTGATCAAATTGTTTATCACTTATTTAGATTATTACATATATCAGCTGATAATGATAAGATGAAAAGCAACAAGTCTAGAATCCAAATCGGAATCTAGGTCGGTATCTAAGTTTTCTGAAAAGTTAGAGCCCACTGAACAGGCTAAGTCATCATCCTCGGTGAAGTAGGAATCAAGTTCTCCAATGTAGTCATCCACGAAGAAATAAGAAAGTTCTTCTTGATCGTACTAGCGGGCAAAGTCAGAGTTAGAGTCCACAATGCTGATGTTGTTGTCAATGTCAGATTCGGATGCAGTATGGGTGTCCTCAGGGTTGTTGAACCTTGCTTCGTAGTTGTACTCGAACCATGCAAGGTCGGTTTGTATCCTCTGTACCTCATAGTATGCTTCCCAAAATTCTCGGTGGCTTCACAAATTCTTTGGGTAGATGCGAAGATGGCTTCTAACTTGTCAAGAGGCGTTGCATGGATAGCACATAGCTCTAGATCATGTAACATGTCGTATTGCTCCCTAGTGCAAGGGGTGTTGGACAATTGGTAGCGAGTTGATATTGGTGATGGGATGATTAATACCTCCTATGGCCATCTACAAGATCCATACTTGGCACAAAGATTAGTAACACAAGCATACAGTAATTAATAACAACTTCTAATGAAATTTGATTACTAAGTAGACAGAAAGCACAAGAATCGTAGGCGATTAGGCTAATCGCAGGCGATTTTGTGAAATACTAATGTGATCGCTAATAGGAAATAATCTAAGCATCTAAAATGAAACTACAATCTATTAAACATAAAAGAGAAGCGAGATGATGATCCGGCTGATTGCGAGTATGGTTAGACAACGAAAGAGCCCTCAAACAGCTCCCAAAACGCTTGAAACGTGTATTAGATGTCGAATGGTGTTGATGAGAGCCTAGTAACATTGCTTGAATGCTTGAAAAAACTTGATAGTGCTTTGGTTCGTCTAGATGGTCATGAATGGTCCCGAAGAGAGGTAGAAAGCATGATATTTATAGATCGCCGGTGTTCAAGGAATCGCCGGCGTTTTGCTGGCAATTGGAGTTAGGGTGAGATACGAAGTGATAAACCTTCTATTTCCAACTTAGATGCAGGGGATTTAGGGGAATCATGGCTAGATAACTTAGAGAGGTCGAGTGTGAGAGTTAGAGGTAGATAGAAGTAGTTAGGATAGAGTAGGGATAATTTGGCAGGTTGCCTAATTTAAACTAGTCCTAACTAGTGAGGAGTGAGAAGTGGTTATAGGGATAAGTTAGAGGTGGTTAGGGTAATATTTTTAGAAGGTTGCTTATTTAGACTAGTTATAACTAGTGAGTTAGGATGAGTTCACATGGTGAGGTGTGAGGGTGAGTGGATTAACCAATTAATTATTTAATTAATTAATTAACTTCGAGATAGGTAATGTGATCTTAGGAAATGTGGGATAAATTAATTAATTAAAGGGGTATGGGGTTAATGACTTAGGTTTAGGGATGTCGTAATGATGCAACGACAAGCTTGACCACTCGAATGGAGGACTTGAGTCGTAAAATGGTATGCAAACGGTTTTTGTTAAATCGACATAAACGAAATCTGTGATTTTTTGGTGTCTACACCAAAATCACACCCTATGTAATTTTGAAGAACCTATCATAAGGACTTAACCATTCCATGCTCTAGAAAAGTCGCGGGAGCCTAGTTCAGTCTACTACTTAATGCAGAACCTAGTGTTCTACGGAGTTCTCCTAACCTATGGAACAAAGGAATGAGCATTTCAGGGACTTAGGCATTTTGGGTCATCGATCCAAAGGATGGACCAACTCCACAAGGAAGCCGCCAGTGTACAAAACAAGTTTAGTTGGCCACGTGGCGTTGAAACAATAATTCGAGAAGGACCAAGTTGAAAAGTCACGTAAGGCTATCACAAGTGTTCCACAGTGTAATGATTTATAGTGTTCCGCATGTCTCCTTCCTGGGATATCTGCAAAACAAAGGAAGTTGGTCATCGGGTAAAAGGTCATGGATCGAAGGATTAGACATTCGCAGGTGATGCAGGGTACTTTTGCTCTTCAAAGCATGCAGCGAAAAGTTGTGGGAGTCCACGGACAAGAGGAAAATTTGAAAGCCACGTATGGTCTCAAAGCTGCACCAATCCATAACCAAAGAAACAACTACCCCAACCACCGGAATTTAATGAAGTATGGTGCCGTTATGAGCATTCTGATGGCGTGCAATAGACTCAAGGGGTCGTGTTATGGTTGTTGATTGCATTTTTAAAGGTGACCATGCCTGTACTACAAGAAAAATCTGCAAGAATTCATGGCACCCACACTCATTCAATGCATTTTCAAAAGCGGTTAGTTCCAGCTTGGCAGTTTTCCCCTCTTTAGCATGAAATGGTATAAATACAAGTGCTTGCGCACTTTGTAGGGGTTCTTCTCCCTCTTTCCTTAGCATATTTTCGAGCTCCTCTGTGAAACTCGAAACTTCATGTTGTCGACCTCTATAACTCGCAACTAGTGTTTTCTTGCCTCGGCTCGTATGTAAGCTCTTGAAGAATGATTAATGCAAGTGTGGTTTACTTCTTTCCCTCGAATACATTGTGTTTGGTGTGAATATTTCACCCTTTTGCATATTTCATGTTCTTCTATTCCTCTGCATCTGATCTAAGCGCATTCTTACGACCCCAACCTCGTGTTTCTTGCATCTACATCATCTGGATTTGGGAAAAGTTCCACCTTCTTTTGGTGCTATCACCACCCCTTAGCTTAGGATTTTCTTTTCTTGCATCTCTCTCCCTAGTCCCTTGAAATTGTTAAAGTAGAATTAATTGTAAGAGAAGTTTTAGCATTAGAAGTAGGTTGTGTTATGCATATTTTTCCAAATCCGCGTAACAAGGAAGTCGGCCTTCTCCGGAGGTCTGTCTCAAGCCGCAAATCCCACACTTGGAGACAATCCCATGTTGCCTCAAAATCCTAAATCTTCATGATTCAGGGATGGGTGCAATTTTGAGCCGCAACTATTTTGGCACGCCCTGGTGGGACTCTTGATAAAGCTTAAAATTCATTGTTACTAAATTTTGATGTGTGACTTAGTGATGTCAACCTTTTGAGGTAGTTCTTCAAGACATCTAGCGACTCCAAGTTCAAATATTTGATTAAACAACCCAATTCCTCCTTCTCATGAAAAGAATACAAACAAGACAAAGTGTAACAAGAAGTGAGTCTTTTGAGTAGTTACAATTGTCACCAAGGAGAAGAACAAGAGACAGTAACAGCTTACGAATCACCGTCTCCTCCCGATAGAACTCTTTCAACTCCTCGTCCTAGTAGGCCTTTCTTGTTGTCCTCTAGGATTTAGAGACCCATTCCATTCATGGCACAACAAAGAAATTTTCCTTTTTGCACTTAATGCCTAATATGATATACCAATGTCTACTCTTAAAAGTATTCCTTCACTGGTGAAAATCCTGCCACTCCAATTGATCACATTCAAGATGTTGCAAATGTATGTTCAGTTCATCTAGTCATAGAAGATGATGTTGCAGTTAGGCTTCTTGCTTCTTCATTAAAAGGTAAAGCACTTCAATGGTATAGAAGTTTGAGACCTGCTTCCATTCATAACTAGGATGAACTTGGTACAGCTCTTTGCCAACAATTCGAGGAGAAAGCAGACAACATATCCTTGTTAGAGCAACTCACAACAATCAAGCGAGCTCTAAATGAGCTCATGGCAGATTTCAATTTTAGATTCCAACAAACATGGGACAGAATTCCAGTGCTGCTAAGACCAACCACACAAGGTGCATTCTTATACTTTCTTATAGCTCTAAATTTTGATATCGCAGTAATGATCCAAATTATGGGTGTTGTATAGTTACCAAATGCATATCAGGGAAAATTTTAGTGGCAAATCTTCGTTAATTCACGAATATTCTGGTTTTTGAAATTTGAAATTGGAAAATTTTTAGGGTAGGAATTAGGACTAGGTCCCAAAAATTTTTGGGTACAAGTTAATTTTAGGGGTTATTCACCATCCCCACGAAAGAGAAATTCACAATATTCGCCTTAATATTGTCATTCGGTAGCATAAAATATGCTACTGCCGACAACATATATTTATGTTGTCGATCGACAACATTAGCATATTTTATGCTACCGATCGACAAGATATATTATGTTGTCGACGATAGCATAAAATATGCTACCAACCGGTAGCAATAAACATTAAAAACAAAACAAAAAACTATGGGATTATTTTTTTGCACTATATTTTGGGAGGACAAATTTCTCATTGAGATGATCATTTTAATTGCTAACATCAAAAAAATTCAAAAAAATAAAAAAATTCCCATACAAAATTAGCAAAATATGTATTTTTTTCAGTACTTTTTTTTTTTTTTTTTTGCGCCATATTTTGTGAGGATAGATTTCTCGTCAAGCCATCATTTTAATTGTTATTGTCAAAAATGATTTTTCTAAAAATTACATATATTTTTGGCCGACATCATATACTATCAACCGACAACATAATATATGTTATCACCAATAGCATAAAAATGCTACCGGCCAACAACATATTTGCATTTTCTTCATATTCACCATTAGTGCAAAAGTCAATTTTTCCAGATTCGCCAACGAATTTCTACAAAATTTTTTTGGGGGTCTTAAAAGTTTCCCTAATGCATATACAACACCATTAGAGTTGAAAATTGTCTAATCCAAGCAGGAAAGTTAGCCCCTAGATTGCCTATGCCCATTTTTCTTGAATTACCACATAATATACCCAACCCATTGTTCACATCCTTCAACCATCTACTTCCACATTTGGTTCCCCTATCAAATAGGAAGAAATTGAAAGTCTTAGTGTCCAACTTGATAATCTAACAGGTGAGATTGTCTCCCTCAAGAAACATCAAGCTCAAACTACTAAAACTTATCCTAACCCTCCTCAAGGTTATCCGCAACAAGGCTATAAAGTATCTCTTCAAAGTTATCCTCCGAGAAAACCGCCTAATGCAAATCCACAACCCTTGCCTACTCCTAACTTAAGTAAAGCCATTGTTCCAGTCCAGAATAACATGGCAGAAGGCTTTCAATGGTGTTATCCATGTGATCAACCCCATAATCAATATACATGTGAGGATGGAATGAACTCCTTATGAGAAAAGGCTATTATGGTTCAAACTCCATTATACTCGCAAAGAACGGACCATGGCTCCCTCAACAAGCAATATAGAGGAGGTTCAAGACTTTTCTCTTCAACCCAATTTCATGCTCTTCGGACCTAAAGAATTATGTGTTACTAATCAAGCCGCGGTAACTCATATAAGTCACAACTTCATGTGGCAGATCATACAAGATCTAAGAAGGCAGATGGACATGAGATATCCTCCTCTTGTTGCTCCAGCTTCGCATGACACTTCCAATCAATTTGTGGACTTGAGCGTAAACTCAACTTCATCTAGTTTGTCGTGGGTCGCCAAAGACCCACTGAGAATGAACGATTTCCGCAGACACAAAACTCACCGATCAAAGAGCCTCTATGGGTAGAGTAGAGAAATAAAGAGCATGTTGCACCTTCATTGCAAAAAGGCACAGGTATTCCTCTCAACATTGTGGAGCAAATGAAGACGACAAATCTCAAAATCGCAATGTGGGATGGCTTGTTTATCCCATCTCAAAGGGATTTGTTGTAAGAAGCATTAAAGCAACTTCCACGCCTTGAACTCACCCTACACAAATCAGATGTCGCACTCAATATATGTCAACCAAAAATGAACATGTAAGTTCAATGGCTAAGCCCCCTCCTTTCTACATGTCTTTATAATCGAAAGCGCCTTGTTCACAATTTCATGATAGATTCTAGTGCTAGTACTTCAGCCATGCCAAAGAAAATAGCAAACATTTTGGGGATTGAATACAATCCAACTTCCAAGGGTGTTCTATAGCTTGATGGATCAACAATGCAAGTCTTGGGCACAAGTAAAAATTTGGAATTACCTTTACATGTTTATCCAATAACCATAATGCAAGACATTTTTGTGATTGACTTGCCACCTCTATTCACCCTTTTCCTCTCTAGAGATTTCACTGCTAAAATGGGCATATATTTGTCTTCAGATTGGTCTCATATGTTGCTTAGAACAAGGTATGAAACTAGGTTTACAATTAAGGTTGAACCTATTTCAGCTTATCATGTGGAAGTTTATGACCCTAGTCCTATCAATGCTAATTGTATGATCCAAGAAGAAGCAAGCAGCGATCCTGAACCAATTGAAACAATGCATTCATCAACTTCAATTCCAAATCTTATGCTAGATGAATGGGCAAAAGAGCACTATGAATTTGATCCCTATGATACATCTATGCAAACTAGTCTAGGTACTTATTGTATCCATGAAGAAAACTTCACTACCCCCATGCCACACAAGGAAGAAGATAGTGATGCTTCTGGTCTATGGAAGTTGTACTTTGATGGTTCAAGAAGCAAAAATTGAGTTGCGGCGGGTGTAGTTCTTGTTTCTCCGATGGGTAAAAACTATTCTTTACCCACAAACTATAGTTTGCATGCTCCAACAATGTGGCGGAGTATGAGGCATTGGTTCATGGTTTGTTGATTATGGAAAAGAGACAAATCAAAGCTCCGCAAGTCTTTGGGGACACCGAGTTGGTCATTCACCAAGTCAGAGGCAAATGTGCGGCTAAAAACAAGCTTCTAAGAGCTTATAGGCATCGAGTTTGGGATCTTCTAGAAAGTTTTGAAGTTGTCAATCTTCAAGTGGTACGCATGAAGTAAAACAAGGAGGCGGATTAGATGGTGTCAATTGGTTCTCGCTCTTCCTACAAAAGGTCTTATCCAAGAAAAGTAACATGTCAAAATGGTCATGTGACCATTCATTCCAAATAATGATGTCAACTGGCAAAGTTTTTGAGAATGATGAGCAAATTGTTCAATTCATTCAAAATGAAGCAGAATTCTCTTCCAACCGACAACCCGGTTTGCAAGATAGTTATGGTGATCAGATTGTTCAATTAAGGACAACAAGCTACCCAAAGGATTAATCACCCTTGAAGGCATATTCAATTTTGATGATGAGATCAAAGGGCAAAATATAAGCATGTCTGGGTCAAGAAGATTGCAAACCAGTCACCATTGCACAAGGAAAAGAGCTTCGTTGGGAAAGGTATGTAGTACTAAAGAGGAACAAGCTTTTATTTCTCTTTGTCAGAAATTTCATGATGTATTCTCATGGAGTTATGAGGATCTAAAAGGTTTTGATCCCAACACAGCTCAACATGTTATTGATCTGGATCCTAATGCCAAGCCAATAAGACAAAAACAAAGGCCTATGAACCCTAGGATTGAGCCCCTAATGAGAAGAGAGTTATCTAAACTCATTGAGTCAAAAATAATATTTCCTATCAAATACTCATCTTGGGTAGCAAATTTGGTTCCTGTCAGAAAGAAGAATGGAGAGATAAGGCTCTGTGTGGATTTTATGGACTTAAACAAGGCTTCATTAATGAAAGGATCATCATTATTTGCCTTCCATGGAACCAATCCTTCAAACAATTATGGATCTAAAAGATTCTCCATGCTAGATGGCTATTTAGGCTTCAACCAGATAAAAAACAGAGAAAAAGATCAATTCAAAACCGCGTTCACAACCAAATGGGGAACATATGCATATCAGGCAATGCCTTTTGGTCTGTCAAATGCAGGTGCCACCTTTCAAAGAGTGATGGACATTACTTTCTGTGGACTCATCAATCAATTTGTCCTTGTTTATGTGGACGACATCAAGATCTTTTCAAACAGGCCAACAACACATGGAACTTTTGGAGCAAGTGTTCGAAAGATGTAGAGAATTTGGAGTATGATTGAACCCTACAAATGCAGTTTTGCAATTCTGCAAGGTAGATTATTGGGTCGCGTTGTCTTAAAAGAAGGTATTGCAATTAACCTAGAAAGAGTCTTTGTCATCCTTGCGCTCTCTTTACCAACTCACAAGAAGGCTCTCCAATCTTTCCTTGGCAAGATCAATTTCGTTAGGAAATTTATTCCTAACTTTACAGTCTAATCAGTCAATCACCCCGATGCCGAGGAAAGACATTATTTTCAAATGAACTCGTAGAAGGAAAAGAAAGTTTAATAAGGTCAAAGCTGCAATAGCTCAAGCGCCAACACTCATTAACCCAAATTTCACAAAGGATTTCATCCTTTATGCTTATGGTGCGGATCTTAGTGCAACCGCAGGTTCTCACTCAAAAGAATAATGAAGATATGGAGCAACTCGTGGCTTTCTTTAGCCAAACATTGAAAGACTTTGAGCTCAAGTATAGTTATTTGGAAAAGCAAATGTTTGCCATCCTGCGAGCTCTCGAGAAATTCAAGCCTCTCCTAGCCACCAATCGCATCAAAGTTCTAGTCTCACATCCTAGTGTGAGAAATTTCATTATGGGAGCAGTAAATCAATGAAAAGAGAGTCAGATGGGTAACCAAAATAATGGAGTTCAATGTCACCATCAAGGCCACGAAATTGGTGAGAGGGAGAGCATTGTGTGAGCAGCTTGCTATAGATGCTCAAGGTGATCAGGAGATTTCTTTCTTTATGGAGAATCGGCAAGAACAAGAACACATGGCTGGAAATAAACAAGGCATGGATGATATGGAAGACCTATGCAACATTGGTCACCCGCAAGACAAAGGAACTCAACAGATCCATGGCAGCGTTGAATGAACAACATGATGACATTCTTAGAATCGGTGGCTATCCTCCTAGTTTGAGTAAGACAAAGAGAAGACACCTCAAGTTACAATCAATTCCTTATGTTTTAATTGATGGAATTCTTTTCAAAAGGAATAATGATAGTGTATTGTTAAGGTGCATTAAGGAGATATAGATATATTATATTAATGTCCAACAAGTGACCACAAAAGTAGGTCAATGGGACTGCAGCCCAAACAATATACAAAGTGCGAGCGGGGAAAACTCAAAACGAGTTCCCGAAGAAAGGAAAAGAACCAAAACAGACAAACAAAAACCCCGAAAGCCAAACCCCCACAGGCGGGGGCAATGAAGCAAACGGGGGAAAGAAGGGAGAAGCAAAGAAGGGAATGAAGGAGGGTGCAAACAAGGACCGGTAGTCTACTCGGAAATGGTAGCCACACCCCTCCTAACATTTGAGGCTGAAGAGAAGAAGCTCTGATGGAATGACAATCCGAAGAGGGGGGCGAGGACCCCCTTCCCTGCTGAGACCTGAGACTAAAACGGCGACCAGGGCGACGGATGGAGCTGGGTTGTCTTCTTGAACGAGCGTGGAGCTGAGCCTGCTGGTGGTAACCGAGAGAGACGTGAAGGTCCAACCGGGGACGAATTGATCTATGCCCTATAACTGAGTCAAAATGGCTCTGCCGTTTAGTCCCTCCAACTGCAGGTAGAGCCGGAAAGAAGGTTGTAATCTGTCTCGTAGGAATGACCCTCAGAGGGGGATGAAGAATTTGGTCCCAGAGCAACAGAGACTCGCGGATGTAAATGGCAAGACACCATTGGTCAAGATATCTCGGAGAAAACTAGAGGGTCTCGAACCCTCTGAAGAGACAATGAAATCGTCCTCTAATCTCATGGTATAAAAATGAATGCGCCACACTAAAAACTAGCAATTCAGCAATTTGGCAAGGTGGGATTGTGAAAACCCGTGAGGCGCCGACTTAGAATAAAGAATTAAAAAAATTGCATGACATGAAATAATGGGAATAACAAATAGGTGGCAAAAAGAAATCAATGGTTCATCGCAGATAGGGAGATGAAGTGCAAGTGGATAGCAGGGCACCTAGGCAGAATGTACAAGTGGATCACAGAAATGCGAGTACATTGAGCGGGAAGAAAAAGTAAATGTGATAGAGGTGAATCTGATCTTTCCAAAATCGATAAATACATATCACTTCCAACATAGGTAGTCATAATGTGAATTGAACCTTAACATATTTTCAAGAGCATAGCAACCATCAAGTAAATTCTAGTAATCTGCGGCTTGCAAAAAAGAAAAAATGGCAACCCCACAAATAGTCAAAAAACACGAGATAATAAACCCGTAATAAAAAAGTTGACCTTGACATCATTTCTTGTTGATCCCGCAGAGCTTTTTCCACCATTCCATTCAAGGTTGGGCACTCGAGGGATAGACAAAATAATAATCACTCTAAACTAGCAAAAATTGACCACACTAAGTTGGAGGCACATAGGGGCCACTGGATCAAATAAATCCCATAACGTGGCAAGAAGAATAGAATGAGAATGCCAAGATGATTCTAAGAATAAAGTTAGATGTATGGAGCGTGTTCCTTTTCTTCCAGCTTGGCGAAAAAAAACCCATGATGATTTTGTTTTGTCGACTACATAACAAAATGCTTTACCTAGACCAAACTTACCCAAAGTTGAGGTTGCAAAGGGTACCTAGATTTATGCAAGGTCGCAATGCCCGGACAAGGGGTGCCAAAACAAGAAAATCAACTCGCTCTACTTCTAGTAACAACTTTGACCAAAAGAAGGGTTGTCATTGTTAACATTCATTACCCGGTCTTTCAATATGCAAAGAAAGGCAAGTGGCTTGAAAAGTCTATCACACAAACCGAGAAGATGTCGCTTATGCTCGAGTGCCACAATCACATATGAAATGGTGGCTACAACATCCAAGCATAACCTTTGTGATATCTTACTTTAAAATTTCAATAATAATATCTCCCAAATGAAGGCTAGTAAGCAAGATTTTTGATATGCCTCTCTACTATTGTGTTTAGGAATGTATTTTACCAATACTCGCCTAGGAAGGAAGGGAAGGTCCAATGGGAAGCAAACATAACTATAGAACATATTAAAGCCCATATGGATACATTGAATGGGGTAGAGGCAATTACCTCCGTACTCCAATGGGAGGAAAGTATTAAGGCTATGGTAGCTAGGAGGCATTGCATTAAGCAAGTGATCGCCAAGGATGAAAATGAGGTTACATTTATGGTTGATATAGACAACCTCTATATTCAACCTTTCATCCTGCAGACTAATATGGTCACCCCACTTACATATGAGGTCACATATGAGAAAATCAATAGTGCAGTAGCAGCAATACGTACTTTTCTAGTAAATCCACGGAAGAGAAGGCCACCAAATATCAATGAAATAATTGCAGAGATGTGATAACAACATGGAGGAGTTCTGGGGATGTAGGACCCTCTACAAAAGAGGTATAAACTAAAGAAATTGGGATTGGGCCATCTAGTCCAATACCAATTGAAGATAAGGAGATCAGAAGGGAGGTCGCCACACAATTAAAACAAGAGGTTGAACTAGCTAAGCTCCTAGCTAAAAACAATTTATCAATAGAGGAAGCGGCAAAACTAAAAGAGCTGAAAAATAAAGAGTTGCGGACAAAGCAACACAATGAACTTTTATAAAGCAATCGGAACAACAAGAGGCAGTGGAGAAGCTCCAACAAACTGAGGATGAAGCAAAGCAGAAAAGGGAAGTATTGGAAAAATCTTTGAGAGAACAACAGAAATCCCAAGTTGATATACACAAGCTACTTTACGGGCACAATAATAAATAGAAAAGGATAGAACATTGAAATAGGAGATATTACAGAGAGTTGTGGAGGCTCAAAAGACAATATAAGAAGCCACGAGGATGAAGGAGTAATCACAAAAGAGGAAAAGATGAAAAATATAGCGGGAAGAACGCGGTCAAAGAACATAAAAACATTGTCCGGAGGCTAACTTGAAAGCCACGGAGCAGAAAAAAAGAAACGTGTGAAGCAAGTTGTGAAGGTTGCCCAAGAGAAAGCAGAGAAGGCAAAAACCACCCAAGAGGTGGCCAAACAAAAAGCCATGGAAGAAGAGGGGGAACAGCAAAGACTAGCCACAGAACAGCAAGCCACTAACAATGCAAGAAAAGAGGCCGACAAGAAGAAGGCTAAAGATGTCGCAACAATAGCACATGTAGGAGGTATGTCCATGCAACCAGCTTCAACATCCCTCGAACCAGTTGCTTCCTAAGCAATAACTACAACGGACCCCCTCAACGCCATTAAGAACATCCTCGCCCAACAGAAATAGATGGTCCAAGTCCTCCTGGGTCAAGCTGTTGTGGAACAAACAAAGAAAGGATTGACAATACATTTGGGAAAGATGTCACCCCTACAAAAACACATCTTGGTAGTATTTTACAAGACAACACACAAAAAGATTGATAAAAAGATGTGTGGTCCTAGAAGAAACAATGGTAAAAGTGATTTCTAATATCTCCACAATAAGGCCGCAATATAAAACTAAAAACACTTGGCCTATTGAGAAACGGTTGGAGGAGACAATCACTAATCTACTCAACCACGTGACTCCCAATGAAGTCCATGATCGACAACACTGCAATAGGGTGGTGGAAAATTATAATGCACCACAAATGATCCCACTCAATACAGAAAACACCGAGCAGCAGAATAAAATAATGGCACAAGCACAAGAATTAAGGATAGCTTAGGGTGACATGATAGCTCACTTCGCGTACTTTGTGGGGTGGTCGGCCACAAATCAAACTAAGAAACAGGAATTGGATGCCATTGAGCAAGAATTAAACCAAGCCTTGCCACATACAACATCACAATAGATACGACAGGTGCAAAGTGGAAAAGGCAACTAGAGTTGGGAGAAAAGTATAGACAAAAGCATGTTGCTCGAGCTAAAACAATAAATGGTGTGGATGAGTACGGAGGTCTAGTGCATGAACATATGAGGAAATTGAAGAAGGCATGTGTGGAGCTCTCGACAAGGAGATTAGCCACATTTCATAGCACCTGACACCTTAGGAGATACCAGTACCCGCCGTCCAAAATGCAACACAACTTGAATAACGATCTACTGCACAATTGGCAGCATGGAAAGCTTTTGAAAAACACTAACCACTTGGTTTGCCACATAGCTTCCAAAAGGGGTGAGCTAGCAGATTTTGTTGATAAAACATAAGTAAATTTTTTCCCTTCTTGGAGCGACATAACCATCCCACATACCCAGTCGGGCAACTCGAGCAAAGGGCGTACTCTACCTTCTTACGCCAGATGTCTAATCCTAGGCAGTTGATGATGTGACATTCCTGCGAATTGATTTAGCAAGGTTGGAATGGAGACCAAGTGCAGCTAAAAATTTCAAGACTTTGGCGGGTTCTTCATTTGAAGTTGTCTCAAGTACGAGACAAGGCTTGAGTTTGGGGCTAATGTTGGCAACGTTCTTCATCAAGAATCAGAATATGTTGACGGCAGAAGCTTTATAGCATATTACAGGTTGGAGAATGTCACACAACAGTAGACAAACGCGCATAATACTAGACAATGTTTAAGGGCTTGGAACAAAGACTTTACATAAAAAAATAGAAGCGAGGAAAAGCCACAACTATTTGTAACGGATATAATTTGTACAAATAAAAGAGTAGAAGGAATAGCTAGTGGACATGGATATGTATATGTATGTAAGAAGTGTAAGTGCATGTGAATGTAAGTGAGAAGTGTAAAGAGTGAAGTAACTAGATGGTGGAGTAGCTGTATGAACAAGATCGAGCGTATGGTAGATTTGGAGAGTATATGTGCTCGGCAGTATCTGTAATCTGAACAGCATATTTGAATATTGATATATATAAATAAAAAAGAGTTAGTTAAGGGAATATGTGTCTCTGAGTTATCTTACTTGATTACTGTTATACTGCATAAGCTGAATTCATAGTCTCGCTTTAAAATTCATTTGAAACTGTGTTATGTGTTTGTGTTTGACAATCAAATCCACCTCTTAATAATGTCAGCTATAACTGGAACAAAAGAACATAGTAAACTAACAATAGCATATAGTTTATGCCAACACTGTGAATAGAAGTACAGGTTATACCCCATTTCGTAATGTGTATGGAAAAAGTTATAGGGGGCTTATCTTTGCCAATTAAGGAAAGACGAAATGATGATGCAAACACCTTTGTTGAACAGATGCAACAACTTCATTAAGAGGCTGGAGGGTAGCTGGAAATAAGTAGCCAGAAATATAAGAGGGATGCAGATGCTACTAGGAGGTTCAAGACATTCAAAAAGGAAGATTGGGTTATGGTGCATTTGAGGAAAGACCGATTTCCAAAGGGGGAATATAATAAGTTAAAATATAAAAAGATTGGACCTTGCAAGATTTTGAAGAAAATCAATGACAATGCCTACAAAATTGACTTACCAAATGGACTAGACATTTCTCCAATCTTTAATATTTCTGATTTGTATTCAGGCAAATGAGCAAGAAGATGAAGTAGTTGAGTGGCAGCAGCAATTGCCAAAGAGCAAACCACTGGAGATTGAGGAGGTCTTAAATGTGAAAGTGCTTCACCTTGGAAAGCATCGCCTAAGACAGTATTTGATCAAATGGAAAGGAAAATCTGAAGAGGACAATACATGGATTTCCAAACACAAGTTACCAAAGGGTTGTAGGCTTGAGCATAGGCACTCAATTTTTACAACCCAAGGAGGATGATGCAAGGGCATCCTAAGGACAATCTACAGTAAAAGGACTCAATCATCTACAGGATTAGGGAGTTGGGAAAATTTAAATGAACCGTGATAGATGTTGCAAACTCTGACTTGTGTAAGGAAAATACTGTAGAAATTTAATGTGTATGTTTGTTTGCTTTTAGATGTAGGTAAGATATTAGGAAAAACGTAGCAGCAGTCTGTAGGAGGAAAAGAATGAGAGACTTAGGGGATTGAGCACAAAATGAGATTGAAAGCAAGGTGAAAAGGGGAGATTAGGCTAGCTGAATATGCAGCAGGTTCTGAAGCTGCTAGAAGGGTTGTATTTGATGTACTAATCTATGTTTTATGATAAGAACAAGTTTGGAGTGAAATGTTCATCTATGTGCTGTCCCAACATGCATGTAGTATTTTAGGAGCTTAAATGTGTTGTTTCTCATGAATTTTTGGCTCATATAGTCATACCCTGACTTCTTCTAATTTAGTAAAATCTGCAGCATGCACAATAGTGATTTATTGCAGGTTAAGGTGTGAATAGGTCAACTGCTTCATCAGATGTATATCCAATAGACCAACATTATTGTGATGTATTGCCATTCAGATCAGAGTATGAGATTAAATAAATAAGGAGCAGCAATATTATATATAAATAAAATCACCAGAGGATGTGGGTACAGGGACGGAGATGCAGTCCCGTCCCTACACTGGAGTTTCCTGATGACTATGTTAAATATAACCCTTAACATCTAAAGCATGCATATATCTATAATATACATGAGACTTGAGATATGGGTATGGGGATTGTATGTCATTTCAAAATGGAGTACAGATTATATGAATAAGGGTAAACCTATATTACATTTCAATATAGTCACCAGGAAATGTAGGTACGGGTTCAAGACAGAGCCCATGTCCCTGAACCTGAATTTCTAAATCCACGAGGTCTGTATTCTGGCATATCCAAAAACTGTAATATCCATATCCAAGCATCAATGCATGATGGAAAAACACAATGAAGAATACTTTGTTTTCTTGATTGCAAAAGCAGGTGTATATTAATTTAACTTAAAACCAGAAGAAAAGTTTCATAATTTTGAAGTTTCCCTCTAATACTTTCAAAAAAAAAAAAACCTTATTCCATGCCCAACAAAATATAGCACCGCTCGCAGTAGTGGAGGTTTTCTGTATCTGTGATGCTGCTACAAAGTGCAAACCAACTGTGGCTAGTCCATGGCGAGACGAAGCACAAGACCTAAGATGAACACGTTCTGCACCTGTTGCTAAGTCCCAACCAGTGATACCTGCATCTACAGGTGAGGCAACAACCACTACTTCTCCTGGGGACGCCAGTTTATCCCATCCACTCACGGCCAAAGGCCGTCACAGCTTCAAAACTTTATCAGGCTCTAATCTATAACCTCCCACTTGTCTTAATTAATAAGAAGGTAACGAGGCAAAATTGATCCTGCAAGCAAACAATGAAATACAAGAAGCTGTGTCACCTTTTCAGCATTCATATCAACAAGTATATCGCCTTTTCAACATAGATATTGTCTATACTCTCAGAAACAATAACAGTAAACAAGTGTCAAAGGTATGAGCTTAAGTGGTAAATAATCAAGCTATAACTACCATTGCAACATTAAATGTCACGTATACTCACATGATAATAACTGTAAATATGTGTCAATTGGAATAAGCTTAACTCATTGGGGTTTTCATAGCAGAGCCCCAGTTCAAATGCTTAAAAGACATGTTAGGTGTTGAAATTGGATAAAATGCAACATCCACATTAAGTGTTGAAATTGGGTAAAATGCAGCATCCACATTTAGTGTGGAAATTGGATAAACTACAGTTGCGCATCCAAGTTAAGTGCTGAATTGAATGAAATACACCCATTTCAAGCATCAACCACACCCATGGTAAGTATTAAATTGGATGATATACAACATACCAACCACGTCTAAATTAGGTGTTTGGAAATTTCATGAAATACAGCATACCAACCATATCCATGATAACTGTTGAAATTGGATAAACAACTGTACCCTGATTGAAATTAGATAAAATACATCATCCCAATTCTGGGTGTTGCATACCTCAACAAACAAGGCCAGGGCCCGGTGACATTGACAGAATAGATACCCCAGTCATGGTATCTAAGCCAACGATGGGGCAATATAATGAAAATAAATAAATAAATACATAGAAACAATAACAGTAAACACGTCAAAAAGATTTAAAGTCCCATTAACATATCAGATACCCACAGGACACTGAACCACGGCGACTCCAGCAGGTTTAACATCAAAACTAGCAGAAGTAATTATACACTATCAAACCCGAGCTTTAAATAGAAACCTGATAATTTTTCATTTGCAGTAATGATTTTCGATTCCCGTTATAATGTTGGGAATTCGCGACTTCAATTGTAAGGGAATTACAGATATTAAATACAGATAAGCGAATTTTAACTTGGCAATAGCTGGAAGAGTTCGATTCCGGGAAAATATGCATAATCCACTGTACATCATCCTCTTTTATTTCTCAAAACTTTAAAAATATATCTTCTCGGACTATTAAAGAAAGGGTTTAAGATAAAGAGAAAAAAATACAGATAAATTCATCCTAGTGACATAAGAAAAGGTTCGAGATAAAAAATACCTTTGGAGAAATGTTGAGATGAAAAAGGATTTGTTGAGATGGGTAGAGTATTGGTGTAGGAGATCCAAACCCTTATATATAGAAGGCCATGGAAGGAAACGATTTGAACGCCTCCGCCCAACTCAAACTGGAACTGACCTGCGCCGCTCTCGTCTTGACAGCGTTTCTGATCTTTTCAATTTTGTGTTGTTTTTTCATATTTCTTAATTTTTATTTTTTATTTTTGGTCTTGGCGCTTGTTACGTAGTTTTTCCTTAGGGTTTGGGTTAAGGGTTTTTCCGCCCATGAAAACATGGAAAACTATGCAAGTGGATAAAACTCTAAAATAGAGAAACTTTTGGTTTACAAGTGATTTAAAGTATATTGGACTGCCTCAGATTTTTGTTATGTACAAGGTATTTAAATGTGCTTTGAAAATGAGGTGTGCATATATATATATATATTCGTATTTTTAGGATTTGAATCTATTATCTTTTTGAGGGCATAAGTTCTTCGTTATTGAACCAACTTAGGGAAAAAAATATGTTATTGAGAAGGATGTCTAAAATTTGAATCTCATAGTGGATAAAGTGTGTACACCTTATAAGTAGGTGTCTCTTAAATATTGGGAATACAAGGCAGCCTCATATGTTAAAAGTTACCTCAACGACCCCCCTCACCCACGCCACCCTCATATATTAAAAGTTACCTTGTAAACCTAACTTCATAAGAAAAGTGTCATCTCATATGTTATAAGTTATCTTGTAAACCTAAATAAGGTGCATAGCATTGTGAACCTTGAAACAAAGCATGTGCTTTCTTTTCTCTGTCATTTTTATTGACAAATAGATATAAATGACCTCAAGGGACCTCAAGGATCCCTTTTCATATAGGGGTTTTACCTTTTTCAAAGTGAAATAGTGAAATTTATATGGGCCTAATGAGTGGCGAGTTCTCATTTACCTTGATACCATCGACTTCTATTTAGATAAGTGCATGATTTAATTGAACTATCAAAGTTTTGTGTGAAAAACTTAATAAGTAATTATCATCGAGACCCAAATTATTGTTGAACATTATTGTGTTATTTACTACATCGTGAATTGTTAATTAATGGTTGGGTCCCCAAACAAATTGATATGTTCTAAATATTTGTGTTATTGTTCTTAATTGATTGGAGGGCATAACAAGCCTCGTTCCTTGATCTTTGATATATTTAATGCATAGTATAATTATCATAGGCTATGTAGGATTGGTGGTTATATCATTACGTCAAAGGTGTTTTCCAAATTATAATGGGAGGAAACTTGCCAATTTTGATAAAGATCTGTTAGTCGCTTGTATCAACGAGATATTATTTGTTTAAAGTCATTGTTATTATCTCGTGTTTTTAATTTTATGTGTTGCGTAGATGTGTCTGAGCATACGCTAGCATTGGTTGATTCGCGCTTAGATGATTTTAATGAATCATATGGTAGTGTGGGGTTGAAATACGTATTTATATATTCTTTGTATTCATAGCATATTCATGTGGGAAAATATTCACTTTAGCCTTTTACACATGTCAAATGTCAAGTCAATGATACCGTGGACCCACTATATATCCATAAGCACTATTGGATTCTTCAAACAATTGTCTTTTGTAAGAGTGTAATGTTTCATAAAGGTAAAGTAGCATGGACAAGATGTTTTTCAATTCACTCCCATTTTAGAAAAAATGGTCATAATTTCTTTGTATAAAGATTGTAAAAACTTGTAGCGATATACGAGGAAAAGAGATTTCTTCATAGCCTATATGGCCTAGTTTACACTAATACCGCACTCTAACTACACACTATAAATCACAATCAAACATAAATATGTATAATGCAATAAATTGGATCTCAATTCATTAATATTTTTTTGGTTAAGGAATGTAGCGTAGTTCAAACGCTTGAGAAATATGGTTATAAGATTATTTAAATTTTCTCACAATTTAAAAGGTAATATAAATAGATAATGGAAAATTAGTTAAGATAAAGAGGCAATGCAGTCCAAAAAATAGTTAAAATAAAGATTTTTATTAGAATTGTGGGCCTCCTCTATACTTTAACCATACAATCAACGAAATCGGTGAAAAGCAAACCATCGTGCTCGACAAACATGAAATTGATGATGTTGTGGTGAGCTTGAATGGACTCCACACATTTGAAAACTAACATCTTCCACACTTGGACAATCTTTTCCCATGAAACCAAATAAAATAGACCTTGTTCCTCATTATGTCGCCACTAAGAAAGTGATATTTTGTCTTTGTTCAACTCTCTGACATATGCTTTTATTTGATTTTTTTTGTCATCACAAAGAGTGCATCTTCTTTATTTGAAGTCAAAGATTCATAGTTTGTATATATTGTTGTTGGTTAGGAGTCGTAGATATCGCTTATCAACTATGCACCTACAAAAACAAACAAAACAATTAAGCATTTGAAGGCCCAAAGAATAATATTTAAAATTTTCAAATTTTTAGGGACCCTTACAATACATGTTGAATTGTATTCACACCATGTTTTTTTGGTTTTGAAGTATTTTCTATTTTCAACACTTATGTTATTATAATATGTTTAATAATGTAAGATTTATTTTGCCTATATTAGTTCAACACTTATGTTATTAAAACACATAATAATGTAATCTAGTAATCCCAAAAAGTTATAAACCCATTAAAATAGCGGGATTCTAGGCGGGCAATAATTAAGACATTAACATTCTTTGATTAGTCCTCATGTTTGGCCTTGCATTTCATATATATTGAGCCTCTCTTTTAATAAGATCACATGTTGATTCTTATGCAACATGTTCTATGATAATACAATTCTTTTTTGGGCATGGGCATGTTTAATTTGTAGCTTCACCTTTAGAATCAATATTATAACACCGAAGGCATTTTCCAAACTAGATCGAAGGTGGGTAGTTCTAACGAGGGTCATAGATATGAACAAATATGACGCATTTGATTGTTGATGCACGAGCACATCATAGACATCCATGTGTGTGTTGATTTTGACCCCCACATACGTTGTTGCCTTCCTTTCATCAATGGTTTACAAGTTTTTCAATGTTAGAGCTATTTAAAGTGTGCATTGAATTTTACCTAATAAATTGGTATGGGTTAGTATTGTGATGGATGAGGTGGACGGCACAATGATGGTTGCATTTTGATATACAAGGATTTTCTCTTGGGATAGAGTGAGACTTAAACATATTTGTTTGGATTTTGCATAAAGCCCCATATGTAGTTTAAAAGGGGGATGGTTTTGGTTACATATCTCAAGTGTTTTGAATAGCGATCTTGGCCCTAAGTCTAACCCCGATGTTCTAGACAACAAAATGGAAGAGGGGGATGAGAATGAAATTTTGTTTCCTGCATTATACTTTTATATAGGTTGTATTTATGTTTGTGTCCTTTTTCATTGTATTTATTGAAAAATGGGTTGCCTTTCAATTCCCTAGACATCTCATCATTGATATTGACTTGGAGCACCGTGATTTTACAAGGAAGAGGATTGCAAAGATGGTCTAGAAGGAGGAAATTCTATGAATAAATCGCGACATGACTCGATAGTTTGGCATCCTTGTATTTGAACCTATTTATTGTCTACATATAGGTCATATTTCTTAAAGAGAAAAATGAATCCACCTCCACCGAAATGGTCGCCCATGCCTATAGTCCTAAAAAAATCAATAAGGAAATTGAAGTGTGTGATCTTATCTATAATCGCGTAGTACGGTTGGCCCATAGTTATGCCAAACTCTACCCATGACATCTTAGAATTTATATCGACCTTAACTACATCCAATTTTATGAGATCAATGATGGTGAAAATGGTGTGTTAAAGGCCCTCGTGGTTGTATCCTCCATTGGACTCATGAGTCTCCCACTCATGTTGTACACAACACTACACTGACGTCATTATATGCTCCCTCCTCTTCGAGATAATCAGAATGTATGGTTTGGGCATGCTTGATTTCACATACCACATATTCTAAAGAAAAAACTTGAGCAAGGAATTGTAGTTTGATGATGTTGATGATATATGATGATGATGATGAGCCTCTCAATGTTACATTTTTTATACCACTCCTACTCATACATGTGATAAAAACTTTAACATTTACATTTTCCTTTTGATTTGGTGATAGATATGCTAACATGACATCTCCCTCTCCTTGATTCACAACCCACACCACCATGACCAAACTAATAAATCTCAAATGAGTACAGGCATCAAGTGACAAGAAATTATTGGCACACCTGCCTATAGTATATCACTATCGACCCTACACTTACAAAAATGAATAACTGATATTTAAATTTTTTGATTTTATAGGAACCTTTACCATCAGTGTCGAAATGTATTCTTACTACACCATGTATTTTGGTTTCAAGATTTTCTATTTTCAATTTTTAAGATTTATTGTGTGTGTATTGGTTCAATGTTTATGTTGTTGAAACACATAAGCATGTAATCGTAGTAATCTATAAAATTTACAAAGCCATTAAAAACATGAGCCTTCCAGTTGGTAAAAATTAATACATATTAACATATTATGATTAGTACTCGTGTTTGGCCTTATGTTTCAAACATATTTAACCTTTGTTTAATAAGACAACATGTTGATTCTTATACAACATGTTATATGATAGTAAAATTATCTTTTGGGTGCATGCATGTTTAATTTATAGCTTTACCTTTGAAATTAACATAATAACATCAAAGGTGTTTTTACAAACTAAAGTGAAGGTGGCTAGTTATGATGAGTGTCAAATACATGAAAAATCATGATGCATTTGATCATTGATGTATGACTGCATTGCAGCCCATACACATTGGTGTCGATTTCAACCCCCACATACGTTGATGTCTTCCTTTCATCAACAGCTTACAATTTTTCAATGTCAAAGTTATTTAAAATATACATTCAATTTTTCCCAAGAGCTAGTATGGGCTAGGATCGTGGTGGAAGAGGTGGATGATATAACGATGGGTGTGTTTTGATATGTAAGGATGTTATTTTTGGGATGGAGCGGGACTTGAACATATTCTTTTGGATTTTACGTAAAACCCTACAAATCATTTTAAAATTGAGATAGTTTTAGTTATAGATCCCAATATTTTGCACAACAATCTCAACCCTAAATATGGCCACAGTGTTCTAGAAAATAAAATTAAAGAGGGGGATGGAAATGACATTCCAAAGCTTACATTATATTTTTATACAAAAAGTTACATTTATGCATATGTCCTTTTGTTGTTGTATTTATTGAAAAATTGAGTTGTCTTTCAATTCCCTATACTTTTCATCATTGATATTTACTGAGTACCATGACTTTAAAAGAGAGAGGATCGCAAAGCTATCTAGATCGAAGAATTGGTATGCATTAATTATAATGAAATCGATGATTTGAAATCCTTATGTTTGCACCCGTTTACTATCCATGACAAACCATATTTCCTAAATAGTGAATTGAACCCACCTCCACTCAAATGTTCACGTATGCCTATAGTTTGACAAACTCCTATAGGTAAAATGATGTATGTAGTCTTTTCTATAATGGTAAAGGCATTTGGCCCATAGTTTCACCAAAATCTACCGATGACATCTTGGAACTTATATTGATCTTATCTGCATCTAATTTCACGAGATTGATGATGGAAAACATGGGGTGTGAGAGGTAGGGGAATGGCCCTCGTAGTTGTGCCCTACATTGAACTCATGTATCTACCAATCATGTCGTACACAACATTGCATTTACATCACTATATGCCCTCCTCTCTCGGAGATAATTAGAGTGTATGGTTCGGCCCACTTGATTTCGCATACCATATATTCTAAAGAGAAAACTCGAGCAAGGAATCATAGTTTGATGATGATGATAGACGATGATGAGCCTTTTAATGCCACATTTTTTACACTGCTCCTACTCAAACATGAGATGAACACTCCAACATTTGCATTTTCATTTCAATTTGGTGATAGACATGTTGACATGACATCTCCCCTCCCTAATTCATGACCCGCACCACCATGACCAAACTAATAAATCTCAAATGATTACAGATCACCATGATAAATAAATAAAATTATAACCTTCAAACCCATCGGTTGAATTACGATCTTTATGTTGATCAACTGAATTATAATATTCAAACTCATCATTTGAATTATAATCTTCAAATTAAAGCATTCCCTATTTATAACCTTAAATGAGCTAGAGAATCGAAGGAGGTCCAAGGAGCATGCGTAAAAATATTTTTTCTCTTTTTCCAATGCCTCAAACATTAATTATGTCGATAAGAATTCTCAAATGGGAGTCTCGATGGCAGTGTGGTCAAGGTTTTATGTAAGTGGTCATTGACAAATGAAGTAAAACCATAATTACAAATGTGCATGAAATTAACAACACAAAAACCCTAAATGCAAACTTTATATATCTAACATATGTAGATTTTGGGATTTAAACATAAGCAAATTTCCCTATCTACAAGTGGTGAAAAATAGAATATGGGATGTGATTAGTCGGTATGCATCTCCATGTAAGATTCCAATTGATGTCACTCAAAGACTAATTAGTGTCATCCTCTATGTTTTTACCAAGCCGGAGGGGTAATCGCTTATAAGAGCAATGTTAGGTCATGTTTTCAAACCTTAAAGATAACATTTCTAAGCAACATCGAAGTCAATAAAAGAATAGAGGTCTTGAAAACATTACCTAATATAGATACACACACCGCTTCTTCAAATTTAATGAGTGTTTAGAACCTATAATGTCAAGGAGGCAATGTCAACTACAAATCCACAAGGAAAACTTGTGTACCTAATATTTATTTATTCCTAGGAAAGTGTAAAGAATGTCATAAGATAATAGTGTATAAAGATGCCACAAAACCACCTTACCGACTATATTTTGTAGTTATCAAATTCAAATACTAGATTGACTCGACATGGAATGTTGAGTCCATTCCACATGTCCCTATCTCTAAAGTTTACTAAGACATGCACAAACGAATTCCCCTTGAATTGATGTGTGTTCTAACCGCCCGCAAATCACACGAGCTAACCTTGTAAACAATAATTACTAATATTGTTAGTATTTATCGACCATACCTTGTTTTAATATGAGATATATTTGAATTATGTTACCTCGATGACCTATGTAGCACACCCCATTTCTCCTTCTATTGATTGACAAAATTGGCACTTGGTTCATACATTCCTAATCATAACAAAAAAAGTTTTGCATGCATTCCCCACAAAGCATTTTCTCCATCTTGGGCTTATCCTCCCTCAAACCCCTTCTTCATCACCCCTCTTCCTCCTACAATGTTTCACTCCATCAAGTTTAACTTCTTTGAAACATCTCCTTCGACACCTCCATTATGTCGTTTTGTGTGCGATTTCTAGTATAATAACTTTTGATGTTCTCCCACATAAGGAGGGAAAAATAAAAATTATGAGTGTTGGGGCATTCTATGTGTTACATTTCGTAAATAGCTTTTGATTTTTTAAAACTATAATGTTACGAAGATATTAAAAAAATTGGGTATATTTAGGCTTTACTCATGCATCTTGATCATATAATTACGTCAAGAGGCATTCCTACAACAAGCAAATGTGGTTGTAATAGAGTGAGTTGTTCACTTTTACCTCAACATTAAATTTGATGTCCATTTAACCGTCATGTGACAAACCATCCATAAATTTAATTTCCATTAAAATGTCACTTATATGTTATTTTACCTTTTTCTTGGATAATTCAATCAAAAATAGTAATATCTAAAGATAGCTAGATGCGTGCCTTAAGATTGATATCTCTCAACATATTTTAGATAGATATATTCAATACATCTATGATAATAGGGTATATATACACCTAGTAGTTTTTCCCTTAAATATTCAAGATTTATGATGTGGTGGTTATCGCTTCATATTTTACATGATAAATGAGGTTTAGTATTTTTATGAGCATGAAATGGAATGTAATGTGTTGTAATGGATAATAGGTCTATCATACAAAATTTATGTTTTTGAGGGCTTTAATGTCTCTATTTTTCTTTTATCTTGCATGTTAAAAGATATATTTGGGAGTTTTGTAAGTCAAAGCCATGAATTGACAAGATTTCCTTGTTGTGGGGGTGGATTACAAGTTTTAAAGTAGATTTTCTCAAATGTAGTTATAAGGGGGCATCAATTCGCCTAGGGTAGAGCTTTTAGAATGCAATCATGTGAGGGAGCTTAGAGGTTGCATAGAAGGAAACTAGGAAAATTAAGGGCGAGGAAATGTAAAAAACTCCCAAGAAGGAAGAATATGGGATCTATTCACTTTAAGATGTCGAATTATAATTTTGTTTTGGAGTTACACATGGACAAGCCTTAAGATAATACAAGCATGGTCTCTCTTTTTAAGTTTGATTTATAAATTTTGAGGTTGTAAGTGTTGGTAAAAGATTTATAAGAATGGGCAAGTGAAAACTTGAAAATGCCTAGAGACTATAAGGTTGGGTCATGTCCAACCTTATACTTCATAGTCATTATTACATGTTTATTATGTCGATAGGTGTTCCTACAATGGCAACCAAATACTCGTAATGGAGTGATTTGTTCACTTTTATTCTTAAAATTAAATTTGACGTCCATTTGAAATTCACGTGACAATTCATCCATAATTTTGATTTGTAATGTCCCCTTTTTCAAGTTAGTTCGATTTGAAGACTTTATCTCATTCCACCTCCCATGGGCAAGAAGGAAATGAGCAAGGGGAGTAATTGTCATATTTTCCAATTATTTTCATGAGCATTCCTTTCTTCTTTAGTAGTTTTCTTTATATAGTCAGGTTAGTTGGGTTAAGGAAGAAAGACAAATGAAAAATAGAAGAGAAAATAATCCATTACGAGGGTACCTTATTTAAAGGCACGCTAATTAATATTTGTTGCCACAACAAGCTATAAAAATGGGTTGTTTGTTCATTTATGCACCATCTCTTGTTAGAAAATATAACTTTGCATGGTTTTTGGGTTGATTACTCAATTACTTTCACTTAAGGGTGAAAATCCTTTGGTGTGACCAACAAGGAGAATGAAAACCTTCCTTTCTTGATTGAAGAACAAAACTCTTCAATTTATTGGGGATTCTCCATTATGGGGGTTCTAAAGTGCTTCAAGAAGATTAATGTTGCAAATTTTCATATAGGGTTTGATCCTACAGTGATTTTCAGCCCCTCTCTTAGGGGAAAAACCCACCTTGGCGAAGAGTTAGGTGGTTTCTAGGGCACGTTGACACTCAACTCAACCATCATTACAATCTTCATATTTTTAACAGCTGAAATCTTCATTTATACTTCATTTTTGGGCTTGGAATCATTCATTCCCGACCACTTTTGTAAAGGTGTTATCTACTATCATTTATTTAATTTATAGTTGGGTTTTAAAGGTTGATTTATTGGTTATTATTGGTTCTAAAATGCTTCTAAGTGTCCCTACATGTTTTGGATGGTGTGAATGATGTAATTTTGAAGAGTTATTATTTTTTCCTCGTTATAAAAATTAGACCGTTGTTCACAATTTTCATAATTTTCAATTGGCTATCATTAAATTTAGTTTCCTATCAATTGGGTTTTGTTTTATTTCCTTGTTTTTCGATTTTAGCCGAAAAAGGGACATTACAGTGGTATCAGAGCATTGATCTTCATAGCCGAGGGTATTCATGTAATACGATGACAAATAATTCATCTACTAACTCATGATGGAAAACATGGATTGGCGACCTACATTCTTACAAAAAAATAAGTCATTCTAAAGGTGTAAGCACGACATTCAATGGGTCACAACATTATGGCCAGCTATGAGGAGTATAGGGCTCTTCCAAAGGATATTTGTGATGTCTTTTCACTTGCAGAGTTCATAGGAGTCAGCAAGGGTAGGTCAAGGCCCAAGCCTAGATCTCAAGCGCCACAAGTGGATCCTCATCGTGCCTTGGGGAAAGTGACACTCTCCACAATCGAGGGTTCCATTAAAGGGATGGTTGGTGTATGGATGAATATGTTAGGTTTAAACCCTAGAACACAACAATATGTCATGGAGTCCAACCTAAATTAGTTTCTCTTGAAAGAAGAAAAAGAACCATTTAAGGTAGCATTACATCAACACCTTAAGAGATCAAGGAAGAAATCACGGGTATGAAACAAAAAAAAGAAAAATTAGAGGGTTTTAAGTAGATTTCCAATAAGACCATGCCGAGGGACATACACGTGAGAAAAGGGCTTTACCAATTGCTAATGTTGATTTTCAGCTGATTGGAATTTTTAGAACAGTGACCTATAAGAAGAAATTTAATGGTGTTCATGACTCTAAGTAAGAGAAATAAATGCGCTTCTTACTTTTGTTAACCAATTATGGATGACATTGAGGTGGAAAGGGCTTCACTTGTTGAAGATGAAGAGCCTAAGGGGAAGGAGAATGTTGATCCTAACTCAGTAATTTTGAGTCACAAGGATGGAGGTGTGGAAGATATCTCAACCAAGCTTCATTCGACAAGGAAGGTGAACAAATTAAGGACAACCCAAGGTATGAGAGTATTTTAAAATTGTTGATTCATTCTATGCCACTCCAGATTTGTTGTCATCATGGGCAGCATGATGAAAAGGACAACCATATGCAAATGTGTGGTCATCATGAGAAGCAATCGAAAGAGGGGAAGAAAGTGAAGGACACATGGAGTAGCAAAGAGCACATAGGTCCTTTCATACAAGTTCTAAATTGTTTATGCATAAAAGTTTGGGAACCAGGTGATCTTTTGAGATACAAGAAGGATATGGGCTTTGAAGAGTTCAATATTACTATTTCTAATGAATTCTTTATCTCATTTTTGTCATGTGTTTTTGCAAGGGCAAAATTCCACTTGAAAACATGACAACTAAATCCCAATGTCAAAATGTTTGATTGTAAACCCTCCTAGACACTCACCCGGATCATCGCATCCCTTGTGTAAGGCATATCCCCATCCCTTCAGACACATATGTGTTGTTCCAACTTTTCCCATGTGTTTAAAAGAGGAAAGCAATTTCATAAGTTTCTTTCGAGGTAGTGTGTTATGAGGCAAATCTTTCAAACAGATTAGAAATGGCTATTTTTAGCCTTTCTAAGGCGGGTGCACATCCTTCAAAGCAGATTTCAAGTCCTAAATTCATCAAGCAAAGTGGTATTAATGAGCGAATATCATTATGTAAGTGATTATGAATATTTAGGAAAGATTTGGAGATTCATGAGCAAGTTCAACAAAAGTGGGTTTTGATGTCAAAAGAGCTTAAACTACAAAAAAAGAACTTAAGCTTTGGAAGATGATTCTGGAAGCTCGAAATGAGTTGGAAGTCAAACAAGATATAAATGGAAATCTGATTCAATTCTATACATGGTGGTACTTTCATATTTTTCACAAGACCCATGCATTTCTTTCCACAACTCATTCTTCACAGCACACCTTGCAATCCCGAGAAAGAAGGCCATTTTTGAAGGGGTTACTAGCTGAATCATACCTTAAGACCCATCTCATTCTTCTCAAAATTTTGTTTCTAGTCAAAATTATATAAATAAGTGCCCAAAAATACCTCAGGAGCTCCGACAACTTTGTTTTCAAGCTCTCTCTCAAGGACACTCTTGCAGTTAGAAGATTTTTTCCAGTGCCACATGTTAGCATGAGGTGAGGCACACTTTTTGTGTCCTCTTGTCCATTTTACAAGGGAAAAAATGGAACAAAAAAATTTCCACCCACCTTTGAGCTCCTAAACCAACCACATGACACCTGGGATGCCTTCGTAAGCACCTTTTGGCAATTTTCTAGCCCCGCCTTATATCATGCATGCCGCCACTTATCACAATGAGGCTAGGGCCCATTGTTTTGTCCCTTTCTTCCTTTTCCAAGGGGGTGAGGGGACTAAAAAAATTCTCCCCACCTTTCTCCCACATGGTTCCTCACGTGACTTCAACTTAGCCCTGAGTGCCGAAAATAAGCTCCTTCCTCTCGCTCCTTCGCCAATGCATGTTTGCCACTTGTCCTCATAGGGCTAGGGCACACTTTTGTGTCCCCTTTTTCCCTTTCCCAAGGGTACAAAGGGGACAATAAATGCGCCCCTCCAAGGCATAAATACCAAGGAGATAGTGCATTTTTCCATTTTCTTCCTTTTTTCTCAAAATCTACGGAACTCGTAAAATTTTTCCAAATTCTTTCTCCTCCATTAATTCTATTCCATTCCTCCCTTTGTGGTTCCATGATTGAAATGAAAATATTTCCAAAAAAATTCAAATTTTTAAAGGCTCTTTATCTATTTTCTTTCCCGAGTGACTCCATACACAGGAAGGTGAAAATATCGTATCACACAAACTGGTGCATGGATCGAGGTGGCATTTTTGCAATCCTCTTCATTTCAGAATTCCTTCGAGGAGAAATTGACATCATATTGAACAATGCCCTAGATTTTTAATGACTGAAAACCCTCATTTTGTGCCCTAGATTTCATTCCTTCAATTTTCCATCATTTTGATAAATGAATCAAGCTAAAAACTCAAACACAAAGTCCAGATGAAAACTTATTCCAGTGAAGCTGATTTCATCATGCAATGAGGTGGGAAATAAAATTTTCCAAAAATATTAAGGAATCCATTAATGGCTGCCATGACTCAACAAAAAAGGCAACGAGGTACTTCTTCACTTCCTAGAGTTCTAGTGGGTGAAATCACACGAAAATTGGAGTAGAGCTTTGAAATGAATTATGTAAACTTCTGCAAGTGGTTTCATTTGAATCGACACGGGAAGACCACTTTCTATTTTTATTAAGTCTTTATGGGAGAACCTACTATAAATAGTAAGTTTGAGAAAAATGTGCATTCACACTCCTTATTTCACTCCCTCATGATCAAGACACTCTAAAATTGACAAGATTGACAAAAATGGTAAAAAAATTAGCTAAATGAGACCATAATGGTGAATATTCTAAAAATAGAAAATGAGTGAAAGGAGCTAAGGTAGTCACATTTCAATCATTCACTTATCCTACGTTGGTCTTGAAACTCACGGGAGCTCCTCTGTTTGTTTTCAAGTCAATTCCCTTATTCCCGATGCGGTGAGCGAAGAGTGCCAAAACGAGAAAATTGCCAATTTTGTATTGAAGACCCTTTTAGTTCATTTCACATGTGATGTAGGATCAACTGGTGGATGAAATTGATTTTGGTTTCATTATTCTTTCCTCACTTCGGGATTAAAAGGATTTTCTCAATGATGGGAGTCATCTTCCAATGTTCTCAATGGTCTTCTTCTCAAGTCTTCATAATCTTTATTCTCGATGTATCCAGATAAAGTGTCTATAAGTGCGTAGAAGTGCATTATTTCAAAGAGTTTTTTAAAAGGGGCAAAGTGTTCAAAAGTTTCCAAAAAAACAACCTTCATCAACAGAGCATGACAATGTTGTAGAGGGCCATCTTGGGACAAGTTTCAATCTTCAACATCAGTGGAGTTGATCTTCATCGAAGGCAAAGGCATCCTCATCCAAGCTGTGGGGCATTCCTTCTCTTCTCTCTCCATTCTTTCTCCTCTTCTCTACCCCCTTTCTATTTCTCCGTTATAAGCAATCATGAATTTCATCCTATTCTAGTTAAATGTGACTATAGTCAATATTGTAATAAGTCACCCTCAATTAATAAAAAGGGGACTTAATTTCATCCATAGGGAATCAAAGAGTCACATGTTATAGAAGATAAATGAAAAGTCATGTGGGGGTAGATGAAGAGCCCTCTTGAAATCTATAAATTGTAATGACTTCCCATCCCACGTGGTTGTCAATTTTGTATGTTCAAGAGTATATAACAACTTGTGATAAGCAAAAGAGATAGCTAATTTCCTCTATTCTCCTTCTCATATATTCTTCCATTCCTCTCAATGTACAATGAAAAAATGTCAATAAAGAAGAAAGGAGTTTGTGCTTTTTTGATGAGGGAATAAATAAAAGTTTTTTGTTCATAATTTCATCTTATCTTGGTGTTAGTAGCAAGTTTATTTTCTTTCTAATTATGTGTGATGATATGCTCTGATTAATTTTTGCAAGCATCTAAAATTTCTACCCGCAATATTAATTTCCCACTCCCTTTTCCCACCTACTCAAAGAAATTCTTCCCATGCAAGAATTTGCAAGCATTTTCTACATGTTCAGTGGAGTGTTCTTGTTGGATCCCCACCTCTGTGCCAACCAAAAATATCATTTTCATTGGAGCTGCCCCATTCAAGCAGAGGGACCTAGTCCCCAGCATTGGTGGAAATCCACGAATTTTTCCAACTAAATTTTTTTCTTGCCAACAATTTTTGGCCCCACCATGGGGCAAACTTGGCATATTCTCCACCCAAAATACAACCACAAAATCCTTTTTTTTTTCCAAAAAACCAAAAAAATATAAAATCAAAAATCCATTACTAATAACCCACTGTTGATTCCTGTGAGTAACCCTTCATTTCCCATGCAGTTCTGCCCTTTTATATTCTTGTAGCATGAATTTCCCAAAAACTGGATGAAAAAGGATATACCAGGCTGATAGAATGAGAGGAGATGTTGATCCCACTTTTCAGGCTTTACAAAATCCGCGAAAACAAATCAAAGATAACCCATAATTTTTCTCTCAAGCCTTGTCTCCATTTGATTCCTCAAGTGGTACCCCTGGAAATCCTATCCAAACTTCTATTGATAATCCCCCTAAAAATCCTCTTGTTTCTCCTACATTCCACCCACCATTGAATAACGAATTCCCTAGTAAAGGAGAATAAGAATCAAAAGAAGAATTGGGATTAGAATTTGCAAAAGGAAGAAGAAGCCGAGGAAGAAGAGATAATGGCAGACAAAGAAAGAGAAAGACCCCAACCCATTGTTCCATGGGGAAGGAATACAAGTCCACTCACTCTCGCACCTCCTCTTCATAATCTACCAACAATTTCTCGTAAGAATTTTCCTAAGTTCAAAGGTGACGACACCCAAATTCTTGAATAAACACATCTCTACCTTCATAACCTCATGTGGAATCCTTGGAATTGAACATGAAGATGTTGTTGTGAGAATGTTTGTATAATATCTACAAGAAAAGGGAGCAAAATGGTTGTACCTCCTATCAACAAGATCCATCACGTGTTGGGAAGACATTCAAGAAAAGTTCATAACAAGATTCAAATCAGCCAAAGATTTCCAAGATCTCCTTGTTCAATTGGTACAAATGAGGAAAGAATCAAATGAAACTATGAGAGACTTTGTGGCCCATTTCAATAGTTGGTTACTCTGCGAGAATACCGAAAGATGTTTTGTGATCTCGAAGACAACGCTGCGATTCTTCATCAATGCACAACCCCCGAAATTGGATTCATCTTATGAAGAGTTCAACCTCATACTCTTGAGCTTGCCCAAGATGATGCAATTGAGATTGAAGATGATCTAATCTTGTCTAGAAAAATGAAGAATCCAAATGGAAAGCAAAGGGGTCAATTTTCCAAGGAAGGTACCACTAAATCTCTTATCTAAAAATTGGAAAATGAATTGAATAAAATAAAGAAATAAATAGTCCAAAATATTCCTTTTCAAAATCAAAATAGGGATCAGGTTTTCAGAGCACCCCAAAGGCTTGCCTTGGAAGCTCCGCCTATCGATGTAATTTCTAGAACTTGAGCATATGAAGAAGGACTTGAACAAGAAAGTGAATACAGTGATTTCCTAGAGGTTGAATAAGTAGAGGATGATGCGCGAATCATATTTTGTGAGTATTCGGGAGGCAATAAAGATGATGATGATGTACCCAGGTTTCTCATGTGCGGTATTCACTGTTCTTAGTCCCAAAAATGAGCTTCTCCCTCCACATTGATGCAAAAATGAAGAAGACCGAAGATCCTCCTTTGGTGACTCTACAAACTAAAATAATCAGTCGAGGATCTCCTCTTCCTCCCTCCACGGAGTTTACATTGAAGAAACCTGGCCCCATGGAAAGCAAGAGGTCACCGGCTATTCCAAGTAAGTCTTCACATGCTCCTTCTAAACCTAACTTTTTTCCTACAAAATCTAGTCCTTCAAAAGCCTCTAATGTACCTTCAAAGTCACCTCTTTTTCCCAAACATCTACTCGCTTCCAAGCATTTCCTAACTCTAAAAGCAGTCTCTTCATCCCCGTTGTCTACATCTACTCCTTTTGATATCATAGAACATGTGAACAAATCCAAAGTGTAGATTTCAAATATGAGTATTTGCGGACTCGTCCCGAGAAATTCAAGAAGCTTTTCTGTCATATTAAGGGTATTAGTTCAAATCCCAATATTGTGACTCCTAGTTCTAAATGACTACTACCAACCCCACCTACACCTCAATCGTAGAGCTTTCTGGCCATGAGTGCATCAAAGGCTGATAATATCGATCCTTTCTATGTCTCCCTTCTTGTTGGAATATACCAATTGTATAATTGTATAATAGATTCAGGGATTTCAACAATATACTTCCCATAAAGGTGGCCAATGCTCTTAGACTCACCTTGACACGGGCCAGTGGTTCATGTTACTCCATGGAATCAAAGGAGGTCCCACTTGTGGAAAGATCAATGATGCACATGTGGCTCTCACCGAATTTCTCGGATTAAAGGTGTCAATGAATATCTTGTAAAGGACATTTCGGCTTCATTTGGAATGTTGTTAAGTAGAAGCTTCTACCAAGACTTAGGAGGAAAAATCCAGATGAATTTGTCTTCTGCAACCATCCTGGTTAAAGGAGATATGGAGAAGTTGCTTCTGTGAAAAATATGAAATATATAGTGTAAAAGTTAGGAAATCTAGGAGCTAACATCTTGTACCAATATAGTGGGAAGATGAATAATTTCATAACAACCAAAGAGGAGGATGATATTCCCACCTTGATAGGACCAAACATCCCTTTTCAAGGGGGTATTGATCTTGAAAGGTTTGAAGGAAGAATCTTTGGAGGAAATGCTAAGAATTGCAGAAGAAACAAAAGACCCTCATCTTAGCCTTGAACTATTGATGTAAGCCATGGATTTGTAAGATATGTATGAATCCAATCTTGAATTCTCAACCAATTTGAAAGTTGGTCATGATGAGATAAAACGAGGTGAAAAATCTAATACCCCTCTTGAAATAATGATCAATGGACGTAATAGTGAAATCAAAGTTTTCTCTTTCCCATTCAAGGGGAGATTCTATCTATGATGAAAAAGTTGAAACAAATAGTTTTGGGTCCTTCAAAGATGAGACTCCCACAACAATGAAGTAGTGGAATGCAACAAGCTTTGGGATGATGAAGCAATTCCCCAAATGGCTACCTTGAATTTCAAAATGAAGATTCTTTGAATGAATGTAAAGGTGAGCTTTTGGAAATTTCAAAGGAGTCTCAGTATAAGATATATTGAAATATATAGAAGGTACGTGATATCCCGAGCTAAATTTGGACCTCTTGACTCAAGTTATGGCCATGCAAGATAGGTATGAGGTTATGTCTGATTCTTCACTCAATTTCCAAACACCTCATAACAGAATATAACAAAAAGTTAAATTTAAGGCCTCTAATGAAAGTATTTTCAATACGCCCGAACACAGGAAAGAATAAAACCCTAAATATTCAAGCCATTCGAACAAAAATCATCCCTGGGGCAATGATAGGGTGCTAAATAAGAAATCAGCAATGTGGGTGAACACGAAAGATAATTTACACTCTAAAACTGATTTTAAAGACAATAAGAGTAATGGAATTTCTGAAAAAGCTCTGAGCATCAAAAATATCATGTAGGCTCACTCCTCCCAAGTATATAGACAATCCTAAAAGCACCGGATATCATAAGCAGTTGAGGAAATTAAGCTACTTTCTTGAATCGGTCAATGGCTTCGTGAAACATCATCACTCAATGTTACCCCTTTGGAGGTAGCTTCTAAAAATAAAAGTGCTACAACGAAAGTGGGATTTCCCTCATGTTTTACCATAGGTGATTTAGGTGTATGTTTCCCTTTCCTACCGTGTTTGTTTTTCCCTTTCGTGTGTTGTGTGTTTCCTTTTTTTTTCGCGCGTGTGTGTAGTCCTTTAAGTCTATTTGTTGCTTATTATAACTCTATGAAACCCAATGGATAAGGCACTGGTTCAAATTGTAAACTAAGATTCTAGAGTTCATTCTCATCCTATCCTCACTTTTTTCGATCCAGAATGAGTCCCCAAGTGAGAGCCAATTGTTGTCATGTGTTTTTGCAAGGGAAAATTTCCACTTGAAAACATGACAACTATACCCTAGTGTCAAAATTTTTGATTGTAAACCTTCTAGACACTCTCCCAGATAATTTCATCCCTTGTGTAAGGCATGTCCCCATCCCTTTGGTGTCCATATGTGTTTTTCCAACTTTTCCCATGTTTTGAAAAGAGTAAAGCAAGTTCATAAGTTTCTTCTGAGGCAATGTCTTCTAAGGTAGATATTTCAATAGGCTTAGAAATGGATATTTTAGCCTTTCTGAGGGAGGTGCACATTCTTCAGAGAAAAATACAAGTCCTAAATTCATCAGGAGTGGTATTAATGAGCTAATATCATTGTGTAAGTTATTTAGGAAGATTTAGGAAAGATTTGGAGATTCATGAGCAAGTTCAACAAAAGTGGTTTTTTGAGGTTAAAGGAGCTTACACTGTAAAAAAACACTCGAGCTTCAGAAGATGATTTCAAAAGCTATGAGATGAGTTGGAATTCAAACAAGATATAAATGGAGATTTGATTCAATTCCCTACATGCTGGTACTTTCAGATCTTTAACAAGACCCATGCATTTCTTTCCACATCTCATTCTTCACAGGCACACCTTGTAATGCATAGAAAGGAGAAATTTTAAAGGAGTTTGAGATAAAATTAGACCTTTATAACCATATCATTATTCTCAAAATGTTGTTTCCAGTAAAAATCATATAAAGAAGTTCCCAAAAATACCTTCGAGAGCTCCAACAACTTCATTTTCAAGATCTCTCAAGGACGCTCTCGCAATTAGAAGATTTTTCTAGTACAACGTGTCAACATGAGGTTTGAGGAAATTTTTGTGTCCCTATTATCCATTTTCCAAGGGAAGATAAATTTTTACCCCCCATACTTGAGCTTCGAACTCACCACATGACCTTGGGAGGCCTCGTAAGCACCTTTTGGTAATTTTCTAGCCCCGCCTGCCTTATGCTATGCATGCCACCACTTGTCACCATGAGGTTAGGGCCCATTTTGTATCCCTTTCATCCCTTTCCAAGGGGAAAATTAGGAAAAAAAATGCTTCCCCACATTTCTCCCACATGGTTCCTCACGTGACTTCAACTCAGCCCCGAGTGTCGAAAATAAGCTCCTTCCCTCTCGCTCCTCCGCCAATGCATGTATGCCACTTGTCCTCATAGGGCTAGGGCACACTTTTGTGTCCCCTTATTAATTTTCAAAGGGGATGAAGAGGACAATAAAATTCACCCCCAAGGCATAAAAACCAAGGAGATAGTGCATTTTTCCATTTTCCTCCATTTTGCTCAAAATCTACCTGGAACTCGCAAAACTTTTCCGCATTCTTTCTCCTCCATTAATTCTCCTCCACGTTTCCATGATCACAGTGGAGATATTTCCACAAAATTTACAAATTTTTGAAGGATCCATATGCATTTTCTTTCCGAGTGACTCGTTCACGGGAAGGTGAAAATCACATATCTCTCAAACTAGTGCACGAATCGAGGTGGGGTTTTTACAATCTTCTTCATTTCAAAACACATTCAAGGAGAAAGTGACATCATATTGAATGATGCCCTATATTTTTAATGGTGTAAAAACCCTCATTTTTGCCCTAGCTTTCATTCCTTCAATTTCCCATCATTCCGATGAATCAAGCTAAAAACTTGAACACAAAGTCCAAATGAAAAGCATATTCCGGTGAAGCTAATTTTGTCGCAATCCGATGTGGGAAAGAACATTTTTTGAAAAGCTTAGGGACTCCTCTAATTTCTGCCATGACTCAACAATGAAAAGGCAATGAGGTATGTCTTTAATTCCTAGGGTTCTAGTGGGCGGAATCACGCGAAAATTGGAGCAGAGCTTCAAAATGAATTATGTAAACTTCTGCAAGTGGTTTCATTCGAATCCAACACCGAGAAGACCACTTTCTATTTTTAGTAAGTCTCTATGAGAGCACCTACTATAAATAATAAGTTTGATAAAAATGTGCATTCAAACTCCTTATTTCACTGCCTCATGATCGAGACACTCCAAATTTGACAATATTGACAAAAATGGTAAATTTTTTTGGCTAAATTAGACCATACTGGTGAATATTCTAAAAATAACAAATGAGTGAAAGGAGCAAAAGGTAGTCACTTTTCATTAATTCACTCATCCTACGATGGTCTTAGAAATCATGGGAGCTCCTCTCTCTATTTTTAAATCAATTCCCGCATTCCCAATGCAGTAAGCGAAGAGTGCCAAAACGAGAAAATTGCCAATTTTGTACTAAAGACCCTTCCAATTCATTTCACATGTGATGCATGATAAACTAGTGGATGAAATTGATTTTGGTTTCATTCTCCTTTCCTCGCTTCGGGATCAGAAGGATTTTCTCAATAAGGGGAGTCATATTCTAATGTTCTCGGTGGTCTTCTTCGCAAGTGTTTGAAAGAGGGTTTGAAAACCCGCAAGTGAGGATCACGAGGGATGACGTGCACATCAATGGACGTGCGAACGACAGCGTGAAGAGATCTTGGGAGGAGCGAAGATCAACCGAATGTGCATGTAAAGATTCAACAAATGGGCAGAACCTGGTTAAGCCATAAAACTCTCCTCTATCTCATAGATCAAATGGGGTGTACATATAGGAGGTGCTGAGTAACCCCCAATGCTGCAATCATGACAACTCGAGTGGAGAGGGGGAGTTACATTCCCATAATAGAAGTGTAACTCCCAATGACGCATATGACGCCGACGACCGAGCCTTGACGTCGATGCACCGACGCTGTAAGGGAATCTCATAATGACCCCTAAATGACACATGGACCTATGATCTCACCTAAGTGAGATGACTCACCTGATGATGTGGAAAATACACACACCAACACCCCCTTCATCGTAACTTAGGATGAGGCGGCAAGTCAGAAACGAGAAATGGGTCCCGACACAAAGCCTGATGAGGTACCCATACAAGAAAGAGGTCCCAAGCAGTGAAGGAAAACCCAGTGGGAAAAACATCCACCACAAGAGAACAAAACACTCTCTAATCTAAGAAAGATGCCAAATATGGGTCTCGGCCATAGACGAGCCTGAAAAGGTACCCATGTACAAAGAGGCAATCTCTCATAAAGAAGAAGAAGAGAGAAGAAGAGGGAGACGAGAGGGATGCAGAAGATGCCATGGATGGATCTGAACTCTGTAGCTCTAGGAAGTCTCCCAAAAGAATGTTGATGACGAGATCCTCTGCCTCTGGACTGAAGAAGAGCCACCCGCAACGAACTATGTGCCTACCCTTAGGAAGGACAGAAATGACGTGCTGGAAGTCCACCCACTCCACAAAGGAAACTGAAGGCAGCAACACGAAGAACTCTAAGTCTGGTGCACGAAAGTGTGACATAGGTCTAGCGAGTGAGTGCCAAGGAACCGAAGGTAATGCCACGTGCGTAGAACTATCAGAGTAAAGAGGAACACCGCAGAAAGGATGTCCAAGTGATGTGAAGGGAACAAAACATCCTCCACAACAGAAAAGGGATCCACAGCTGAGGGTGGATCAATGAAGGTCTTTGGAAATGTGGAAGTGACATGATTCCCTAAGGGGCACTCCCAACAACAGAGATGATGAACTCCTCTGAAACACCTATAGATGGATGAGGGACCTGTAGATCATCACAAGTAGACTCTGCGAAAAGATAACTAAGGTCGAGATAGATACTCGTCCCTAATGAGGGGGCACAACAAACTGAAGAGCGATGTCAGATAGGTATGAGTCATCCAATGAAGGTAGAGGAGTGAAAGGGGCCTCACACACTAGAAGTGGAAAGGAGGCGGGTGTGATGAATGTGTGAGACTGAGTAGGGACTGCTCGATATCTGATGAGATGTGGGAAGTGTCAACATTCTCTGGAATAGTGAGAGAAAGAGGAGAAGAGTCCTCTGTAGTACTCTCGACATCACAACTGGATGTACAATCCTCGTCATCAGAAGTAGAACCAAATGAGCATGTGTCAGTGAAACTTTCATCACACAAAGAAATGGAGGAGATAATCGAATCAACAAAGAATAACAATGGTGGCAGATGTGAAGGGTCTCCATACAAGGATCAAGAATGCTCCGGCACACGATGAGGTGGATCTCGAGTCATCGTGTGAAACCAGAGAGAACGAGAGACATGCATCATCATGTGACCAAAGACATGGTCGCAAGTGTCGAGGAAGTCCTCTAGATGACGATGATCAGTGGGTGTAGGAACTAGCCCAAGTAAGAAGGGTGAAAGACCCTCATAGGTGAAGTAATGTTCCATGGAAGCACGCCAAGTTGAATAGGTCTCTCTCCCGGTGAGAAGTGGCGGAGGCTGTAAGGCGATCCTATGACGCTCACGTCTGGAAAGAGCACTCTCCATGATGAAAAAATGCAAGATGCAAGGTGCAAGACGTCGGACTCGGCCGATAATGCGTCTGCGTGTGTAGGCCCAAGAGTACAAGCAACCCCCCCAGAATGCGGCACTTTATAAAAGTAGTGTGTTTACAAAATTGGCAATCCCATCACATAGAGTGCGAGAAATCATGCAACTTTGACCAAGGAAGCGCTCAAAAACGAGTTGCGAGTCAAAAGTTATGGCATTATTACGATTCCCGCAACTGATGGAAAAATGCACTAGACACTGCAAACACATTAAAAAAATGCCTGAAATGGGTGCAAAGGGTGTCGTGTGACTACTCATTGGAAATGGCATCAAATTTTAGCAAGGGTTTTTTTCGATTACGAGGGGGTTAGCCTCCTGCCAACCCCGAACCTCGTCCTCCGTCTTCGACAAGCGTAAGAGGGTATTAAATAAGCTAAAAATACAGCCTTGAAATTTATTACAATGCCATGGAATGTTTTTTTTTAAATTTTTAAACACTTTAAAACATTAAAAAAGTGCAGAGGGGGCCCACGTTGGAAGAGTGGACTATTCAAGCTCTGCCAAGGACCACGTCTTTGGTTGTCATGGTGAAAACGTCCAAAAAGACAAGTCATGCAGTCGTTGGAGGTCATTTGGAGGCGAATGAGGGTGCTGCAGACACGTGGGAGGTCGCGGAGGTGGAGCAGTGTGGCAGTGCTGGCAAAGCGTGAGAAGTTGCTCAAGACCAAAAGCGCCTAAAAACGCCAAAAAACGCCCAAAAAATGTTTCAAGCAAAGACTGAGCCATTGAATATGATGTTGGGCAGGTTGCTGGAGACGTGTAAAATGGTCACTGGAGGTGCTGGGAGCAAGTGTTGCAGGTCTGCACAAGCTGGAGGAGCCGTTTGAAGACCCAAAACGCCAAAAAAACGGCTGAGCAAAGTCAAAAAACGTTTTTCCAATGGAAGAGGACGCTGGAGGAGCCGTTTGAAGGGAACAAGGCAGGTTTGCAATAATAACAGCAAAAAACGGTGAGCCAAGAACAACAATGTGGCCAAGAACAGATTCAAATGGCGAACACCACAGCTGATTCCTTCAGCGAACACCACCACAGATCCAAACGGCGAGCAAACTTTCAACGCAGGTGAACAAGCAATGAAGCAAGAGCCACTTCGACTATGAACCGAGCAACGTGTAAGCAAATGAGTTGTCTACCAATGAGAGTACGGTGAGCTATTAGAATGGCTCTTCAACATAATAAACTTGTATTCCTCCTTAGACCTGAACATAATCAGAACCAGCAAGAAGTACACAGATAACCCAAAAAGACAACCACTAGAATCTCGAAAAACACCATAAACTCGAACAACAACCCAAACAAACCACGATCAAACCCGAACGGAAGTATAAACGCCCGAATCAATGCAAGAAGAGCACAACTAGAATATCCATTACGACACACGCTGAGAGAGATCTATATATCACACCGGAAGCCGGAAAACACGCACAGAAACATCGATGAGTGCACGGATCCACAAGATCCGCTCTGATACCATGAAAGAGGGTTTGAAAACCGCAAGCGAGGATCACGAGGGACAACATGCACATCAACGGACGTGTGAATGGCAGTGTGAAGAGATCTCGGGAGGAGCGAGCATCAACCGAATGTGCATGCAAAGATTCGACAAACGGGCAGAACCTGGTTAAGCCATAAAACTCTCCTCTATCTCATAGATCAAATGGGGTGTACATATAGGAGGTGTTGAGTAACCCCCAGTGCTGCAATCATGACAACTCGAGTGGAGAGGGGGAGTTACATTCCCATAATAGAAGTGTAACTCCCAATGACGCATATGACGTCTTGACGTGTTGACACACTTGTCGACGCATAAGGGAATCTCATAATGACACATGGACCTATGATCTCACCTAAGTGAGATGACTCACCTGATGATGTGGAAAATACACACACCAACAAAGGTGTTCATCATCCCGATTCTCGGTGTATCCAAGTAGTGTGTAGAAGTGCATTATTTCAAAGAGTTTTTAAAAGGGGAAAAGTGTTCAAAAGTTTCCAAAAGAGAAACCTTCATCAATGGAGCATGGAAGTGTTGCAGAGGGTCATCTTGGGACAAGTTTCAATCTTCAACATTAGTGGAGCTGATCTTCATCAAAGGCAGAGGCATCCTCATCCAGTGCGAGGCATTCCTTCTCTTCTCTCTCCATTCTCTCTCCTCTTCTCTACCCCTTTCTATATATCCATTATAAACAATCATGATGTTTGTCTTATTCAGTTAAATGTGACTATAGTCAATATTGTAATAAGTCACCCTCAATTAATAAAAGGGGACTTAATTTCATCCCTAGGGAATCAAAGAGTCACATGTTGTAGAAGATAAACGAAAATTCATGTGGGGGTAGGTGAAGAGCCCTCTTGAAATCTATAAATTGTAATGACTTCCCCATCCCAAGGGGTTGTCAATTTTGTATGTTCAAGAGTAGATAACTACTTGTGATAAGAAAAAGAGATAACTAATTTCCTCTATTCTCCTTCTCATATGTTCTTCCATTCCTCTCAATGTACAACTTTGCCAAAATGTCAATAAAGAAGAAAGGAGTTTATGCTTTTCTGATGAGGGAATAAATGAAACTTTGTTGTTCATAATTCCATCTTGTCTTGGTGTTAGTAGCAAGGTTGTTTTCTTTCTAATTATGTGTGATGATATGCTTTGATTAATATTTGCAGGCATCTGAAATTTTTACTTGTAATATTAATTCCCCCTCCTAATTTCCCACTCCCTTTTCCCACCTACTCAGCAAATTCCTCCCTTGTAAGAAATTGCAAGCATTTGTTGCAGTTCAATGGAATGATTCCTTGTTGGATCCCCCACGACCTCAGGCCAGCCACATAATTTCATTTTCATTCACACATAATAAATGGAGATGCCCCATTGCCAGGGGGACCTAGTCCTTAACGTTGGCAGAAATCCACCAATTTGTCTAACCGACAAATTTTATCGCCAACACTCATGTTTAGAAAAGAAGTTCTTAAGCAACCCTATAAATTATTTTATGCATTCTAATGAAGTAGTAGAAAATAATTTCTCACAATTCATAGGGCACTCTTTGGAAACAAATCCTACACTTGAAGACAGGGTTGACTAGAGACCTAGCTATAAGCAAAATTTGATTTCCATGCAAGTGGTTTCATCATTGAAGTAAGTAGTTTTAATCTTAGAGTTGTTGTTGGAGAATTTTCAGTTAAGAAAGGATTGTTTCTACCCCTGGATCACTCACATGGTTGAGTTTCACGAAGGATTTCATCTATAACAATTGTTGTATCAATATTTTATCCACTGCCAACAATAGTATCACCCTCTTTTACACTTGTATAACCACCATAAAAAAGTTTTTGGTCACTGGGTGTGAAGGAGAACCCAAGGAGGATGTGCTTTTTAAAATGGGATTTGTGGTTATGGATTGTAGAGTTGTTTCCATTCATATTTTCATCTTGCACAACATTTTACTTGCAGCCATATAAATAGTCTCAACCATACATTAGAAGTTTGTTGACGTTGTTGAAACATTTTTAGTCCCCATAGGGTTGATTCCAATCTCTATATCACTGTCAATTCTGAATTTTGTGGAGAATTGGAAGTATAATAGTTGTTATCTTATTCCTTTTGTTGTTGTCCACATTAGAACCAACCCCTTAACACTTTTTATGATAGTCACAAAAGTGTTTTGATCCAAGGTGGAAGGATTTTTTGCCTGCCATTAATGAGGGATTGTTTGCCGCTATTTGAGAAGATTTTATAGCCACCACAATGCTACTTTTGAGTGATAAATTGCAATGGTACAACTACAACCATGCTTGGGGCAGTGTGAATGGACCTTTGAGAGTCCATCATATGAAGGGGAATTTTGAGGAGAATGCAAGCAAAGGCAGAAAACTAGTCCACATATCTATGAGGCATGATGGAGAGGTTGTCGGAACATTGGTGGAAGCTCTTGTTTTCCTTAATAAGTTATTTTCATATGCATGTATAGGTACAGAAAGGGAAGAGCAATTGAGTTTGTTTCCCACCCAAGCAAATGGTGGAGCATATGGGATTGCAGTTAAAGATGGAGAGTTTTCAGTCCTTGTATGGTTACCGACCGCTTCTACATCTATCACATTACTTAAGTTTGCATGTGTTTGTCATACTTGTATTATTTCTATATTGTTGGTCATAATATTTTAAGTCATGAACATCTACACACTTGTGTAATTTAAGAGGGTTCCCTTTACATGGTAATGATAGTGGAGAGGCTCCACTATTGAAGACAATCCTCTAAGCCATCCCAGTGTTGATTTGGATGGAATTTCAAGTGACTTGTGGTTGTTATTACTTATTTTCAACTTATATGTAATTTATGTTGTGCCATGCTTTAGAGGGATTATCCCATGGTAACATTATGACACCCTTGGAATTCGAGGCTATAATCTGGAGAAAGTGTATGGAATCCTTTATCCCAAGAGAAGAGCAAATGGGTACCTTGGGAACACGATCATCGAGCACTTGGGGCAGCCTTTGGCCTTAAGGAAGTGTATGAAAGATGTTCTCATGCTTTGGGCGTATGATTCATGAAAGGAAAGCATACAAATATGGGTGATGGATGGAATAAACACCGTGATCATTTTGGATGTAGGTTGTCCCACTTGACAACTATGGGACTTAGTTGTTTGGGTATCATGGTACTTGGGCACATGAGCTTTTGTTTCAGGAGCCATTTCATCTAACAGTACAAGATTCATATTATTTGAGCATCCAAGCTTCGAATGCATGAGGGAGAGCAATTTTGGGAGGGGAAGAATGTAATGTCCCCTTTTTCAAGTTAGTTCAATTTGAAGACTTTGAGCCCATTCCACTTCTCATGGGCAAGAAGAAAATGAGCAAGGGGAGTAATTGTCATGTTTTCTAGTTATTTTTGTGAGCATTGGATTCTTCTTTCGTAGTTTTCTTTATATGATGCAGATCAAGTGGGTTAAGAAGGAAAGACAAATGAAAAATAGAAGAGAAAATGATCCATTATGAGCTTGATCTTCTTTAGAGGCATTCTAATTGATCTTTAGCGCCACAACAAGTTATAAAAAGGGGTCTCTTGGTCATTCATGCATCATCTCTTGTCAAAAAATATAACTTTTCATGGTTTTTAGGTTGATTGCTCAATTACTTCCACGTAAGGGTGAAAATCCTTTGGTGTGGCGAGTAAGGAGGACACAAATATTCCTTTCTTGATGGAAGAACGAAAAATCTTCAATTTATTGGGGATTCTCCATCACAGAGTTTCCAAAGTGCTTCAAGAAGATTGATGTTGCAGATTTTCAGCTAGAGTTTGATCCTACAATGATTTTCAGCCCCTCTCCTAGGGGAGCAACCCACCTTGGGGAAGAGTTAGGTGGTTTTACAAAGCATGATGACACTCAACTCAGCCATCATTGCATTCTTCATATTTTTAGTAGCCAAAATCTTCATTTATACTTTATTTTTAGGCTTGGAATCATTCATTTCCAGCCACTTTGTAAGGGTGTTCTCTGTTGTCATTTATTTAATTTCCAGCTGGGGTTTAAAGGTTGATTTCTTGGTTATTATTGGTTCTAAAATATTTCTAAGTGTCCCTACATGTTTTGGATGGTGTGAATGATGCAATTTTGAAGAGTTATTGTTTTTTCTTGGTGTTGTTATAAAAATAAAATTGTTGTTCTTTGTTGTCATACTTTTTAGTTGGTTGTCATAAAATTCAGTTTACTATCAATTGGGGTTTGTGTTATTTCCTTGTTTTTTAGTTTCAACCCGAAAAGGGACATTACATGAATTCCGTTGGACTATCACTAAAATGTTTTTTATTTTTTCTTGGAGAATTCGATAAAAAATAAGTAATATCTTATCCTTATGGTAAGGTCTAAGCCCTTTTTTCTTGAATAGATTTTTTGAGACCAACACAATTATGTGCCTAAATTGATTCCATTTTCCACAAATCAATGATAAATTGATAGATAATGTAATGAAGTTATTATTTCATGTGGTATGTGGAAAATATAACTTAAAACTCTTAAGATTGATATCGATTGTTGTATTTTAGATAGATACATTTATTATATTATATTTTTATTTGTATTTTTTGTTTTTGTATTTGTGTACTTATAATACACTAACATGGATATCTTAAATGATATTTTCTAAAATACACCGAGAGATATCAATCTTGAGTCACATATATTGTATTTTTATATAGGTTAGATAAGTTTATCGAGATTGATATCTCTCAACATATTTTAGATAGATATATTTTAGATATCTATGTTAGCTTATAAAACATTGAAATATAGGCTTCAAACTTGTAGAAGAGGTTTCATTAACAACCCTAGTTTGGTTGCACTTATATGCTCTCTCACGTGAACTATATTTTGTCCAAATATTCCATGCATTTAGATATTGTATGGGACATTTCATTTTTCTTGCAAACACATAACCATGAGAGGGGGTCTACGAATTATTATGCAATAATATGGGAGGAGTTAGATTAGGATCCTCCTTTACCAAGAAGCATAACATTGAAATAAACTAGTTTGGAATGGATATAATGAATTGATTACAAATGCATCCCCTTCAAATGTAAATCTTATCATGAGTATGGACACATAGGAAGGAAATGTCCATTACTAGAGAAGAAAATAAATTCAATCTAGCTAGAGAACTAGATAAAAGTGAATGATGATGGATTTGAGAAGACAATGAAAAATTATAGTCAAAACAAAATGGATAAAAGATAAATAATATAGTAAGTAAAGAGAGGCTTGTTCAAATGAGTAGAATGAATATAAAAATCCAAAACTAATAAAACATAGAAGGATGAGAAAAATAAAGGTGGAAATGAGAAGGACCATGCCTTTACAAAAAAACAATAGAATATATCATCAATGAATCTTGCATAGAAAAGTAATTGTCATAATTCATTGTGGAGAGATAATAATTTTAAAAGTGCACTTAAAAGTGGGAAAGAAACCTAGATATGAGAACTAAATGAAGAAGGAAAAGAGGAATACAATTAAAACAAGGGGAAGGAAAAAGGTCTCATTATACAATTTAATAGTGAAAAAGTTGTTTGTTATTGAGTAGAAAAAGGAGGGATAAACAATATGAATGTGAAAATTCGGAAGGATACAATGATAAAAGTGGTTAGCGTCTCTCAACTTACAACAAAAATTGTCGAGAAGAAAAAAATTCTTAGAACATTACGGATATGAATTCCCTAACCAAGAGAAGATTATTAAAATGGTTTATTAGATAGGAAAACTCATATATTATTTTGTTGTAAGAATCAATATTAACATAAAGTTAATCCATATTTAAAATTGTTGTTGGAGCCTTTTGAAAATCGAGGGGTTAATATGTCCAGAGTTAATATTTATAAATCTATTGCAACTATGGGATGGATATGCAACAATGTGATATCAAAAAGAGTTATGTGAAACATTGGAACAACAAATGTAATTGGAAATATTACATTGAAAAATGATTAGACACATTCTTAGGTTTGAAGGATGGTTTTATTACAATTTGATTGTGAATTTAAAAGTAATTCAAGAGGGTTGATTTGATCATTAACTAGTAGGTACATATATTTGAGTGATGAAATTTGGATTGAATATCCAAGTTTTGAAGATAAAATGGCTAGGTGGTGGTAAGAAGTATTATAGGCGCATCGCTCTAACATGTTTATCTTGATAGAATAAATAATGTTCCTGTAAGGAAGTTCAAGAAATCAAATAGAAATGAATTCAATAAAAAAATTGTCCTCAAGTAGAAAATGGAGAATAAGGCTATGAGAATGCATGATTCCATTCAATTTCATGATATTAATTATGGCCAAAACATAAAGGAGAAATAACTTATGGGTTTATGCAATAACATCCACAAAAAGAAGAGCTCTCTAGAGGTAGATATCGATACTTGATGTTTTAAATAAAGCGACTAAAAATACTAAGTTCTTCCACAAGTTGAAATTTATATGAAGATAACATAATAAGATCATAAGGTTGGAAATTTATAGTGAAGTGATGTAACATGAATGTGTGAAGATTACAAGGAAATGGCTAGGTACTTTGAGAAACTCTTAAAGGAAGATATGGATGATGGGGACGAAGCTCAAGAGATACTCTAAAGTAACATTACGAAGGTCATCATTGAAGGTTAGAATCAATCTATTTATAGAGAAGGGGGTTAAGAGAAAACAATTAGATGTGAGGAGATGACGTTTTGTGGGGCCAAATGGTTTCTTTAATTTATTTTCAAACAATTTTGGGGGTTTCGCCCAAAAGTTAACACAAGTTATTGAAGAATTCAAGAACTCTCATAATATTTAAAATTATTTAAATTCTACCTTCATTTATTTCAATCCCAAGAGTCGAGAATCTAGATCATTGGATAACTTTAGGACAAATTCTCTTTATAATGTTATCTGCAAGATAAATTCCAAATATATGGGAAAATATCTCAAGTGAGTGTTCTACACATTATCTCCCGATATTGGGATGATTTATGAAGCGAGATAACAAATATTGATGGTAAAACTATCGCTTGTGAAATCATTCCTTCGTGATGGACAATGGAAAGAAAGATTTACACTTGAACATCTGTAATGCCTATGCAAGGCTATGACAAAGTGTGACACGTTTGTCTTGAGGAAGCATTATGTTTCTTTCTCTAATAAATAAAGGGATTGAGTTGAAGATTTTTCTCAACTCTAAAGTTATTAATTATTCTCAATGGTTCACCTATTGTTATTTTCAAATCTTAGAGGCGTCTTAAACAAAATATCTCATTTCTCCTTACATGTACATTATTATGGCCAAAACTCTTAGTAGAACTCTAAAGGAGGCAAATAAGGATTAAATCTTAAAAGGTCTCAAATTCTTAATGAATAGTGATCCAATAAATCACCTTAAAAATTTGTATGACATTATTTTAATCATAAAACCTCTATTTAGGGAGTGCAAGTGTGTCGAATACATCACACACACTTATAAGGTGGCCTCAGGCAGTTAATAAACTAAAATAATTCAGGGGCCTTCTTTTTAATATGAAAGTTAGCAAGAAAAAAATTCTTCTCAAAGATCTTAGGACGTGAAGTGATGCTTTATTCCAACTTCAATATTTGATAACCTCTCTTTTAGAGAAAATCGATACCATTTTATGACTTCAACTTGTTCAAAATTTTTAAATCTCAAACTAATTGATGGAGGGGGAACGATTTCATAGTATGTTTATCTAAATTTATATAAATTGGTCCTTCAATCGATCCCTATGTTTTGGATTTTATTGTTGGAACCCATAAGAAGACCCCAAGTGAGATGTACATAATGAAACATATTTTCTTTTAATAAGAAACATATAGAAAAGGAGAATATCAATGATTACATTGCAAAGATTTTTTTACTTAAGGATCTTTTTATAGTAGTTATTATGAATTTTTAATTGACCAACTTTATATTGAGCACAAATATAACATAGAAAATATACGTGGTGGTTGGAGAAAGATGGAACACTATGATTAAGAGGAAATACTTAGTATTGACAACCTTGAATTTTTTTTTTTCCATGTTAACCTCAAGAAAGGGGTTGATAGTTTAGAAAAATATGACCTTTTCTAAATCTCTTATTCAAAGATTCTTTTTTAGAAAACTAGTATAAAAAAGGATGGTTTATGGTAGGATACATGTCCAAGAATTGGTAAATAGCCTTTTACCCTAAGTTAAAATATAATTAAGAAGTAACCTTCTAAGTACATGACAATAAATTCAAGGTCTAATGGGTTTCTAAGGAGGATTTGTAAATAGTGAAATATTGAAATATGTGGATGAGCATAAATTTACCCAAGCCTTCCACAGTTCATTCACAACATTCATTATTGATGTAATCAACGATAGGGAATCGATGAACAACACCATTTTCCATACAACTTAGTATTCTAAATACTTAACAATAGACACATAAATGAACTCTAGACCAAAGACCAACTAATACAAATTTATTTGGTTCTTGATGAATGAATTATAAAAATTGACTAGAAAATACTCTCCATTCTTTCTATATTATTTTAAAAACATTAACAATAATGTTACAATGATGTTCCCTAGTGGAATTGATTGAATCCTCTCTTAACTCTCTCACTCTCTCTCATACACACATTTAACATTCAACAAACACACCCTTCTCTCACACCCTCGATGTCAAGTACCAATGTCAAATATTTTCTCGTCCTTGCGACCACTAGGATTCCTCTTCAAATTCCAATAGTTTTTAAAATGCTTTAAATATGAAAACCAAGAATATTGGCTTATCATTATATTTGTTATGACTGTGAAGGTTGAAACCGTTACATTAGACGTAATACAAGTACCGAAACCTCTAGGGTGGTACATGCGGTCATAGATTAAAGGTAGTTGGTGATTTTTCAATCACTTGTTAATGTAGATTGATTGTTTCATAACCACCCCTAAATTAACTAGTGTTTTTTCATTTTCCAAGGAATTATAATTTTGATTCTTATTTGATGACTAAAATTGACTCCTTTTTACTTTTTGATATTTTCTAAATTCTTGATTTTCCCTCAGATACCTTTTGATCAATTCACACTACAAAAATTGTAAATGGTAACTAATTACAATGACACACTAATATATTTTTGTTTGATACAATATTGTTAATGCATCAAAAAGACTAGGTGAGTGAAAAATCATGAGCTCATGCTTCATGAACCTTGAATGATATTTTCCAATGTTTTATTATACTTATCCATATCATTTTCCTTCATCTAATTTGAGTCTTCTACCACTTTACCCATCAAGTTGATCAAATATTCCACCGCGCATTACCTCTAGTCTTCTTGATGAATTTAGAGTTTATAATGGCCTTTATTTCCACTTTCTTTCTTATCTCATGTTGGTGTTTCCAATAACGAACCTTATCATCAAGTGATTTTTCATCACAAAAGAGATACAAATCTTCTACCCGAAATATGGTTGTCATATAAATATCATCTTACAACTTTATCTCATAGGAATTTGCTAAAAATATTCTTAGATTTTTATTGCCCTATCTTTTTCTATTTCAATTTATTATATGTTCCTCTTGAGAACCTTCCTTCCTCAAATGTGAAAAACCAATCTCCAATCTAAAACTCTTTTTTCCTTCATTTGAGATCAACTTATTGTTTGCATTACCCTATGATACTTTATCCAAACTTCTATTTCACTTGGTGATGCCCCTCTTGTATATAATTAAAAAAACTCCACTCAAACCATTGATGTTTCTGCAACCCAAGAACACATCTTGGGATGCAACCATACACTTTTTGGAATGATTTCTTTAATGTACCAAAATAGACTAATTGATGCAAGAGCATTTGGGTTCACTTGCAATCTTGCATCACCCAAAAACATATTATTTTAAGAAAATAATCCCAATCTAGAAATGCACAAGTTTTGATTGTATTAATTATTTGTTTATTATATTTTATGTTATTCTTATTTTACACCATAGTTTTCTAAGGTTTTACACATCTTGCAAGCGCATACTAGTCTTGTAATGTCCATTGCTCCAAGTTGGTTAGTGTGCCTATGTTTATAAACTTACATCACAAGTTTATTGTCGCTCGTGACATCATTTTGTCTGTCATAGTGCGGGAAGCTTACACGAGAGTGTCTTTTGGACCTCTTGGAATGAGCATCAATGTATGAGCACAAAGATAAATGTATAAGGAATGTCGGTGCATCAACTATAGTGAAAGATCTTGTAAATTTTCCAAAGTGCGTAAATATTTATTAGAAAATACTAGTGATTAGTATTATGTACCAAATCATAAATTACTACATAAATTTCAAAGTTTCAAGATTTAGCATTGTTTGAGGAAGCCAACACAAGTTGACCTAACTCATGAATTGAATCTGTTGGGGGGTGAATCAAGTGCATCGATTTATGTTATCAGTTGGGCCTATCCTTGCATAAAGGTTTGGGGCACATTTAATGTCATGAGATGAATCTTTATTTTGATCCAATGATTTTAGTAGGTGGGTCTTGTGTCTATATATACATGCCATTACATTTAGGTTTAAGATGGTTTTTGCATGATCTAGATTTATAACCTAAAATAGTCATTTATATGTGTTTTGTGTAGTAGAGCTATAATTACAAAGACTAGAAATTTGAAACCAAAGATATGTGGATCTATTTTTTAAAAACATCTTAGTTTTTAGATCATTCTTAATATTTTTGTTGTGTATTTTCATTATTGATGAATCAAACAAGTTTTGAGTTCCGATTCCATTTTCGAGTTTTTAATATTTTCATAGATATTGTAGTGTGATTTTGAGGGTTATGTCATATAATATATATCATGAATGGGACCCCTGATTGTGACTACATCAATGGGACCCCTTGCGGGACCCTTTTCTACCTTACTTGCTCTTTTTGGGTCTCTTTTATCTTTTGGGCATATTTTTCACTTATGGGTCGACCTTCTAGTTGTCAATTACAAAATTTAAACAAGGGAATCATATAAATACATAGTTATGTGTTCAAAATAAAGGACCAAACACTAAACATTATTATCATCACATAAGCTTGCATTCAAAAGGAACCTAAAGCACTCCAAAGCATCCACTCGAAGGACAAGGGGTGCATCAAATCTGCATACACAATATAGGAAGGGGAATTTCATTCTATTTCATCCACTGTAGACACAAAATCAAGCACTTGGGTACATTTCTAGGTCCTAAAAGCATACTAGCATTTATATGATTCATAAGCAAGAAAACTAGTGGTTGACAAATATCTTTGGACTTTTTCCTTTGTCTTTTAATTTCCATTTGGTCTTGCACACCCTACAACCTAGTCAAGATTTTATTGATTTATCTTTTATGGCTCCAAATACCACCAATTGCTCAAACCAGATAGGAGAGTCTAAGTGCCCCGACCCTTTTTCATCTTACTCGCTTCTTTTGGGTCTCTTTTATATTTTGGGCATCTTTTTCACTTATGGGTTTGCCTTTTAGTTGTCAATTACGAAATTCAAACAAGGGAATCATATAAATACATAGTTATGTGTTCAAAATCAAGGACCAAGCACTAAGCATTGCTATCATCACCTAAGCTTGCATTTAAAAGGCACCTAAAACACTTTAAAGCATCCATCTAACATCCATTCAAGGGACAAGGGACTGCATTTTTGCATACACAACATAGGAATGAAAAGTTCATTATTTCATCCACACACTCTACTACATTTTACATTTACATCTAGCTATAACCCGCTATCAAGTGTACTTGCACACGGGCATCCCAGTGCATAATTTCTACACACACTCACAAGAACTACATGGAGTCTGAGATATAGTGTAGTGCTTGCTTGTAATTTCATTCTCTAGGGGTGACCATGTGTAGGGTCGGTCGACTCCCCATATTGTAACTTTCTTTTTAGGTTTGATGTGTTTTATGGGTTTTTGCAGGTGAACTTCTATTTTTTCAGGTTACAGTGCCCTCAACATTCTTTGTGTGACTATCAGGTGATCAATAGGAAATGACATCAAAGATCTTGTGATACTTTGTAGAAATCAAGTTTTGAGCATTTACGTAGTCACAAGCGCCCGTAAAAGGTCTCCCGCACCCATGCGCTCTTCTTGTTGAGGCCCTGTGTCCGGTCTTATTCCTCATGATCCAAAAATTCTGAAATATTTATGACACTCTGCACACTCTATTCATCACTTCTCCCAGTCCATAATGGTCCTGTAAAGCGTAAATTATCTAAGTCCTCTTTCTCTACTTCTTGTTTAGGGTTTCAAATATTACATCTTAGATTGCTTGTGTCATTTCTTTATTTTAGCATTTATACATGATTTGGTTTAGTAGTGACTATGAAATATTTAGATTTAATCCAAATTAAATTAAATCATTTGGTGACTATATCCCTATTCTATCAATTCTTCTTTCATGGCTCCTAAGGTTCCTCAAGTCTCCTTGAATAAATTACTTCAAATGCACCCATATTGCAAATATGTTCTCCAAAAAACCCTAAACATTATGTATCTCCTCTGCAATACACCACCTACTCAAGTAAGTGTTATTTTCGATGTCTATTCTAATTTGAATACTCTATCGCTCCTAATCCTCCATCCAATCAACCCATCTTAGAGTCCATTCAAGCTTTACATTCTTTATTTCAAGACAAAATTCAAGCTATGGAAACAACGATTACATCTCTTAAATCTAAAATCCAACATCTCAAGGATGTTTCTCAAGCCCATGCTAATTCTCTTTCTACATCTCATTCTACTTCTATGTCTTCTACATGTGCTCATATAAGTGAACCTCAAGTCTTACCATTACTAACACCTCTCAAGTTTGATCTCAATGCTAAGCAACATGATATTCTTCCTCATCTCCTCACTCATCAATTGATCAAATTTCCAACTACTCATTATTATCCTCCTTATCGGCTTGCAAAAGTACATAGGTCTTCCATTTTGCAATTATCACATAATTAATGGACATAATGACAATGATTGTTATGCTTTAAAATGAATAATTAAGCACCTTGAGCATCAAGGTTTTATCTCATTTACTTCACAACATCTTGCTACATCTCCAATTACTAAATCCCAATGGGCTCCTAAATATGGTCCTTCCATCTCTAATGAGCATCATTCCATCATTACTATGTTCCGCCTATCAACTTAGTTTCATACCATATTCAAAAATATCTACCCCATTATCTCCTCCTACTAAGTCATCTACAACACTACCAATTCCAACTAAGTAACCTCCTCTAAAAATCAGTCCATCCCCTCCTCCTCTCAAGTCTTCTACAATGTTATCAATCCCAAATAAGCTACCACCATTCAAGGTCCCTCTCCATCCTACTCCACTTCAGCGTCTAATTATTTTTTTCAAACAAGCTAATCCTTACATTGATGACCAAGACACATTTCAAACTCTGCCACCATGACATGGTCCTTCTCACATCACCACATAGATCTTCATCACTCACATACTTGGGGGAATCACACTTTCTTCCCCTCTAACATCATAAGTCTTTATCTATGTCTATAATCTTTTTATTTTCTTAGTTTAATCTTTTATTCTTACATATATTGATACATATCATATGTATTGTCATTACCCTATGACACACTCTAGTTCCATGGTTCATACTCAAATTGCTGAGGGTATAAATATGAAATGAACCTCACCACATTCACTTATTCACGCTCTATGCTTCATGATCTATATTTCTAGGGCACATTATCAAACCATTTCCGATGATGCACTCTTGTTTTATGGTTCATCCTTCTTGATTGTTGAGGGTCTTTTATAAATGAACATCATCTCATACACACCTCATACACATCCATCTGGGGGCATGCATGCTGCTCCTATCCATCCTCACACATTACATACCATTTCATCACACTCATACACTACATATTACATATCTTGGTTGCACTTAATCTTGCTTTCTTTATACTATTTACATGATGCACTTTGCTTACTATGCTAGTCAGATACTCAGTATGTCATTATCTTTTTATATACACACATGTGCATTCACTTGGTCTCTAGTTGTGAATGCAGATCTCTTATAGGTTCTTACACACTGCAATGATGCTTAACACTATACCTTTTACCAGTCCCACCGAGGCTCCTGGGGGAATCTACTTTTACTACTCTCACACATTACAAGTGTTATTATTTCATTATTTACTACTTTTACTTCCTAAGCACACTAATTTCCATTGATACATACATGCTTTGACATACTTTTTATCTTTCTAACATGCTAACAAGTGAATGTGTAGCATTTTTCTTAGGACTATATCCACAATGGTTTCGATATATTTTTTTGCCATTGCTTTCTATTGTATGTTATTGTTTATGGGCTTTGCCCTATGTCTTATTTGATCACTTTTTTACTTTTTTATGGCTGCTTCAACCCTGATTTTCTTGTGACATTGTGAGTGATGTCCCATGTTTGAAACCCACTTTTCACGGTCCATCTTGTATGCACACTTGTTTGTTACATTGTTTTTCTATGATATGTTTGTTATTTTTTCTACTAACACATGTATCTAGCCACTTTGTTTGCATGTGCCTTGGTTTCTACCATGCACATCCCCTACCCCTCTAGGTGTATCGGTTTCAAATCAACATCAGGTCCTCTCTTTTGGGGTGCACACTCCTACTCGCATCTCATGCACACCCAAATGAGGGGGTATACATTGGGTGAAAAATCACCCCATACATCATCTCAAAGCTACATCACAATATACAATACAACACAAAATCAACACAGGTTACATTTACAACATTGGCTCAAATCAAACTTGGGTCAAAATCACAACACACATACACAAACACCTAGACTTAGAGTAAGTTACAGGAGCACTGTGTCCTCCCCTGGGTGCTAATGTCCTGGGGCACATACAATCTATTTATCAGATCAACACAAGTTCACATAAGCCTTTAGATAGTTTGACAGTATCATGCATAGTCCTCCAACAACATAATGCATGTAATCTCCATTTCAATCAGAACAATCAATACAATTGGAACTAATTCAGACAACAGAACAAAACATGGAAATGACATCTGCAAAGTGGATGCTTATCGGGCATAGTCATGGATGGAGAGTAACACTAGACCTCTCTCCCCAACACTTTCTTTGGTGTGAGATCACCCAAAAAAATCACACTTGGCATGAGATCGCCCAAAAACTCACATTTGGCGTGAGATCGCCTCAAAAAATCACTTTTGGTTTGAGATCGCCTAAAAAACTCACTCTTAACAACATTTTCAGGACATTTGCTACCCTTTTACACTCTTTTGCATCAGTGCACACTTTCTTTTTTATAATTTTACATACTTATACACATTTATCTTCAATTTTTCATATACACGAATTTGAATACTTTTTTTCGCTTCTTTTGTAGTCTCGTCTTCCTTAATACTTACAATAAGCATCAATAACAAGCTATAACAATAGGGTACAATGCATACACTTCACCCCTAGGGTTACTTTCCTTTTCTAGTCTCCATGCTCCACTTTACATCATTTCACGCTTCACTTGTCCACTGACACACATTTTTTCACACGCTCTACATGATCATAAGGTACACATCTTTATCTACTTTATGTTATCGAGTATTCACTCAATAACATAAAGTGGGGGAAAATGTAGACATAAAATCATGCACTTGGGTACATTTCTAGGTCCTAAAAGCATACTAGCATTTATATGATTCCTAAGCAAGAAAACTAGTGGTTGATAACTATCTTTGGCCTCTTTTCTTTATCTTTTTTTTATTTGGTCTTACACACCCTACAACCTAGTAGTGATTTTATTGATTTATCTTTTATGGCTCAGACACTAAAGTGTCCAGCCAGAGACAGAGCGCCTAGCGCTCCTGTGTCCCCTCGGGTGCCCCGACCCTTTTTCACCTTACTCACTCCTTTTTGGGTCTCTTTTATCTTTTGGGACATATTTTTCACTTATGGGTCGACCTTCCAATTGTCAATTATGAAATTAAAATAAGGGAATAATATAAATACATAGTTATGTGTTCAAAATAAGGACCAAACACTAAACATTACTATTATCACCTAAGCTTGCATCCGAAGGAACCTAAAGCACTCTAAAACGCATCCATATAACATCCATTCAAGGGAAAAGGGATTGAATTTTCTACATACATCATAGGAAGGGGAAGTTCATTATTCCATCCACACATTCTACTACATTACTACATCTAGCTACAACCCGCTATCAAGTGCACTTGCACAAGGGCATCCTAGGGCACAATTTCTACACACACTCACAAAACTACATGGAGTTTGAGATGTAGTGCAATGCTCATTGTAAGTTCACTCTCGGGGTGACCGTCGGGGTTAGTCCGACTCCCCATATTGCATCTTTATTTTTAGGTTTGATGCACTTTGTGGGTTTTTATAGGTGAACTTCTATTTTTCAGGTTACAAGTACCCTTAACATTCTTTGTGCAACTATTAAACGATCAACATGAAGCAACAACAAAGATCTTGCGACACTACGGGAATCGGGTTTTGAAGCATCTATGCAATCATAAACACCCATAAGAGGTCTCTAACACCCAGCACGCCCTTATCCTATCGTGGGCGCCAATGTCTAGCCTTATTCATGTAGTCTAGAATTTACAGACAACATTTGTGACACTCTACACACTTTGTTCATCACTTCTCCCGATCGACAGAACGGTCTCGGGTTAAGTATAAATCAACTAAGTCATATTTCTCTACTTCTTGTTTATGGTTTCAAATATTACATCTTAGATTGCTTGTGTCATTTCTTTATTTCAACATTTATACATCATTTGGTTCAATAGTGACTCTAAAATATTTATATTTAATCCAAATTAAATTAAATCATCACACATTCTACTACATTACATTGCTACATTCTAACTACAACCCGCTATCAAGTGTAACCTACACAAGGGAATCCTAGGGCACAATTTCTACACACACTCACAAGAACTACATGGAGTCTGAGATGTAGTGTAGTGCTCGGTCATAAGTTCACTCTGTCGAGGTGACCACAGGGTCATCCAACTCCCCATTCTGCATTTTCCTTTTTAGGTTTGATGTGGTTTGTGGGCTTATGTAGGTGAATTTCTATTTTGTAGGTTCTGTATACTTGAGGATCATATTCGAGAAGTAGCCAATCAACAGGGAACAACTGTGACACCCTTGTGACACAACATAAACTAGATCTAGAGCTTCTGCATAGTCACGGGCACCCAGATCTAGTCACCAGCACCCAAGCACCCCTGTCCTACCGTGGGCACCCCTTTCCAACCTTGTTTGTGAGCTCCAAAATTTACAAAGGTCTATTACGACGTTGTTGGCATCTTGTTCATCACTTCTCCCTATCCAGATTAGTCCCAAATTGTGTGGATATCATCTAAGTCATATTTTCTATTTCCCTTGCTTAGGGTTTCATATTCTACAACTTTGTTTACTCGTGTTATCACTATATTACATGATTCATACATTATAATGACTCTGTGCAATTAGATTTAATTCATAATTAAATTAAATCATTTGGTGAACCCCACTCGTGATCAAACACTTGGATCCTCATTTTGACTATTCTACCTGATCTTCTTTCATGGCCCCTAAAAATCCTCTAATCTCCTTGCATGAATTGCTTCAAATACATCCACATTGTAAAGTTGTTCTTCATAAATCCCTAGACACTATATATATCCCTCGTAATATGCCACCCGCTCAAATAAGTGCCATTTTCGATTGTCTATCTGATGAATCTATCGCTCTGAATCCTCCATCTAATCAACCCATCTTAGAGTAAATTCAAGATTTGCATTGTTTATTTCAAGACAAAATATAATCTATGGAAACAATGATTACATCTCTTAAAGATAAAATCCAACATCTCAAGGATGTTTCTCATTCTACTTCTATGACTTCTACATGTGCTCATATCAATGAACCCCAAGTCTTGTCTACCGCTACCCACACCTCTCAAGTTTGATTTCAATGTTAAGCAACATGATATTCTTCCTCATCTCCTCACTCATCAATTGATAGAATTGAAATCTACTCATTGCTATCCTCTTTATCGGCTTGTCAAGTACATAGGTCTTCCATTTTACAATTATCACATAATTAGTGGACATAATGACAATGATTGTTATGCTTTAAAATGAAGAATTAAACACATTGAGCATCAGGGTTTTATCTCATTTGCTACTTAACATTCTATTTGTCTTTCATTGCTAAATCCCAATGGGATCCTAAATCTGATCCATCTATGTATAATGAGCATCATTCCATAAACACTAATGTTCCTTATCCAGTAAGTCAAGAGTCGCCTATCCAACTCATTCCAACAAAGAAAAATCCTATAAAAATTAGTCCATCCCCTCCTCCTCTCAAGTATTCTACAACGTTACCCATTCCAACTAAGTAACCTCCTTTAAAAATCAGTCCATCCCCTCCTCCTCTCAAGTCTTCTACAACATTACCCATTCCATATAAGCAACCTCCTCTAAAAATCAGTCCATCCCTCCTCCTCTCAAGTCTTCTACAATGTTACCCATTCCAACTAAGAAAAATCCTCTAAAAATCAGTCCATCCCCTCCTCCTCTCAAGTCTTCTATGGTGTTACAAATTCCAAATCAGAAACCAATCTCTAAGCAAGACCAACAAACTCTAGATCACCTCTTTAGGCCTTCTCCTGTCAACCCGAAGTCCAACCCTGGTCCTACTCTTTCTCCTAACTACCATTGTGATGACCATATGTTTTCTTCTAACACATTTCAAACTCCGCCACCTTGGCAAGGTCTCTCCCATGTCATCACATAGATCCCCATTCCTCACACACTGGGGGCATCATACTTCCACCCATTACATCACTAGCAATTGTCTCTAACACCTACTATCATACTTCATGCTCTAAGCTTCATGTATAATATTTCTAAGAACTTTCAACCCCTTTGATACATGCATTGTATCGTCATTACCCTATAACACACTCTAGTTCCATGGTTCATACTCAACTACTGAGAGTCTAAATCTAAAATTAAACTCATCACATTCACTTTTCATGATCTATGTTTCATGACCTATCTTTCTATTTACACATTCTCAAGCCATTTCCCGATGACTCACTATTGCTCTATGGTTCATTCTTGATTGTTGAGGGGTCTTTTATAAATGAACCTCATCTCATACACATTCGTTAGGGGGCACGCTGCTCCTTCCATCTTCACATATTGCATACCATTCCATCACACTCATACACTGCATTTGCATATCTTGGTTGCACTTACTCTTGCTTGCTTATACTACTTACATGATGCACTTTGCTTACTATGCTAGTCATATACTTAGTATGTCATTATCTTTCTATATACACACATGCACATTCACTTGGTATTTTAGAGTGAATGTAGATCTCTTATAGATTTTCACACATTGTAATGATGTTTGAGCACTATACCTTTTACTAGTCCCACCAAGGCTCCTAGGGGCATCTACCTTTTACTACTCTCACACATTACAGGTGCTATTGTTTCATTATTTACTACTTCTACTTTCTATCAAATTACTTTTCACTGATACATGCATGCCTTGACATACTATTTATCTTTCTAACATGTTAACAGGTGCTTCATGTGTAACATTTGCCTTGCAAGACTATATGCCACCATGGTTGTCTGATACATTTTACTTGTTATTGTTTGTTATTACATGTCATTATTTGTGGGCTATGCCATATGTCTTGTTTGATCATTGTTTGTATGCTTTTGGCCGCTTTGGCCTTGATTGTCTTGTGACATTGTGAGTGATTTCCATGTATGAAACCCACTTTTCATGCGGTCCTTGTTTGCACACTTAATTGTTACATTGTTTTCTATTAGATGTTATCTACTTTTACTACTAACACATGTTATTAGCCTCTCTTGTTTTCATGTGCCTTGGTTTCTACCATGCACATCCCCTACCCCCTGTGGTATATAGTTCAAATCAACATCCGGTCCTATCTTTTGTGTCGTGTACTCCTACTATCGCCGCATGCACCCCAAACAAAGGGGAATATCTTGGGTGGAAAAAACACACCTACAACAACTAATACCTACGGTATAGATACATGCATAATAGAAAAATGACATAAAATATAGTTGTTGAATGACCAAAATATGACTTGGGTCCTCAAAGACATCACATAAACACCAACACACAATAAAGACCTATGTTCTCCCTAGGTGTTAATGTCTTGGGGCACATACGGGGAATCAACTTATCCAATTAACACAGTATTTACAAAAGTCTTTAGATTAATTCTAGAATTACATGCGCAAATCATCTAGTCACATAATGCATTATATCTCCTTATAATCGGTATAATCGGAACTAATTAAACAAAAACAACATAAAAAATCAAGGACCACCATCTACAATCATATTCTCCACATTACGAGAGGTCATTTACAACACTAGCTATCCTATTCATCACTTCTCCCTATCTAGATCAATCCTAGAATATGTAGATATCATCTAAGTCATCTTTTCTCTTTCTCTTGCTTAGGGTCACCCAATATTTTTAGGAAATAAGAGATAAAATATGCAGAATAATTCAAAATCAATAATCACAACAATAGAAACTAATATGTAGAAAATATTACTGATCTCAAATAAAAGAGCGAATAAATAACTAACACAACATTTAGAGACAATATTTAACGTGGTTCACCCAATATGGGCTATCCACCAAAAATCACTAGCTCGATTTTATTACAAGCCTCCACTCTCTACAAGAATACAATACTCGAGATCCGTTTGGAGCTATGCATCAACAAACTTTATAGAATTCACACCTAAATTCAAAGCACATCTGCACAACACTTTGCTTTCTATCTATCATATGCATAAGACCATATAAATAGACAATTGCTTACAGGATTTGATAAAAATCGTGGTATCAAAACCATGGGCAATTGAGGGTATCAAAACATATGGTCTTGAAAAACCATGGGCCCAAAATAGCACTGGACCAAAATGTAGGTCCTACCCATTACCCATGGGTTAATAAACCACCCATGAAAGTTTGCTTCTTTGTTCTTTCACTTTTAGAACCCCCGACCCACTCACCGGCAAGTGGGACCACTAGCAAAATACCCTAGTGTAACACATAGAAGGTGTACCACACACTCTAACATGAAAATAGGCTCCACAAACATAGCATATTCTACAACTAAGGTTACTCGTGTCATTACTATATTAGAAACATTTATATAGTATAGTGACTTTGTAATTATATTTAATTTAGAATTAAATTAAATCATTGGGAAACCCATCCCTATAGGTGTTCTCCACATCCTTTACCACATCGGTCTCCTCACTACATACATACATGCTTTCATACAATGAGGGTCCAACCATGGTCACATGCCTATCTCTTTCTTAGATCTATAAGGACCTTACTCTTCACTATTATCGAATAACTTTCTATCCCTTGCATGCTTGGGGGAATTGAACTTATTCCCCCATTGAGGAGGGGTTGTCTCATTTTATTACACCTCATGCTTGTGCTTCCCATTTATCTTTTTGAGCATCACCACATCTTTGGTAAACATACTTTACCTTCATCGGTCATACATTCCCGATGACACACTCGTGTTCTCAAGGTTCATACATGACTATGTAGGGCATTAAGAACCCTACTCGCACACTTGGAAGGCATCACATTTTCTCCCCTATCACTCTTGGTCCTATTTATGTGTCTACTCATAACTTATCTACTACACTTCACACTCATGCTTCACTATAAATCTTTCTTAAGATCTACACCGAATCACATGGACTACCTTTTCCACCGATGATGCACTCATGTTCTCAAGGTTCATACATGATTGTTGAGGGAATTAAATGAAACTTACTTGCACACTTGGGGGCATCACACTTTCTCCCCCTCTATCACTTCTTGACCATCTCTATTGTCTACTCAACTTATCTACTACACTTCACGCTCTTTGCTTACACAACAATTCTTTCTTAGATTATCACTTAATCACATGTGTAGACATCTAAAATGTCAACATGATTAATTACGATTAATTTGTCCCACAAATATCCTAACATCATCCATATAATAATTAATCGCAAGATTAATTATTATTTTTAATCCATTTTATTTATCATTTATCATTTACCATTGATCTTATATCCTTTAAACTCATCATTATATCCCATTTATCATTAACCCTTTTATTCTAATTTATTTTTTCATTTATCTAAATATCCCATTTCACCATTTATCCCTTTAATCCTTTATTTTATCCATTTTCAACTATATAATAGTTAATCGGAAGATTAATTATTATTATCCTATTATAATCCCTATTAGCATTTTATAGGAATTTAATATTCATAGATCTCTCTACCACCTACTCTAAACATCCCTACACCTAGCCTTTCCATGTAACCTCACCCCTAATCATCATTTATTAACCTAATCTAATTCTAATCCTAATCACATCCTCATATCTAAATCTAGAGGCTTCTAAATCTAGAAGCCTCTCTAACCTTCTCCTTCCATTGAATTTTTAATTCAATGGAAGCTTCTTCCCTCCATGAATTTTGAATTCAAATTCTAAAGCCTTCCACTGCTAGAATCTCTAATCCTCACATGCATTCTCCACCCTTTATCCCAATCCAACATGGCTTCATATTAGCTATTGAATCCTCCACCAACAAACTATAAATTGAACTCTCATCCTCCATGAGAGCACAACTTAAAAATCCATAACAAAATGGAAATTTTTTATTCATCCAATCAATCCACTCTATCAATCCATTCTATCATCAAATTCAATCAATCCATCATCATTTTTATCAAGAAATCGTCAATGCAAAATCAAGGGGAGGTGTTACTCAAGTGACTCCATCAAAATATGAAGCAATCTAACTTCCATTCAAGAGAAAATCCAACACATTAAAGGAGGATTTTGCAACCGTAGGTAAGTAGTATGTATACTTTCTCTCCTTCTTTTAATCTATTGCTCTATAAGAGGTATTTTGAAGAGATTAGATTAGGGAATCAACTTTCTTTGTTTTTTCGCATTTTACTCACTAATTTTTTGACATATACATTTTTACACCACCGTGGGGCTACCCCCAATGTTTTTCATGTTGTTTTTGGTAACATTTTATATTAAAATAAACTGTCCAAATTTTAAAAAATCATTGAGATTTACACCTTGAAATTTTGATTTTTCTGGCAAATTTCATTTTAGCACTTTTGACCTATCATTCATGTGCTTATGCATAAAAACATCATTTTTGTCCTAAAACAATGATTTTGACGAAATACTAATGAATGGTCATAGGGATACAATTTAGTGCTTTTGTAAAACTCGTGGCACTTTTGCAAATACTTCAGCGCTTTTGTTCAACCTTTAAAACCCCAAAATTGCCATTTGTTGCCTCTTTCATATCTTTTTGTCAACAAAGTAGCGCATTTGTAGATAAAGTGGTGATTTGCAAATAAAGTGGCACATTTGTAGATAAAGTGGTGTATTTGCAGATAAAGTAGTGTTTTTTTATATTGGAGCGTTTATAGATATATCAACTAGTTTGCGAGATATAGCGGTGTTTTTGTATAGACTTTAAAATTTGATTTCTACTAACCCTGTCTATTTCTGTTTTGGCACTTTTGAGCATATATTGCCACTTTTGTTACTGTTTTAGTGCTTTTGAGTAGATTAGCGCTTTTGTTCTAAAATAACATTTTTGTTTTGTTTTGGCGCATTTGACTTGAAACAACGCCTTTGTTTCTCAATTAGCACTTTTGTTTTGGAATAATTTTACGTTGATACTAACCAATCTAATCACACTTTCTAGTCTTTACAGGTCTAACATTATGTTTTTTCAGGTTTAGTGCGTAAGCAAAAAGGGGATATTTTGTCCATTTAGACATTTATCTAACCTTTTTGTGGTTGTAGGATTGAAAAAACTACTAACCCTTTTGTTTTGTAGCTCGTTTTGTCCAAGATATTGGGGTGAAAAATCAAAATACTAACCCTTGTTTTATAGGGCCTCCTCTTGAAGACCTAATCATCAAACTACTAATCTTTATCATTTCATTTTATCATCTTTTATCTTGCATTTATCATCATCCTTATGTTTTTACATTGTTGTTTGTTCACCTTGGAGACAAAACCATGCATGCTCTCCTCTCACGTCCTAGGACGATCTTGAGGATCAAAAATGACTAGCCTTCCCATTTTTATTTTGTAGGGGTAATGTGGGAAGTGAGATCCACACACTTGTCATAATCCTAGGGGTCTCGTGACTATGGGCTTCATCTCCATGCACATAGACACACCCCGTGTTTTTGCCGGGGTATATGAATTATTAGACAACTGTCGTTATTATTGGCTAAGTGCTTGCTTATTTTAAGAGTGGCGTGAAGTGAGGGGTTCTATGTCCCAACACCAAGCCTATAACAACATACTTGCAACATAAAATTGGGCCCACGTACTATAAGGTATATCGGGATGCCCTAAGTGAGCTTGTATATCCTAGACTAGGCAACCTCTTGGCCGCATATCGAGCTATAGTGCAAGGAGGTCGCACTCCCAAGATCACTTGCTAGCTGACCCCACATTGACACATAGGTGGAGAGCCAATGGCACCATCATTGTGGTGTTTGGTATTGAAATTGGGCTATAACTTGATTGTAATCCCACTTAACTAGTTAGGGTGTGTGTTACATGTTTGTTGTTTGCTTGTGAACACCCTTAACCATCCCATCACATGAAAATATTAATCAATCAAACATCATCATAATTAACCATCCTTAATCATATAATCTCTATCCAAATCCAAATCCCATCACTATCCATTATCAACCAACTACATCCAAATCAAAATCCCATCACTTCATCCTATCAAACCATGTCCTTTGACCCTCAATATCCATCCTCTCCAAACCAACATCCAAACTTCTACCTCTTTTCTAAATCCATCAACCAAGCCATCTCATCACCCCCACCCATCAAAGTCAACCATCTCCTTTAATCATGAAGTCCCACACACCATCCAACACCTTAACAAACAAATCTCAAATCTAACATCCTACCTTAACTAATATTATCCTCACCATCCAAATCAACCATCCCATATCGATCCTAACATCTTAAAAAGCATCCAACAACTCAATCAACAAATATCTGATCTTTAATCTTCAACTAACCAATCATCCCCTAAACCATCATCCCTAACTAATCCTAACCATAATTTCCCCTTCCTAAGATCTCTAATTCTCACCCCATTGACCTCCTCCTTGAGGAACCCAAATCATCTCAATCCACAAATCAACCTAATCAACATAAACCACTATCCCCACAAGCCAATTACATCAACTTTGACCACCTCACTAACTTTGACCTAGACCAAGAGGACCTCCTTCATGTCCTTGATAATCTAGCCACCAATCCCAAACACACAAAACCATCCCAAACCCCAACCACCAAATTCCCTCTCAATCGTAATGATTTACATCTTCCTCCCATCAAAACTCATGCAAATAATCCACCACCATCCAAAACCTCAACTCCTAAATCTAATCATCATAAAACCTATCATCAAGTCCCATTCACATATCCACAACAACCCCAACAACTTCATCCACAATCATCATCTCCCACATCTCATCTTAGTTCTCCATCCTGTCATCTTCATCACCCCAATCCAATCCTATAGAATTTCTCCTAGATAGTCCCACATCCCATAATCAAAATCAAATTCATCTTCTAAACCTATTTCATCCCCTCCATCACCTAAACCCACTACTATCTCATCCACCGTGACTCCTAAGTCACCCTCCTCCTCTTCTACCCCCTAATCCTAAACCATCAATGTGGCTCTTATGCCACCCTCATCATCTTCATCCACATCTAATCCTATCTTTACTCCTTCATCACCCAAACCTAACACTATCCTATCCTCTAATCCTATTTCATCTTCCTCATCCCCCAATCCTCAAACATCTAACATGACTCCTAAATCACAACTTCTTATCCTAACAACCCAATACCAATCCTCTCCCACCTCATCTTCAACCCAATCTAACAACCTTCATATGCCACCTCTAAATCCACTAAATCTAATGTGGTTCCTACACCACACCCATCTCCCAAATATATTTCATCCCCAACATCACCCAAATCTAATGTGAGCCTCATATCAACCCTATCCCCTTCATCTAAATCTACCTCACCACCCTTATCTACATCTACTAATCCCAAACAATCTAATATTAAGCCAAAACCCTCTACCTCAAAACCACATACTCTAACCAATCCAAAATAAACCAAATCTACTTTACCTCCAAATCCAAAACATCCCCTTCAGCCCCTGTGCCTAATCCTATCCACTTCACCTTCTAATCCATAACAATATGATCCAACTACTAAATCCAAATCAACCAACACATCTCATAATCCACCTAATCCCACACCTTTACTTCCTACTCCCCAAAACCATTTAACCTAAACCACTTCACTCCTTTAGGAGAATCCTTGACCACCATCTTCCATCATCTAAAAACCTTCAACATGATCATCCATCCCCCAATCAAATCACACAATCAAAACCTTCCCAAACCATCTTGGTATCGAGAACACTATTATTGTGACTTCCATCGCACCCATGGACATTTGACTAATCATTGCATGCAATTTAGGTCTTATGTCCAAAATCTCATTAACCAAGGAATTCTTATCCTTGTACCTCTTTATCCACCACCTTTCCATCCCAATACTATCCCTAACCATCACCCACCATCCAAATCCCACTCGACATCCAAACATCATCACCATCCAAATCTCATCGTACATCCAAACATCCCTCACCGACCAAAACCCAAACAAAACTCACCTCCCATCCTTTGTTAAATCTGGCCTCTTAGCAAATGACAACATTACAACCCCTAGTCTCATGATGACCACATGGCATCATCTTCCCCATCCAATTCATATCCTATAGCTAAAAATATTTTCACTAATATGAAACATCGAGGAAAAGGCTTAGGCATCCATAAACAAGGCATTCAAGAATCCATTTACCTTTCTAAAATCTAGTTCGTTTAGGGTTAGGATATAAACCTAACACTACTCCATCACAATCCATTTCTACCACTCCTCTTGTTGATCCTACCATCCCAACCACTCAACCCAATCAAAAATCATTTAATCCCCCTACAAATACCAAACACCTAAAAATGGATTGAGCACATAATTTGTCACCTACGCATGGATGTTATTTCCTTCCCACCCATCCTCATTTCATCCAACATCTACATCCCTTTGCATCTAATCCATTCTTATCATCGCATCCACTAATATCCTCTTCCAATCCATTCATTTAAACACTATATCAACTTACTCACACATGTTGTAAGACAACAATACCTACTATAACTATGTGACCTTGGTCTATCTTTACCTCAACATTACAACACCATTTTCCTCCTAGAGATCCATTCACTTTACACTTAATAAACTTGTGGTGAAGACCCTTGGGCATGTTTGTTGGCACTCTAGTTGTTAGGAATAAAACTTAGCTTAATTCAACATTAGTTGATATTTGAATAAATGTAATAAGCTAAAGTATTTAATTTAAATACTTTAAACTTATGTCAATAGGTATTAGTTATCCTTAGTTGCTAGTTAACTAAGTGATAGTTTTCTCATTCCTATGTTTGTGGGATCATGTTCTATCTTGCATATTTTGTTCCAGGATAATTTCCATGAGGGGCAATAAAAAGGCGATTAGGGGCAATATGTTATTCCCGCATATTTGCTCATATTATGTGATTTGTTTCCATATATTGTGGATAAGATATAAGTTGTCCAATAGCTATAAATATTGCAACTATCTCATTTGTTTTTAGTGTTTGATTTTGATATTAATAAAATACACAAACACAGTCTTGTTTTTGTGTAAAAATTCTGTGTGAATTTTTTTTCAAGTATTAATTGCCAAGATTTGGTATCAAAGCAACATTCTAATCTAGGAAAAAGTGTAGGAAGTTTTAGGGAGACCTGGAGAAATTTCAGAGCTTGGAGGAGCCATAAATGCCCCCAGCCATTTCACAGCCCCTACCATAATCCACACCGAAACACAAATTTATTTGCAGTTAAAGAATACTTAGAGTGCAATCACAGCCCTGCAGCACTGGATGCAAATATGTTATAGAAGGCGACATTGTTTCATTCTCTCGGTATTTAAAAAAATTATTGTTTTTTTACATGTACTGCAATTTTTTTAAAAATTGGAAGCATTTAAAAATATATATACAATTATTTTGTATTGTGGGAACCTGATCTTTTCAAGCTCCCCACATAACTTCTCCTTCCTCTTCTCGTGCTCTGTCTTTTTAAATATCTGGCAAGACAATTCTACGTCCATGTGATAAGATCTATATCCAAAGTGACTTCCCGAAGTGTCCAATCAACCTGGAGATTGCATTCACAAATCAAGAGCATTCAAGAGAAGAAGAAGATGTGCCTACAAAAGATTCAGTGTCGAAAGCTCAGGGGAAATAAAAAAATTACGTCCCAACAATATACCTACATGAAGCCAAAGCAAGGAAGAAATAAATAAGAAAAAAGACACCAAGGTTTATTATAATGCTTAGGAAAAGCGATTGAACTGCAGTTCTGACATAAAATGGACTAATGGAGACACGTAAGACCTAATCCATGTTTCATTTTAAAAAATCTGCTTTTAAATTTTTTTCCATTTTTGGATTTTGTGAAAAAAATTAGACAGAAAAAAATTCCATTTTTGGAAAGGGGCCCGAAAGATATTGAAATCAGAATTTAAAAAAGTCATAACTTTCAACTAGTACCTCGGATTGAGGTGTCCTTTTTGTGAGCTCTACATATTGGTCTAGTTTTTAATAAGATTTGTTTTGTAAAAAAATGCAAAAAGTAGCTTTTTGTATTTGAAAAGAGGCCAAAGAGTCTATTTTTTTCAAATCGTCCAATGGCCGTAAAAGCAGTCTTCACAATGGCCGTAATTATGACACCAAAATTCTTTTTCCAGATTCTCAACTTTTGCATTCTGATAATTATCCAAAGATGGAAAACAAAAATTCACGCACAACTTGATTTTCAAAATCTATGGTCCGTTGTTTCTAGTACATTAACAAGATCTGCAACAGATGTTACACAACAAACTACATTTGATCGTGCAAATCAAAAAGCAAAGTTAATAATCTTATTTAGTGTTTCAAATGATGTACAACCTCATATTCGTGAGACCACAACAACAAAAGAATCTTGGGACAAGTTGAAAATAGTATATGAATTCAAAAATAAGAACACAATACTTCATCTCCAGAGTCAACTATTGAACTTGAAAATGCAACCAACTGAGAAAGTTGAAATGTTTTTGAGAAGAGTAGAAACTTTGCGTGCTTCACTTCAAGCTCTAGAAGAAGTAACTGACACATCACTCGTGCCTATAATATTGAGAGCTCTTCCTCCTTCATATAGGATTTTTGTGACCATGTTAAACATAATTGGTCAAACAACAACTTTTGAAGAGTTAGTGAATATGCTACAACAAGAGGAAGCTATTCACTCAACTACTAAAACTGAAGAGCAGGCACTTGCTTCTAATCAAAAAGGCAAAAATAGGCTAAGTCTAATAAACAACCTCAGAAGCAAGGTAATACTCAACAAGGCCAAAAGGACCAACTAAAATGTCTTATTTGTGGTCGAAAAGGACATGAGTTAAAGAATTGTTGGTACAACACATTCCAACAAGGATCGTCAAGTGGCAAAAAGATTGATTACCAACAAACAAAATTAGGCCAACAACAAAATAAACAGGGACAAAATAATCAAAAGTGGAAAAAGAAACCAACTCAACAAGGAAATGTAGCCAAACAGGAAGATCAATTTGATAATGATGACTTTCTTATATTCTGCATAGTCAAATGAAGTATCCAATTATACAAATCAAATTTGATATGTTGACTTGGGTGCAACTCGATACATGACAGAAATAAATATTGGTTCTTCACAATGAGTAAAACACCCAAGCAAAAATCATGTCTCTTTGGGTGATAATACATCTTACAGTGTTGAAGGCATTTGTTCCATTTACTTACCACTTGGGCAACATAATTGTAAAATTACAGATGTTCTTTATGTTCGCGGTTTAACAAAAAATCTATTATCCGTGAGTCAATTATTAGATCACAATCTCAAAATTGACTTTGATTGTAAAGGCGGTAAAAAGATGTTCCTAATTCGAGATAAGTCATGAAGCTCAAAAATTGTTGCAAAAGCTTTGAATGTGGGAAGAATGTTTCAGTTAGATTTTGTTCAATGAAATGATCAAGCACTTATAGCCAAGGATACATCATCAACTCAACTATGGCATCAAAGACTTGGACATGTCAATTTTGGCTATCTTGACACACTTCATCAATACAACATGGTTAGGGGTTTGCCACTTATAAAAAGGGTACAAATAAATGTCAACATTGTTTGGCAGGAAAACAACATAGAGCACCATTCAAACATAGTACATTTCGGGCTAAGGAAAAACGTACTTGGTACATACAGATCTGTTCGGACCAATGAGACCTAGCCACTTTGGGTTTCAATATTTCATGATCTTTGTTGATTATTTTTCAAGAAAAATGTGGATATACTGTCTTTCTAAAAAGATAAATATTTTGAAACTTTCAAGAAGTTCAAAGCCCTTGTTGAAACAGAGTTTGGTAGGAAAAATAAAAACACTCCGCTTAGATCAAGGGGAGAATACACTAGCAATGAGTTCAACGATTTTTTGAAACACATGGCATTTGTCATCAAATGGCTCCTCCTCACACACCACAACAAAATGGTGTTGTTGAAAGGTGAAATTGTACTATCATGGATATGGTGTGATGTATGATTGATGATGTAGGTTTATCAAAAAATTTTTTTTGGGCGAAGCAACTAAAATGATAGTCTATTTACTAAATAGAGTTCCCATTGCAGCTCTTGATGGAGTAACACCTCAGGAAGCATGGTTAGGGCATAAGCCATCTATTTCACACCTTATAGTTTTTGGATGTAAAGCAAGTATGCACATTCCTAAGAAACAAAGAACTAAGCTTGATATGAAATCAGAAAAACTTATCTTCTTAGGATACAGTGATTAAGCACTTGGCTATAAAATTATGGATCCAAGAACAACAAGGGTATACACTAGTCAGGATGTTGAGTTCATTGATAAGAAAGAAGCAATCACTCCTTCCATACACTCACATGATGAAAAAATCATCCCTACAGTGAAAACAAAGGATGGTAATCACTTTGATGACGTCAATGATGACGGGGAAGATGGTGAAATTTAACCTCCCACAAGAACCACAAACAATATTCCTAAATGGTATACAAGTATGGTGAGAGATGTAAAATTGGATAGTTTCCGACACATCTACCACTGGAATGAGGACTTGCAGTATGGCTCGAAATGAGGTCAATTTGGCCTTAATGGGTAAAGTTGTTGAAACTATTGAGCCATCCACAGTTTCAAAAGCCCTACAGTCTAAACCTTGGAAATATGTTATGGATGCAGAATATAAGTCACTTATGAAAAATAATACATGGCAACTTACAGATCTTCCACCAGGGAAAAATCTGATTGGATGCAGATGGATCTTCAAAAGAAGTACAAAGCCAGATGGAAAAATTGATAAACACAAGCATAAACTAGTTATTAAGGGATAGGCTCAAAAAGAAGGCATTAATTATGAGGATACTTTTGCTCCACAACTAAGATAAAAACTTTAGTTAATATTTGCTCTAGTTGCATAATTTGGTTGGAAAAGACACCAAATGGATGTGAAAAGTGCATTTGTTAATGGTGATTTATATGAAGAAGTTTACATGACTCAACCGAAGGTTTTGTCATACTGTAAAGAGGAAAAGGTATATAAACTCATAAAACCACTATGTTGTTTAAAGTAGTCTCCCAAGGCATGGTATATTAAAATTGATGAGCATCTCATTCAACATGGATTCAATAGGAGTCCATACGATCCTAATCTCTATCTCAAAAATAAAGGGGGGAGATAGTGATCGTTGTAGTATATGTCAATGATCTAGTCATCATTGGAGGATCAATGAGGATGATTGAGTCAACAAAGAAAGATCTAACACGATCATTTGACATGAATGATCTCAGGCTTCTGCATTATTGTCTTGGACTTGAAGTTTGGCAAAGAGAAAATCATATCTTTGTGTCACAATTGAAATATTCCAAGACAACGCTCGAGAAATTTAATATGATGGATTCGCAAGCCATTTTCCACACCTATAGAGACAAGACTTCAACTATCTAGAACAAATCCATCACCACAAGTAAATACAACAACTCTATCTGTAGTTGATCGTATTCTCATCTACTTGACTTATGCTAAGTCGTATCAACTATGCAGTTAGCTATCTTTCACGGTTCATGCAAGAACCAAGGGTTTCTCACTAGAAAGTAGAAAAATGGATACTGAGGTACATCAGAGGAACTATGGACTATGGCCTAGAATACAAGAAGAATAATAACTTCTTCTTGATAGGATATTCATATTCAAATCATGCAGAAACATAGATGATAGGAAATCCACTTCAGGATTTGTATTCTTTTTGGGATCTGGACCGATATCATGGGGAGTAAGAAGCAAACTTGTGTTTCAAGATCCTCCATAGAATCAGAATATCATCAAACAGGTGGAGTTTTTATGTGAAGTGATATGGCTCGACGTATACTTGAAGGATTGGGAATACCACAGAAAGATCCAACTATCCTACATGTTGATAATGAAGGAGTAGTAAAACTTGTTCAAAATCCAATTTTTCATGAGTGCACCAAACACATTGAGGTGTAGGTACATTTCATTCACAAACATGTTCAAAACAATAACATCCAACTCCAATATTGCCCAATAGATATGCAACATGCAGATGTCTTCACAAAGTCACTTGCTCGAGGTAAATTTGAGGGTTTTAGAGAATTTATCTCTTGTTCACTTGAGACCATGCTAAATTAAGGGGGGGAATGTTAGGAATAAAACTTAGCTTAATTCATCATTAGTTGATATTTGAATAAATGTAATAAGTTAAAGTATTTAATTTAAATACTTTAAACTTATGTCAATAGGTATTAGTTATCCTTAGTTGTTAGTTAACTAAGTGATAGTGTTAACATTCCTATGTTTGTAGGATCATGTTCTATCTTGCATATTTTGTTCCTGGATGATTTCCATGAGGGGAAATAGGGGTAGTTAGGGAAAATATGCTATTCCTGCATATTTTCTCAGATTAGGTGATTTGTTTCCATATATTGTGGATGAGATAGAAGCTGTCCAATATCTATAAATATTACAGCTCTCTCATTTTTTTGCAATGCTTGTTTTTAAAATACACAAACACCGTCTTGTTTCTATGTAAAGCTTCGTGTGATTTTTTTTTTCAAGTATTCATTGCCAAGACTAGCCAATTTCATCTTCACACTCATCTCCATCCCCCCATCAAGCCACTAGTTATTCTTAACCCCTTGAGAGTTCTCAAGAGAGTGGAACCACTTTATTCAAAAACAAATCCGAATATCAAAAAGCAAAAATCTTATCAAAATTAAAAATATAAAATAAAATCCACCTCAAGACTCTCTCTAGGGGTGTTTCCAATAACTCTATTGGGGCTATGGATGCCTGCCTTGCAATAGAGCAATCTTATTACAAGAATAAGATGTATCTTTGTCAAGGCTATGGATGCCGACTAAGCAATGAGCAATGCATGAATTAACCTTCCGTTCACCTTCCATCCACCTATTTGACTTAATCACTCCCTATACATTGGCTAGTTTGTCTTCACATACTACCCATTAAGTCTTCACTTCAAGTGGTAATTAACCATCACAATCACACACACTTTAATCTCGCAGAGACATTGGGCTTGCTTATGTCGCATTAGGTATTGTTTATACCATGGTCACAATTTTTTTTAGTTTGACTCTTGCCTTACAACATGTGCCACTAGGCTCATCTTGTGTTCATCACTAATGTTATTTTACTTCCATCCATCACATCCACATCATTTTTCCCTTGGATTGAACATCCGTGGGAGGATGATGATCCTTTTTTTTCATCCAAGCATGTCCCTTTTCAACTATCATCATCATGACCAGGGGCATTCTTACTATCATCCACTAGGGCATCATCCATTTCAAATACCCCTCACTTCCCACCCTACCCTACACTTGGGGAAAATCAAACCCATCCATCCATCCACACATGACACCCTACTTTACACTTGGGGGCACACCACATCTATCCCTCAATCCATCTCCCCTATACCTAGGGGCATATCTTATCATCTTCCATATCCCCCATCTTATCCTATACCACATTCCTCATCCTATCTATCTATCTCCCATCCCACATCCCATCTAATCCTAACCTATTAAATAATCCCCTAACCTATCAACCAATCCCTATCCTACCCAATCCATCCAATTTGCCTCAACCCTTCCCTTTCATCCTACCAAAACATGCTTTAGGACTTATAGGAGAAATTCACATCCCACCTTACATTCCTTCCCATCCCCCATCACTTATCCCCTCCAAAATCTCAAAAATTTGAACCTCCAAAATCCAAACATCGAAAAATCTAAACATCCAAATATATAAACATGCTGACATCCAAAATATAAAAATCAAAACATTGAAATAATCATAAAAACAAAAAAATATATGAAATATAATGTCGTGCTTTTTCTTGTGTGTATTTGCATGCTTGTATGAATTTACATTTTGGTTGATGATATGAGGCTACTTTTGTTTCTCTTTATTTTGCAGTGCCTAATGATATGAGGACCATATTTTATATTATTGGTCTAATGATATGAGGACTATATTTTTCATTAATTTGTCTAATGATACAAGGATAATGCATTTGGAAATTTAATCATTATGGTCTTTATACCTTGATACATCTTGCTCTATGCCACATTCATAAAACTGCTAATGATGATAACAGTGGGCACTTTATGTTAGCACACCCCCTTCTATCATCATCTTCTAGCCTTATCATCATCCACACCTAATACTCATCATCATCTAACTAACCTCCTCATCTTCCTATCCAATAAATCGACATCCACATCCAAATATTATCCTCTTGCATCCAACATCTTATATCCTCACCCCTTAGTTGGGGCATCTTCTAACATCCTCTCATCAATCAAACTTGAACATCCGCTCTCGTCGCTTCATCAATCATCATCCTAATCCTCTCCTCATCAATGTCCTATCATCCAAATTAATCCAAAAACCACTCTTTGTTCTTTCATCCAAACATCCTTAATCTTCCATTCCTCTAAATCCAACATCCTATCCAATTAATCCTCAAATGTCACATCATCAAAATCTAACATCCTTAAATCTTCAAATCCTACCCCCTTGACTTGGGCATCTCAAAATATAACATCTTTAAATCTAAATCCCAAAATCCTCACCATCACTGGGGCATCGTATACTTCAAAATATTCCAACCTAATCCATTGATTGGGGCATTCTATAATCTAAAATCCTAACTTTCAACCTTGTCATACATCGTCAAAATAAAAATCCTCATCCTCTAAATCCTCAAATCTTCTCCTCTTCTAAATCCTCAAATATTCTCCTCCTCTAAATCCTCAAATATTCTAATCGTACTCCTTATCTTCTAATCCTCTAAATCCTCAAAACTTCTAATCCTCTAATCATATAATCTTCTAATCCTCTAATCCTCATCCTCTAAATCCTAAAATATTCTCATCCTCTCATCTACTAACTTGGGCCTCTCCTCTTTTCGAGTGGTTACTCGACTCATTCCTCCCTGCCTAACCCCTCGAGGGGGCATCATATCACCATCCTAATATTTTCTCTTGATTTCTTTGAATGGTCATTGCTACATAATAACCCTTCAAAGAGAGGCAAAATGTAGACATCTAAAATGTCAACATGATTAATATGTCCCGCAAATATCCCAACATCATCCATATAATAATTAATCACAAGATTAATTATTATTATTAATCCATTTTATTTATCCTTTATCATTTATAAGTGATCTTATCATTTATCTTATATTCTTTAAATTCATCATTATATCCCATTTTATCATTAATCCCTTTATTCTAATTTATTTAATCATTTATCTAAATATCCCATTTTATCAATTATCCCTTTAATCCTTTATTTTATCCATTTTCAATCGTATAATAATTAATCACAAGATTAATTATTATTATCCTATTATAATCCCTATTAATATTTTCTAGGAATTTAATATTCCTACATCTCACCTACCACCTACCCTACACATCCCTACACCTAGCCTTTCCATGTAACATCACCCCTAATCATCATTTATTAACCTAATCTAATTCTAATTCTATTCACATCCACACCTCTAAATCTAGAGGCTTCTAAATTTATAAGCCTCTCTTATATTCTCCTTCCATTGAATTTTTAATTCAATGGAAGCTTCTTCCTCCATGAATTTTGAATTCAAATTTCTAGAGCCTTCCACTCTAGAATCCTCTAATCCTCACATGCATTCTCCACCCTTGATCCAAATCCAACATGGCTTCATCTTAGCCATTGAATCCTCCACCCAAAAACTATAAATTGAACTCTTATCCTCCATAAGAGCACAATATTGAAAATCCATAACAAAAGCGTGCTCTTTTATTCATCCAATCAATCCATACAATCTATTAATCCATTCTATCATCATCCAATCAATCCATCATCATTTTTATCAAGCAATCATCTAATGAGAGAAAAGGGAGGTGCTGTCCAAGTGACTCCATCAAAATCTGAAGCAATCCAACTTCCATCCAAGAGCAAATCCAACACATCAAAGGAGGAGTTTTGCAATCTTGTAGGTAAGTACAAGTATACTTTCTCCCCTTCTTTCAATCCATTGCTCTATCCGGTGTATTGTTGAAGAGATTAGATTAGGGAATCAAGTTTCTTTGTTTTCTCACATTTTACTCACTAATATTTTTAACATGTACAACATGCACTACCTTTGCCACCCGATGATGCACTCGTATTCTTAAGGTTCATACATGACTGTTGAGGGAATTAAATGAACCTTATTCACACACTTAGGGGGCATTACATTTTCTCGCCCCTCAATCACTCTTGGTTATCTCTATTGTCTACTCATAGCTTATCTACTACACTTCACACTTTTTGCTTCACGATAAATCTTTCCTAGAATCTACACTGAATCACATGCACTAATTTTTCCACCGATGACGCATTCTAGTTGTATGGTTCATGTTTGACTATTGAGGGTGTAATTCCTCCATGAACCTCACTTGTCACATCTTGGCTACTCATGCTCCGTGCTGATTAACTAAAATACATGTTTTAGTAATAATCTAAGAAAGTACAATAATGCAATAACTGAAATATAAATGCTAAATAATTTATTTGATATTTTAAATGAGATGAAATAAATGAGATAGGAGGGGAAATGTACTAACTGAATTAGAATTACCTTAGAATTGAGTGGATAGGGTACTAATTTGGAATTGGACAGGTGATGTGCTAGTGAAATTGAGTGTTGTAACGAACGTCAAAAATTATCGAAGTGGCAGATCGGGCTAGGCCGAGGCACTGGGACGAACAGGATGCCTATGGGTGCCCCTGGTCTACATGGAGTGATTCAAAATTGGATCTCGATATGGTTATTAATCCTTTACGTGACTTATACTTTGATTAAGTTGGTGTCGCACTTGGTTCATTGGTGTCGTTGTAAATCTCCAATGAATAATCTCCTACAAAACCCCACACAAAAGCATTAAACCCTAAAAAAGAAAGATGCAAATGAATGGGTCAGACTATCCTCAGCTTCCAAATGGATGGACTCAAGAGTGTTGCACTACATCTCAACTGATGTAGTTCTATGTGCTTTGTGTGTGTAATGGTGTGCCTAGGGTGCCCTAGCGCCAATGACACCAAAGTAGTGGGAAATAACTAGATAAAAATGTAGAATGGTGGATGGAATAGAATAGACTCCTCTTCCCATGCAGTGTGTGATGTGGAATAGTGCCTAAATGTAGTCCCTTGCCTTATGAAGATAGATAGCCTTTAATAGAAGTAGTATGCCCATAAGATAGTATGTATGTTATGTTTATATAGGGATCTCTTGCTCAAATTTTGACACTAATGACCCAACATGCTGATTAGTACCTAGGGGAATGGGAGGGAAAACCATAAAGACCGACCTCAAACATCTGAATGAGAACCTAGTGTGACCAGGACTAGGGTGCCTAGAAATGAGGGCCAAGGTGCCCGGGGCACCCTAATTCCTTCCTATGAACCCTAGTTAGAGACTAGACAGACAAATGAGTGAATGATGACAGCTATGACTCCTTGAGAGACGATCAAAACTATGTAAGTGACAATCGTGTGCGAGACAACCAATGATGACGCTTAATCGAATCGACATCGGGATTAGGGGATGGGTCATTAGTGAATAATTTTCTTATGCGAGATCCATATATAAAACACTTGGAGGTATAATTATAGTAGTAAGTGTGTGATTTTTGACTACATTTTCCCCCACTTTATGTTGGTGAGTGAAAGATTGGTAACATAAAGTAGATAGAGATGCGTACTTGAGAGAAATACGGAGAAGCACATGTTGTAGTAGAATGAACAAATGTGGTAGAAAAGCATACCGAATGAACCATATAACGTGTCAAGCCAATGGATCAAAGTGCATTGATCCATTTAACGTAGTGAGAAATGTAATGTCATGATGACATGTATCTTGAATGAAAGTGATGGTTGTGATATTGAATGATTGAAGATTTCACATGTTGTATGATGCCAATGAGATGGGGTAGGGAGTTATCAATTCCCAACCCGATTGCTTGAATATGAATAACCAATCGGAGGATTTGGGTGTCTTATCTTTGCTTTAGAGGGAGAGTACAGGGAGAAAAGTGTGTTATTCTCCAACCTTTAACTATGTCCTCAAGATCTAGCCACTGCAGACGGAATCAAATCAAAATTTTGTGGTTTTTGGATCCAAATAATTTCGATCAAACAGTTGACCCATATAGGAGTGGTATAGGAAAGGCACTCTTGCCCCCACTCCATGGGTATTGCCGCAATGTGTGATGGCTTCCAAATTAGGTCATCTAGAAGCAAACGTGAAATATATGATGGATTTCACGTTAGGTCATCTGGAAGAAAACACCAAATGTAGAATAACTTCCCAAGTTAGGTCATCTGGGAAAGTAACTCCCAAGTTAGGTCATCTAGGAGGCCGCATGTGTTGTATTATATTGATTAAATGGTATGATTTTGATTGTTAGAGACTTGAACACGTTGATGGATTGATTGATTGATTGGTTACTGTATGCACCTAAAATTACATGTGCTACATTGTCAGAAAATGGTTACAAAGTCTCCAATGATGATTCATGTCTTTTCAGAAGGTGTTCGAGTTCCTAAGCTCATCCATAGTGTATATTTGTAACCTAGACATCTTTACTTAGCTTTTGCATGCTTTCTTCTAGCTTCCCACTTCATTGTATGCATGTTTTGACCTTCAGTGTAGAAACCGCTGCCCTGCTTGGGCGGCGGTTTTGAAACTGCTACCCAGGCTTGGGCAGCGGTTCCTTGTTTTTTACCCATCTCGGGCGGCGGTTTTGAAAGCGCCTCCTATGCTTGTGCGGTGGTCCTACGATCGTCATCCCGCGCAGGGTAGCGATCCTCGCGCATTTTTCTAGAACCTTTCATGCGTAATTTAAACACACGATGCTTCACTTAACTTGACTTCCAAGGTGCGTTTGTGAACCAAATTTCCTAAAAATAGTCTTGATTGCATGGTATTCCTTCCCTCTTCTATTTTAAATAGATTTAATTAGTTTGAACGCCTCTTCATGCAATGATTTGGCACTCCAAGGCTACCTTGTGCATGAAGGCACATCCTAACCAATTCCTATATATTCAATGCTTGTATTCAAGAAAATGGCATGAGAATTTTGTGTATCTTGCATAGTATTGCTGCAACAATCTTGTTGGAAATTACATAGCCAAGCTCTGTTCACTTGTGCTATCTCTCTTCTACTTGCATTGCAACCAAATTTGCCTTCAAGCTACCATTTCTCAAGCACCTTCTCCTACTACTGCTTTGCATTCCCAATTCCTTGGACTCATATGGACACACAGAGAAAGAAAGGATAAAATGAGGGGACAAGTCATCACACACTGGATTTACCTCTGTTATGTGAATTCCAAGTTGGAGTTATTGTTTGATTTCCTTCATTGCTGCAATTTATCATTATTACATCATATCAAATAGATTAGAAATTAATTTCCTTTCATTTGCAAGTAATTAGTTAATTTCCAAGAGGGTTTAAATATTTCATAGCAATCCCGGTGACGGATCTTCTTCTTCCCATCCTGTGGATTTGAAGGAGAAAATATTTGTAGGAGGTTGTCGACATATCATAGATTATTGGGAAAAATTATTGTTTTAAGTTAGTTTAGTTTCAATACACTCTTGCATGGGTGAATAACCACACCTTTGGGGTATCTTGTTTGTTTAGTTTTAGTGTAGAAATATTTTAAATATTTAGAGTAGAAGCAAATTGTTATTTCGTGATTGTAATATTTCAGTTTTGTGTTTTGTTTAGATTAGTTTCTCTTTCACCAGTAGCATAGATCATTAATTTCATCTTTATTTAAATGGATGCTTCAAACTAGTTTAGTGCTTAGATCCAGTTAGACGAACAAACCATAAGGAATTTACGCTACCCATTCATAGCATCTAAATATCCCCTTTTCCAACTCAGCTACTAGGAGATCACACTACCAGATCTTAGTCACTGATTCTCTCATATCCAACCATCCACACATTCTACACTGGCTGTCCCAACGCGACCTCGGGGGTCAAGTGCGGTTGAAGGTTGCATGTAAATTTTCATCTATACAAATTGGTGAACCCAACGTGAAGGATTAATTCCTTCTTGTTTCCTTTTCTTTCATTGCTATTACCTCACCTCTCCATTTCTTCCCCTATTTTGATAGGTATTTAATACTTTCTAAAATATGTCTGGAAGAGATTTTGGTGGGCCATTTGGCTCTGATAGATATTACACCAACGTTTAACCATAACAATGCCCTTCTCTTTCAAGGTGGGGTGACAATTACACACGAAACGTCCAAACACGCCTTAGTTACACTTCAAACCCCATTAGCTATGTAAGGATGGAGGAGGTTTATCAACTGTTAAAAATGTAATATGGTCAACCCAATGAAAACCACGTTGTTATAAAAAATGGAACAGGTTCTTACCATAGAGTCTTGTCAAGACCTCACATTGTCATACTGATCAATAAAAGATGATATATTTACACAAATAGCTAATCCTCTTTGTCAGATAGATGAGTCTTTGGATAGAATGAAGGCTACAACCTTTGAGATTTTGAATTCCTATTCTTATATTCTTAAGTCCGAGGAAGACACAAATTATAACACTGAAGAATTCATGACAAGGTATCATGAGCCTGCTCAATAAAACCCTACGCCACAGGCACCCTAATAAGGGAATCAATCCTCTCCCAACGATCTTATTTCTACTTTAGTAGGGAGGATTAGAGAACTAGAAAGTTCCTAGACTTCACAACCAACACATGCAGTAGGGAAGAACATGAGGTATCCAATTAACAACAAAGGATACATCCCTTCCAATGAGAAACCAATGCAATATCTTGTACAACAAGGTTATTCGATTCATTCAAATCCAGGTGATCTTCTCATAGGATTAGACACACTAGGGATGGGTCCTCATCCTTCTCAAGCTTATCCTACGCAAGGGCTGGCGGAAGTGTGTTCTTGAATGCCACCACAATAGGCAATGTGATGTTCCCTGGTTTTACACCCACTAGTCCATATCCTAGTACTATCCCACCTTACATGCATATGTATTCAAAAAACCCTAGATGGACCCATATGCCATTCCCACTCCCTACATGCCATATCAAGGGACCCCATACATTCCCGTCAATGCTTATAATGCATCTTATCCAACTCCTCTTCCACCACCTCCTCATAAAGGATATTCAATGGTGGAATCTTATGTAATGGGTACATATGCTACGTACTCAAAGGATCCTTTTGACTTCACCATATGTGGTGTCATGCTTCCATGCCCATTGCGATCTTCCAAAATTTAAGGGAGAAGGAGACCCGAACGCTCATATCAAGGCCTATGCTATTGCTATCAGGGAATTACTTCCTTGGGATGTTGTAGTGGCTAAGATATTTCCAAAGACTCTCGAAGGAATCACATTGGATTGGTATTACCGTATTCTAGAAGCTTTTATACATTCCTTTAAACAACTTGTTTCGAGTTCATCAAAGCATTTGACATGAACAAGTTGTTGCGTATAGGGATTAGGGAGTTCTTACATATTAGACAGGAGCAAAATGAATTTGTCGCCCATTTCATCTAGAGATGGTGCCAATTTATCTATTCCTCTACAAGTGCACCCAACATGGACCAGATGGAACTTTGTGATCTTTTCCTTTACTCACTCAATTGAGAGACTAGGGAGGAAGTCCCAAAATTTCCTTTCCGTAGTTACGAGGAAGTATTAGAAGGTGCACTTCGGATTGACCAAACCACTATAGAAAGTGGACATAAGATCTATGGTCCCAATGGGAAATTGGTATCCCTAAATCAAAATAATGCAAATTATCAAAAGAATGGTGCCAACAACTAAGGACCTAAGGGCATGAATTGTAATCATGGTGCTACCACGAATAGTGCTACTGATCAAGCCAAGAATGCTCAAGTTTCTGACGGTAACACTAACAATAACAATAACACAAGAAATCAAAGAGCCCCTAATACTACCTCCTCGATCAACACATTTGACGTAAACCATCCCTCTCAAAAGTGAAATCAAACCGAAGGCCTAAACCAATATCAAAACTCTAGTTAAGGGGCAACGAATCTTAGTTATAATAATCAATTTCAAAATTATAACCGAGGTTATAATCAACAACAACAAGATGCTTATCAAAGGCCAAAATATTATGAACCTAACCTCTACTATGGTTTACATAAGGTTCGAGGTCATGATGATAGGACTTTTGCGATTGCAACAAGTTTCGAAAAGACTTCTCGAAAAACTAAATGCAGCTCTTTGTAGACATGTTCCTAGCAAATCCTGAAACAAACCCGCAGCCTAGTCATATTAGACCTGTCACACCTCAAAATGTAAACCCTAAACATCCTAGGGATTCCCAAGTGAATCCTCAAAATATAAACAATGGTATTCATATAGGAACCAACGATCATGAAGCCTGAACCTCTAACAACTCTTAGGTTGCTCCTAACCTTGGTTCAAATGATAACACACGAATCTTGGGGTTAGTCGAGTTAGAGGTCACGCCTGAAATTAATGCAAAACTTAGACGAAGGAGAGCATTTCACAACCCCTACCCTTTCTTTCCTTTCCACAGGATGACGTTCCTACAATCTCAAAACCAGTAGGAGCCTATGATTTAATATCGGATTTGAATAAGACCATTTCTGACATTTCGTTTCTAGATTTGCTGAAGAATTCACCTGCGCATCATTCTATGTTTCCTAATGCACCAGGTCTTGGTCATCTAATCCATGTTATGCCACCTCCTAGCACTCAAATAAATCATATTGACTTTGACATACATCCTTCGGGACAAAATGATAGGGATACTAGGTTTGTTTTCAATATAGACAAGATGTCATATGTCGTTGAAATTGTCTGAAGAGATGATCTTGCCTTATTTTTACAAGTCTTGGTTTATAAAAATTACATTAAGAGAGCCATGATTAATGATGGGGATGTTGTAAATTTAGTTCCCTTCTCTTTCTTCCGAGAAGTTAGGATATGGAGAGACAAATTGTTCCTCTACAAAAACATGTTACGGGGTATGACAATCTTAAAGAAAACTCAATTAGAACCATATTTCTTCCGGTCATGCTTGGTCCAAAACCATCTAGACAGAGTTCTACATTATCAACAGGGAAACAAGTTATAACTTGGGGTTAGCACACCGTCTCGTACATATAATATATCAGATCTAAGCATACATGCAAATAAAAGTGGATATTCTACCAGAAGAAATATACAAAACAAGAGACATAAATCAACACTAGATTTAACGTGGTTCACCCAAGTGTGGGCTACGTCCACCAAGAAATAAGCCAATATATTATCCAAAGCTTTGACAAGATATACAATTGAAGATTTACAATATTCCACACCTCTCAGATGTATAGTACTTTCTTTCTCTCAAGATTTTGCTTCATCACCAAGAATTCTCTCTCTCACCAAATTTTTTAAGTTCTTCTTAATTCTTGTTAATACTTACTTCTAAACCCTAGCTTTCATGCTTATATAGTCGTTTATAGACTTAGGGAACTTAGCCATGTAATTACAATCAATAGATATAATTTAATGCTAAAATAGATCTAATTCCTGAGAGTTAATTAAAACATCCTTACACAGGTAATCGATGTCGGTTATCCCTAACCGATGTCGGTTCCTCCTTTCTAGACCGATTTTGGTCCTCGGTGACCGATTCCGGTTCCCCCTAACCGATGAAAGTTACTATGTTTTTTAGCAAGTTTCACATTGCATTCTAATATGAAGTAATTGAGCTCCACAACTCAACAATAGCATGATCTTTGGGAGACCCCGGATTCATCGAATGAAGGTTATCCCTCTACCCTATTCCAGGAGATTATCCATTTGGGGAAGGTCTTCATCACTCAAGGGGATCCTAAGCCCTTCGATATACACTTAGAAAACTTCAAGAAGAAGAAAGGAGTCCATACAGAGTATGAACTTCATGCGAATCAATTAAACAAAACACCTCCATCAAAAGAGTTAGTCCTAATCACCTCGAGCATGCCAAGGCTGAAGTCATTGACCCAAAAACATTTGAGGTGGAAAAAATAGATAAGGGTAAATCAATATCTGTGGAAACAATGTCCACTAAAACCACAACGGAAATTATGAAACTCTTAGAGAGTGACGATCCGATCTTCCTCCCGTTTGAACCACAGGGGATGGGTAGTCTTCTCGGTTTAACATCTTTTTGTCGACGACCTAGGTCTAGGTGTAAACATGATATAATTAACAAACGAAGAAGGGCAATTTGAGATTGAAACAATGCCCATCAAAACCATCTCTGAGGGTTGTTCTATTCTAAACCCTAGTTTCAACCCATGTGCATCTGAAACTAAGCTTGCCATATCCATGGGGCAAGGCCTCATCATTTAGCAAGGGTCACAAGTAAACACAACACTCTACATAGGAAACAAGGCTGAGAAACATAGTCATGCTCACCCACACACCATGTCTCAAGAATATGAAATGAGGTTCATGAACGCCTCTTTCAGAAAAATGATTTTAATGATTGGACATATACACTTCTAGGAAAGGGTTGTAAGTTTAAACCCATAATGGTAGGACCTTGTCAAGAGAATGGAAATTTTGAGGATCATGGTTCTCCATTGTGTACTTTTAGGGGTGAAGAATTTGATATTCATCAAATTTCTTCTCCTTAGCTATCATGACATGTAGTTTTACTTGCATTTCCACATGTACATTATTACATCCACATTGCATTTTGATCTGCCAATTCATTTTGTAAAATTTGTGATCAAGGGACTTATTCTTATAACAATTCCTATTAAATTTTAAAAACATTGTCAAAACATTCAAATCATATCTCTTCAAGTCCTCATGGTTTCATCAATTGTTTCCGAATAATTTCATCAGTTCAAATAAGATAAGACACGCTTTGAAAATAACCATGCCAAGGCCTACCTACTTGGTTCTACTCATAGTTTCTTCTAGATTAGGTGTCTTTGCCTATAGTTTGTTTTGGAAGATTGATGGTGTCACATCTATCCCATATACATCTCTTTGGAATTAAGAACATTCTATAATTTTGCCTAGATAAGTAATTCAAACGCAAATCCACAAAAAAATTATTTTACACATTTCTTTTCCCTACCAACCTTTGGTGTTGAGCCTACGTCTCTTACTAATGATGTAGGGTTGGGAAAGGAGAGAAGTGCCCTTACTTGCATATGCCTTGTCCATGGTGATGAGCCCATACTTCCTACTAGTAGCATGGGGCAAGGTGTAGGGGTCTCTTTGACAAATTTGAAAGTTAGAAATAGTTCATTCAAATTCTATGAAATCATAAATCGAACAAAGTGAGTTAGACTTCTAGAATTCCAAAAGAGTTTAAAACCTCAAAACCAAATTTTTTCAACCAAGTGGTCATCTACGGATCTAAGTCTAGATAAACTAGAAATAAATTCACATTTTAAACTATGAAGCAAACTTGAGTAGAATGAGGTTGTAGGGTCTCAATTTGGTTTTGCCAAATCCTTGTCTTTCTCTCATCATTACCATTCAACAAATTTATATAACTTGTGCCCCTTCTGGCTCTTGGTGTTGAGCCCTTACATCTTATTGGTTGTATGGAGTTAGGAGTGGGGCAAGTTCATTCACTTATCATATCACTCTTTCATCACGTCTTGCCAAAATAATATGAAGTATCGAAAATTTCTTAGAGAAACTAAAGTTCAACATTACAATGTATTTGCATTATCATGTATCAGCATTACAAAACACAAAAAAATAAATCATTCTGTTAGCATTCATATCCACTGCATACATTCTGAAAATCATAGAAAATTGGAAATTATAAACATCTAAGAGTACTCATGCGAGTCAAATCATTAATGGAAGCCAACTCTATGTGAGGAATAACCAAGCCAAATAGAGATATTTGTACATATCATGGTGTGTCATAGTTTTGTACAATGCCATTGCACACTAGGTGTGGTCAAAACACTCGCAATGAGCATGAAATACCAAAACATCATATATGCCTCACAAAATGGAGACTAAGCAATAAAGGCACTCTGCCTATCTGCCTCTTTAAGGCCCCTTATGGCCGCTCTAGTTACGAATTTCTTAAGATTTCTTCTCAAAAGAATTCAAACAACAAAGGGCTAAGCCTAACACAAAATGTCATTCCTAAATTCATTCCAATTAAACCATACTAAAAATGAAATGGTCACCGTGGGTCCAAAGCTCAAAAATCACCAAGTTAATACATGCAAATGAATTGGAAAATGAGTTTGTTTTATATATATATATATATATATATTGTTATAACTTCATTCTCAGTGCATATGTTCGTAGGGTTGGAGTCATTGGCGGAGGTAAGTTCTTATCCCCGCACAAATGGTAAGTCCTCTTGTTGTTTTAATTTAGTGTTTATTTTTCAATATTTCATCTATCTACACTTGAGTCTTCTTTTTCATTTTACAGGTAGCGGGAGTTTGGACAGCGACATTTCGATACACGGGCATGTCAGGTATAGCTTATAACTCCCCATTTCGGGAACGCCATACTCGACTCTATGTTTTACACTTTTTCATGGCTAAAACACTTCTATAAGGGGGCAATATGTATGCACCCAAAATTGCATGTGCTACATTGTCAGAAAACGGTTAAAAAGTCCCCAATGATGATTCATGTCCTTTCAGAAGGTGTTCAAGTTTCTAAGCTCACCCACAATGTATATTTGTAACCTAGACATATTACTTAGCTTCTCGCATGCTTTCTTCTAGCTTCCCGCTTCCTTGTATGCATGTTTTGTCCTTCGAGTGTTCAAACCGTTGCCCTGCCATGCGGCGGTTTTGAAACTGCCACCTAGGCTTGGGTGGTGGTTCCGTGTTTATCACCCAGCTTGGGCGCGGCGCCCTACGATCATCACCCGCGCATGGCAGCGTCCCTATGTATTTTTCAAGAACCTTTCATGTGTGATTGAAACACGTGATGCTTCACTTAACTTAACTTCCAAGGTGCATTTTTAAACCAAATTTCCTAAAAATAGTCTTGATTGCATGATATTCCTTCCCTCTTCCATTTTTAAATAGATTTAATTAGTTTGAACTGCTTCTTCACCCAATGATTTGGCACTCAAAGGATGCCTTGTGTATGAAGGCACATCCTGCAGACAATTCCTATATATTTAATGTTTGTATTCAATAAAATGGTTTGAGAATTTTGTGTATCTTGCATAGTATTGCTACAACAATCCTGCTGGAAATTACATAGCCAAGCTCTGTTCACTTGTGCTATCTCTTTTCTACTTGTATTGCAACTGGATTTGGTTTCAAGCTGCCATTTCTCAAGTGCCTTCTCCTATTGCTACCTTTGCATTCACAATTCCTTGGACTCATATGGACACAGAGAAAGAAAGGATAAACTGAGGGGAAAAATCATCACATAACTGAATTTACCTCTATTATGTGAATTTCATGTTGGATTTATGGTTTGATTTCCTTCATTTCTGTAATTTATCATTTTCAAATCATATCAAATAGAGTAGAAATCAATTTCCTTTCATTTGCAAGTAATTAGTTAATTTCCAAGAGGGTTTAAATCTTTCATAACAACCCTCGGTGATGGATCTTCTTCTTCCTATCCCTATGGATTTGAAGGAGAAAATATTTGTAGGAGGTTGTCTACATATCATAGATTATTTGGAAAAGTTCTTGTTTTAAGTTAGTTTAGTTTCAATACACTCATGACTGGGTGAATAACCACACCGGGTTATCTCACTTGTTTAGTTTTAGTGTAGAAATATTTTAATTAGTTAGAGTAGAAGCAAATTGTTATTTCATGATTGTAATATTTCAATTTTGTGATTTATTTGGATTATTTTCTCTTTCAGAAGTAACATAGATCATTAATTTCATTTTTATTTAAATGGACACTTCAAACTAGTTTAGCGCTTAGATCCGATTAGACAAAAATCCATAAGGAATTTACGCTACCCGTTCATAGCCTCTAAATCTCCCCCTTTCCCAATTTTGCTATTGGGAAATCACACTACTAGATCCTAGTCATTGATTCTCCATAGCTAGCCATCCACATGTTCCACACCGGTTGTCTTGACACGACCTCGGGAGGTCAAGTGCGAAAGAAGGTCGTGTGTCCATTTTCTTTCGTATAATTACTCCAAAAGAGATTTTGTGCTAGTTTCCTCCAAGTTAGGTCATTAGGGGGAATGTATAGAAATTGATGAACGATTTCATGGAAATATTTTAACGCTTAATTCCCTGTGTTAGGTCATTAGGGGAAGTGATGACAATTGATGAAATATCGCATAGAGAAATTTTATGTTTGTTGCCCCCATGTTAGGTCATTAGGGGGAATTGATGAAATGTCGCATGGTGCATTAGTAAATGTTTGAAAATGATGGATTGATAGTATTTAATGATCACTTAATGGTGCAAGGGGAATTATAGGATGACCCCAATTGTATGCCCCCTTTTGATGAAAGGGGAAGTGATGAAAAGAATGAATAATGAGCCAAAAGTAAGCACAAAATAAATAGTGTATGATGAATATCACAAAATGTGTATATATTGAGTAAAATACAATATTGAGGAGAAATAATGTGTGCATCATGTGCACAATACAATGGTAGACATAATTATGAAAAGAACGCCACAAACGGGGTGTAAATCGGAGTAGAAACGCTCAAGATATGGCAAAATCGTGTGGTGTGTATTAATCGAGGAAATGATTGTGAAATAATGACTATAGTAAAATGGGTAGGTAAAAGTAACTATAAATAGGGAGGTGAAAAAGTGATTAGTCACTTCATTTGTCTTTTTGCATGAGTGAGATTGAGCTCTGAGTGTGGAAAGATGCCACAAGTGAGAGCAAACATGTCCTAGCTAATTCAAGATGGTAGTGACTTCTATAACATTGTGTACGATGACAAAGTTTGTAAGTAAGATGTTATTTTTTTAAATGTGTGTATGGTAGTCGCTTTTATTGAATTTTTACAAAAGTGTCATTTGGAATTTTCTCAGCATTTTAGACTTGGACAAGAGTGGTGAAGGTGCTAATGGCCTTCGGGATAGGAGCACCTAGACACAGGCGATGGTGTCCTCCTCACGAGCACCCCAGTACTACTTATGGGCACCCAGTCTAGAGAGGGTATATTCAGTTTATAATGATGTAAATGTTATTTTGGATGTGTAGTAATGTCATAAGCGAGTGATTTTAGATTCGTACAGTGTTCTAATGCTGAGTTTGGTGTCATTTTGTGTTTTACAGAGGGATATCCACTCAAGGGAGTTCTATGGGGGTCGTCATTTGAGTACTTTGCTTGGGCTAGGTTTGTCAGACGATGATTGGGAGGTTATGGACCATGCCAGCTTGCAGAAGATAATGCAGATTGGGGATGTGCCCCATAATATGCCTATGTTGACAGACCTTATGTGAGAGGTGGTGTGCGGATACTTGTACGTTTTGGTTTCCTACTAGTGAGATGACAATCACGTTGGAGGATGTGTATCACATACTGCGATTACCAATTATTGGGGAGAGAGTACAAGTCATGCCTTTGGAGGATATGGAGAGACAGATGTGAGCCGCTAGATAGTATTTTGTGGGGACTCAAGTACCTACTAAGGCCCATATTAGTTTGGATGCTATTTTGAGGTCAGGAGTTCGTGCTTAAGGAAGTTTATAGTCATGGTCAATATTTCATCTGTAGTAGAAGGGGAGTTGTGGGCATATTATATAAGATGCACGACATATGCTGCTGGATAGAGGAGGAGAGTAGTAGATATGTGTGGGCGTGGTGTGTGTTGGCCCAACTATATAGAGACCCATATAGATTCACACAAGAGGAACATGGAGGTGAGATAGGTGCTACTACGCTATTACATGTATGGGCCTATGAGTACATAGCACTTTGTTGAGGTTAATTAGAGGTCCATGAGCGGTGTGGGCTAGACCATATATATATGCGAGGAGTTGGGTTCATGTGCGTGGGTGCAAGATAGAAAATGATACTTATAGAGCACTGATAGATAGGATGGGGCCTAAGGTAGTGATATGGAGGCCATACCAAGACTATGGAGGATGACTAGAGGATGTTATAGAGCTACGGTGCATATAGAGGACTATGTGGTTAGAGGACCGATTCCTATGTATGGCCGAGTTATTCCAAGTAGAGAGGGTATCACGGCAGTTTGGTATGGCTTAACGTTCCCCCAGAGATGTATTTATGGTTAAGAGCTATTAGAGCACCTAGGAGGGCTAGAGCTAGACTAGGGTCCACAGAAGAACAACTAGTACCTCCTGGGCTAGATGAGGCGATACGGTAGATAAACCGAGATGATGTAGGGTGTACAGAGGAGTAGCGTGCATGGTGGGCAACACATTAATGGGTATTATTGTTTTTTTTTTGTTCATAGACATAACAAGGTTACCACAGGGAGGAGAGGGAGAGGGGGAAGCACATGCCCCCGACAATGTGGTAGTGGTGATAGCGGAGCGTGAGTATCTATATATAGTTGCATTGTGTGATTTGTTACTTGCCTATGTGATAGTGATGGTTATCTAATGCATTGTTCTATTGTGTTATAGGTGACACATATTGGTCCTTGATAGTAGACACCTCCATTCATACATTGATGCAAAATGTTCCAAGTGACGTACTTGCGGGTGGCGGGATACTAGAGCATGTGGATGACATTGGGGATGAGCATGCCCATTTGTTTGAGCTGGTTACTATAGCAGCAACAATGTGTATAGTTCTATTGAGTGAGAGGGATGAGGAACATGAGGAGACATGATGAGCGAGAGAGGCAACGGGTGGTGGTCCATTAGCGCAGGATGTGTTTGCGCAATTTATTGCACTACAGAGTTGCTTTCTTGAGCAATCTATAGAGAATACCTTATTACATAGGAAGGTGGAGAGATATCAAGGTCACGACCAATGACGTAGAGTTAGTGGTGAGGTAGCAAGTTCTAGGGCTCTTGCAATACCCGAGAGTAATAGTGATGATGATATTTGATTTGTATTATTGTATATGATGTAGGGAGTTTTCCCCCAGTGACGATATTTTTGGAATGATGATTGTACTTGATATATATAGACAAATTTTATGAGGTTATTTCGTTGTGTATTGATGTCGTAATGTGATTGATGATATATGATTTAATGATTATTGTTGTAATGTATGTAACGTGTTGGATATCATTCATGTTTATTGATGTAGACTTGTACTATGATGTTGATAATGATAGAAAAAATGTGTAGTGTGAATGATGATAGATAACATATGTAATTTGATTTGCTAGATATGATGCTTGATGAGGTGAGCGATGTGTGTATTTGTTTAATGGAATTTGTGATGCGTAGTTAGTGTAATAATGAGAGTGGAATGTATGTAAAAATAGATAATGTATGATTTCCAAACTAACGTGTCGTGATGAACACATGTTGACATGATAATGTAATGTGATCGTAATATGTTAGTGTGATGAAATGGGGGAGAGTAGCAATGCCCCCTCAACTTATGGATGATTAGGTTCATTTAATTAATACCCCTTAGCAATTAAGAATGAACAATGTAAAACAAGAGTGTGTCATCGGGAAATGATTGAGTGCACTAGATGAATTGATGAAGCGTGTGATGAAAGGTTCTTAGAGTAAAACCCTCAACAGTTGTGTAATAACCATAAGAACACAAGTGCATCATCGGGGGTAAGGTGATAGTAATAACCTACCAAATACTAAGGTGGCACGAAGCGGTGGAAGCACGTGGCATGAAAGTAGGGTGAGCATATGAACCAAACTGAATATCATGTGGAGGACTGGTGGGATGTATGAATGCGGAGGGCTATGGTAGGCGATGTGAAGCAATAACGTGATGTGGTGGATGATATGGATGAAGTGGATACTATGGTGTAACGATGGATGGATGCGGTGGAGAGTGCACATGAGTGATAACTGTGGTGGTGGACGGATAATAACCTTAACATTAGATGGAGGAGACAACTCAACCCGAGTAGAAATGTGTCAATGAGGTAGAGGAGAGATGGACCGCTCATGTGAGCGAGAGCCAAAGGAAATGATGCCCTTATCCTCTAATTGTTACAATCTATCGTGAAGGGTAAAGCAATCATTGTCCCTATGGCCATTGATGTAATGATAATTACAATAGGGTTGATCATGCTGATGTTGTAGATGATGTTGTGGATGATGTTGATTAGAGGGAAAATGAATTAGACACTCATGAAGTAAAATATGCAACACATCATGTGGTCGAGCATGATGAGAGAAGTGTAATGGATCACATGAAACAGATGGAGTAGATGACGAAGTAGTTTATCGCGGAGGAGGAGGAGAAGGATGCTTTTGTGATGTAGTAGGTTGATCTTGCTTACTAGGGAGAGATGGAGATTGTGTGGGTTTATCAACTAGTGGCAATGGAGAAGAACTAGATGATATGACAGTAGTAGTAGGAAGTGGAGGATCTATAATATGTGTTGAGAGAAGGTCCTGTTCTAGATTGATAACTTTATAACACAAGAGTATGAATGAATCACATGTATCATATTACAATCATTTTGAGAGCAGGAATTAAACCAAGAAAAAGATGAATTGCTTCTCAAGATCAATAGGTTGGAATACTAATTGGTGCATACAAGCATTGAATCGTAATATGTAATCCTTGATAGGTTCAGATGTACCTTGATGTAAAGTAGGTATATGATCATAAGTAACCCTAAGGCCATTGTTGATGATAAAATGATGGAGGAAAGCATCCTCCATATCATAGTAAGTACTAATAGACCCAAATGGAAGATGAGTGTACCATTGTAATGCATCATCAGTAAGACTATGTCGAAAGGCCTTAAGCAATAATCTATCATTAGAATAGGGAGCCATAACCATGTGGTAATGTTGGAGATGTAAGTGAGGGTCACCAGTACCATCAAAGCATGTGAATGTAGGCATGATAAAGTCCTTAGGAAATGCAAAGTTATGAATTTTATTAGGAATAGGGTTTCCATGTAATGAATTGTTATCAATTGAAGCATAATAGGCCCTACTTTCTAAGGTGAGAAACTGAACTGCGATTGTAATTGACCTACGATGTGCATGAGAGACATAATTTCACAGGAAGGAATAGTAGGAAATGGAAATAATGTATTAAGCAGTTATAAATTTCCATTGTGAGTAATCATAGGTACCTCAAGAGAAGATAAATAATATTCTCGATGCTAAAGGCACACTAGGGGTAGGTGCCAGAGAAGTGATAATAGATGAAGAAGATTGAATATTCATAACATTGGTAGGACTAGCATCGAGAATCATCCCAAGGAGTTAAAGTAATCGATGGAGATACCTTGATGGAGAACACGAATTGAGAAATGTAGGTGAAATTTTAAGAGGAGATGAGATGGTAGGAGAAGAAGAACTAATAGATGGAGGTGACTCATGCATGATGCTAGATATCACCTAGGAGAAAGTGGAGTAGGATATTCAAACTCAGTAGTATGAAAAGTAGTAGAATCATGACTATCAATTATATCATCGACATCAAATAAAGACTCATATATGAAAATGTCATTAAGTGTACTATTAGTAGGATCATCAACATAATATGAGAGAGTATGTGAACTAGTATGTGATGAATTAGAGAGGCGATGATCGTAAATAGCAGAGTCATGGGATGTAGCCATAATAATGGTCCGATTAGGAGGAGAAGCAACATGTGAGCTATTGTAAAGACCTAACATGTAACCAATAAAAGAATCATCTTGAATTTCTTTAGAAAGATCAATAGGAGGATCACTAGTAGCCATATAACATGGTGTACATCGAGTGAAGGCTATCACATCCGAAACAATACTAATGCTAATGGGGAATTTTCAATACTTGTAGGTACATATCATTGATTGTCTAAGAGTTGTTTCGAATATGGTCTGCGGTAGAGTAACATTACTATAAAGAGCCGTGAGTTCGGTGATAACAACCTCATCATAGATTGGATTGACAATAAAGTGTGACATTATGGTCGGAGAAGGAGAAGATCTATCCTTAGCCTTTAGGGTTTGGAGTGGAACTTAGGGAAAATTTTTTTCGAATGTGGGGTTCACCAAAACAATTAACTAAAATATGAGTTTTAGTAATAATCTAAGAAAGTACAACAAATTAATAATCGATATATACTAAAATATAAATGATAAATAATTTATTTGATATTTTAAATGAAATGAAATAAATGAGATAGAGAGGAAAAGTACTAACTTGAATTAGAATTACCTCATAGTAATCTAGGATTGGATAGGGTAATGTGTTGGCAGAACTGAGTGTTGTAACGAACCTCAAAAAATTGTAGATGTGGCAGATCAAGCTAGGCTGGGGTGCCTAGGGACAAATAGGGGTGCTTGTGGGCACCCAGTCGAAATATGGGTGCCCAAGTTTGGGGAGTGACTCAGAAACTGGATTTGATATGGTCATTAATCCTTCACAATACTTCTCCTTTGATCAAGTTGGTGTCGCACTTGGTTTGTTGGTGTCACATTGTAAATCTCTAATGAATAATCTCCTACAAAACCCCACACAAAAACATCAAACCCTAAAAAAGAAAGATGCAAATGAATGGGTCGGATTGTCCTTAGCTGCCAAATGGATGGACTTATGATTGAGCGTTGCACTACATCTCAGATCGATGTAGTTCTATGTGCTTTGTGTGTGCAATGGTGTGCCTAGGGTTCCCTAGCACCAATGACGCCAAAGTAGCGAGCAATAACTAGATAAAAATGTAGAATGGTGGATGGAATAGAATAGAATCCCCTTCCTATGCAGTGTGTGATGCAGAATAGTGCCCAAATGTAGTCCCTTGCCTTATGTAGATAACTAGCCCTTAGTAGAAGTAGTCTCGCCCATAAGATAGTATGTATGTTGTGTTTATATAGGGATCTCTTGCTCAAATTTTGACACTAATGACCTGACATGCCGACTAGTACCTAGGGAATGGGAGGGAAAACCATAAAGACCGACCTCAAACATCTAAATGAGAACCAAGTGTGACCAGGGACCAAGGTGCCTAGAATGAGGGCCAGGGCACCTGGGCACCCTAATCCCTTCCTAGGCATTCTATTCAGAGACCAAAGATGACAACTAAGTGAATAACGATAGCTAAGACTCTCTGAGAGATGACCAAAATTGTGTAAGTAAGTGGCGACGTGTGCAAGACAACTAATGATGATGACTAATCGAGGCGACGATTTGCGATTTGGGGATAGGTCATTAGTGAATACTTTTCTTACGTGAGATCCATATATAAAACAACATACTTGGTGGTATAATTATAATAGTAAGTGCGTGATTTTGTGACTACACATGCTTCATGCCTATCTTTTCGAGCATTGTCACAAATACTTTACACTCGTTACTCGATGATGCACTCTCATTATATGGTTCATGCTTGACTATTGAGGGAGTATTCCTAAATGAACCTCATCTCACACACATTCCATTGGGGGAAATGTGGCCCCTCTCATCTACACATTTTACATATCACAACACACCATCACATACAAATCTTGGTTGTCTTTACTCTTGTCACTCATACTAATTACATTTTACACTTTAATTCCTATACTAGTTGGATACTTAGTATGTCATTATATTTTTCTATACACACATGCACGTTCACGTGGTATCTTGAGGTGAATGCATGACTTCTACATATTCTTACATGATGATGCATGATGCTCGACACTTCTCTTTACCGGTCAATGCACCGAGGCTCCTTGGGAATTTTCCTTCGCTACTCTCATCCTCCACATATGACAGTCCTATATTACAATATTTACTACTTCTAGTTACTATCACTTTATGCTTCACTTATATATAGATGCTTTGACATATTACTTATCTTTTCTAGCATGCTAACATGTGCTTCATGTGTAGTATTTTACTTTCACAACTCTTACAATCATGGTTATCTATCACTTTTTCCTTGTTATTGTTTACTATTTTTGTGGGTTATGCCCTATGTCTTGATTGATCATTGTTTGCTTATGAATGCTATGGCCTTGATTTTCTTGTGAAATTGTGAGTGATGTCCCATGCATGTAACCTACATTTTATGGTATATCTTGTCTTCATATTTGCTTACTACATTGTCTTCTATTGCATGCTAACTCTTTTCACTAACTCTTGTTTTTAGCCTATTTTGTTTACATGTGCCTTGGTTTCTACCATGCACATCCCCTACCCTCCGGTATCCACTCGGATATGTATATCGAATTAGGTCCTCTCCTTTGGGTCGTATCCTCCTACATTCATCACATGCACCCCATATGAGGGGTATCATATATTAGGTGAAAAAATCACCCTTCCTATAACACAAAGATCCACAAGATAATAGTAAAATACAAAATTGGCCAAAGCACACAGTCAAAATTTGGTCTAGAATAGGACTTAGACCAAAAACAAAAAGTAGACACTAGCGCCTAGTATCAAACATGAACGATGGGTTTTTGTGTTCCATTTGGGCACTTGTGTCTTGGGGTAAAATCAGAAAATTTCTCGGTTTAACACAATTTATAGTAGTTTACAGTATGAATATACAATATCGTGTACTTGCCTTCAATGACACGGTGCATTCAATTTGGTTACAATATGGTTGCAATTCGGTTATAATCGGTTACAAATCAAGATGTTCTAATCTGGAATGGCACTTTGAGAAGCGTCATGGAAGGATAGAAAAACATATCTCTCTCCCCAACACTCTTCTCTTGGCGTGAGATCGCCAAAAACCTCACCTTTGGAAACAAAACACTTAAATCCAACAACATCTACAAAGCAAAACAAGACAACTTTATATCCTTTACTCTCTCATACATTAGGTGCACTCTTTCCTTAACTATTACTTTTACACACTATTTTTACATACTTATACGTATCTTAATTTGATTTTTCATATACAGATCTTTGAATAATATTTTTCTGTTCTTTTGCAGGTCCGTCCTTACAAGAAGTAGCTCACATAAACAAGCACAAAGCTTCAACAACATGTTATTACACATACACTTCACCCTTAAGGTCTAACTCACTTTCTTAGTTACCACGCTTCACATTACGATTGCTTCACACTACTTGTCCACTCAACATGCTATTGGCTACATATCTCTTTGGTTTACAAGGTACACATATTTTATCTAATTATGCTAGAAAGTATTCACTCAACAACATAAAGTGAGGGAAAATGTAGACACAAAATCTATGCATTTGAGAACACTTCTAGGTCATAAATCATACTAATTTATACATGATTTCTAAGCAAGAAAACTAGTGGTTGATAACTCCTCAGGCGTTTTAGTTACTATCTTTTACACTTTACTAGCTTTATATGTCTTACGATTCTATCGGCACTTAACTAATTTATCTTTTATGACCTTGACGCTAGCGCCAACTAGGATGAAGTGCCAGTGTGCTCTGTCCCTACTAGGTGCTCCTACCCTTCTTTATCTTCTTCTTACTCTTTTGGGTCCTTTTCACCTTTTGGTCACCTTTTAAAACTTTGGGTCGGCCTTTTAGTTGTTAATTACAAAATTCAAACAAGGGAATCATATATATACTTAGTTATTTCTCTCAAATAAGGGAGCCAAGCATCATAAACATTATCTATCATCACCTAAGCTTGCACAAAGGCACAATATCATTACAAGGCATACATCTAGCACATCCATGCAAGGGACAAGGGATGAATCAATCTGCATACACAACATAGGAGGAGTTCATTCTATTTCATCACACACATTCTACATACTTGGAATAATATATAAATAGCCCACTATCATCATGCAACTTACACAAGGGCAAACTAGGGCATCATTACACACATAAGCATGAAGAACTACATGAAGTCTAAGATGTAGTGTAGTGCTTTCTCATAAGTTCACTCTTCAGTGATTGCTGTGGTCAATTAGACTCCCCATTTTTCATCTTTTTAATTAGATTTTATGTGGTTTGTGGGCATGTGTAGATAGTAATCTATTTTGCAGAGTTACAAACCATGAATTATGACATTACAATGAAACCGAAGTGAAAAGAGAGATCAACAATGAAGCTCCTCCAACCCAGAAAAGAGCATAACTTGAGCATCCGAGCGGAAAAGGCTCCCGGTTTAGTCATTAGTGCCTGGGGCGCTCCTTTCCTCCCATAGGCACTTCTGTCCTATGCATTTCTAGGGTTTCGAACCCTTATCAAGTCTTGATGACATTGTTTCAGACCATATCCAATGAGATATTTTGTCCAAATCATTCCCAAGTTGTAAAACATTAGCTAATTCATCTTCCCCTCTCATTTGCTTAGGGTTTTACATTGTTAAGTGTTTATTTCTTGGACAATCGTATATAATTATCAAAATATCATTAGTTACAAGTTACACTGAATTTAAGATTTAATTCAATTTAGATTAAATCATTTGGTGAACCCATATGCTCGAACCCTACATTGCTTCAAGGCCTTCTTTTTATGCCCATTACCCGTAGTGGTCGTTTTGGTCCTCTTGAGCACACTGAGCTTCCTCCATCTATCTGTAAACTCTCTAAATCAATGGATGCCTATGATAATCCCTTGATTAACTCAATCCACATTCCTCTTGAAAACATTGAAACTTATGATAATGAACACTCATATGATAAAGACACTAATGTTGATCAAGAGCAACTTGACAAGCTCAATAACTTTTTATTCTGCTTTATGTGACCACCCCACACATATTATGCATGTCCTCAATGCTTTACTCATTGCTAAAATATCTAGAGATGCTACCACTCTCCCTCTCGTGGGTTCCTCCTCATCCACCATGACATATACCTCACCTTCCACCATTCCTATTTCTATCATTACCAATGCAATGGGCATTCTATTGATCATTGTTTTAAGCTTAAACATATCATTCAAGATCTCATCGATAACAATACAATCGAGCTCCCAGAGCCCTCTACTTCTAAACTAGTCAATGATAATCAAAAGCTTAAAATCTTCAATGACCCATTACCAAAACATGACAAGCCAACTACTGATTCATCTACCAATCATACATATCATGTTGTGCCTCCTCCCTCATCAAGACCACTTGATTTCCTCATTACTAGTTCCGACATGCCACCACCAGTTATTAGATTCTCGAGATCATGCTTGGTTTTATCTCGATTCATTACATATTAATGCTTCTATTAGTGCTCATATAGTCAATAATACTATGGTCCATCCTTCGGCCCTTTCCAATGCATGTTCTCGTAGCACTCTTGCTCGATATCAACTTTCTAACCTCTCAAATCACATTTCCAGTCCCAATTCTTACAGTTGTTTCATCCTTCCCATTATTGTTAGGTCCCTTACCATACCTACACCATTCTTAATTACATCTTAAATCAAGGACTATGACATGGTCTTAGGTTTACCTTGGCTCAACGCTACCAAGGCTATCCCCTTCATGCTCCACTTATGCCTTAAGTTAATTCATAACAAACAAGTTGTCACCATCAAAGGTATTTCACCACGCACACCATTTCCTTGGCCCACTCTTGCCTCTATTTTAGCACTAGTCATGACATCTGGGCCTCCTACACCTTTGAGTCTAAATCTATCTCTACATGTAGCTCTCCCTTTTGCACGTGACCTACATCATGACCTCGTTGTCCTCACCGGTCCATGAGTGCACCCCATCAGCCTAAGTACCCTACTTAGGAAACCCATTCCTATAAGTGTTCTCCACCTCCTTTACCACATTGGTATCCCCGACATACACATAGATACTCTCCTATACCACCGGTCCTATGCCATGGTCACATGCCTTCTCTTTCCTAGATATTGGATAAGGAGAACTCGCTCTTCACTATTGTCGGATAGCCTTTTATCCCTTGCATGTTTGGGGAAATTGCATTTATTCCTCCCCTCTCGTTGATATTGGTTGTCTCTATTTAGTACACCACATGATCCGTTTTTCTTGTTTAATTTTCTAAGCACCACCACATCTCTGGTAAACATTCTTTACCTTTGTTACTTGATGACACACTCATGTTCTCAAGGTTCATACATGACTATTGAGGAAATTAATTGAACCTTTCTCACACATAAGGGGGCATAGCATTTTCTCCCCATCTATCACTCTTGGTCATCTCTATTGTCTACTCATAGCGTATCTACTATACTTCACACCGTATTCTTCGCAATAAATCTTTCTTAGCATCTACACCGAATCATATGCACTACCTTTACCACCCGATCATGCATTCATGTTCTCAAGGTTCATATGTGACTATTGAGGGAATTAGATTAACCTTACTCACACTTTGGGGGCATCACATTTTCTCCCCCTTTATCACTCTTGGCCATCTCTATTGTCTACTCATAGCCTATATACTACACTTCACACTTTGTGCTTCACGATAAATATTTCTTAACATCTACATTGAATCACATGCACTACCTTTGCCACCACTGATGATGCACTCGTGTTCTCAAGGTTCATACATGACTGTTGAGGGCATTAAATGAACCTTACACAATTGGGGGAATTTCATTTTATCCCCCTCGGTCACTCTTGGCCGTATCTATTGTCTACTCATAGCTTATCTACTACACTTCACACTCTGTGCTTCATGATAAATATTTCTTAGCATCTACAGTGAATCACATGTAATAATTTTTCCACTCAATGGCGCTCTCTAGTTTTATGGTTCATGTTTGAATTTTGAGGGTATAATTCCTCCATGAACCTCACTTATCACATCTTGGCTACTCATGCTCCGTGCTTCATGCCTATCTTTTTGAGCATTGTCACATATACTTTATACTTGTTATTTGATGACACACTCTTGTTATATGGTTCATACTTGACTATTGAGGGAGCATTCCTAAATGAACTTCATCTCACACACATTCCGTTTGGGGGAAACATGGCCCCTCTCATCTACACATTTTACATATCACAACACACCATCACATGCAAATATTGGTTGCCTTTACTCTTGTTAGCTCATAATAATTACATGTTACACTTTGTTTCATATGCTAGTTGGATACTTAGTATGTCATTATATTTTTCTATACACACATGTGCATTTAAGTGGTCTCTTGAGGTGAATGTAAGACTTCTACATATTATTACATGATGTATCATGTTCGACACTTCTCTCTACCAGTCCCACCAAGGCTCTTAGGGGCATCTACCTTTGCTACTCTCATCTTCCACACATGTCGATCCTATTATTACAATTTTTACTACTTATAGGTGATATCACTTTACTATTCGTTGATATATACATGCTTTGACATTCTACTTGTCTTTATAGCATGCTAATGGGTGCTTCATGTGTAGCATTTGCCTTGCAGGAATCTATACAACCTTGGTTATCTGTCACTTTTTTCTTGTTACTGTTTGTAGACTATGCCCTATGTCTTGCTTGATCATTGTTTGCTTATGATTGCTATAGCCCTGATTGTCTTGTGAAATTATGAGTGATGTCCCATGTATGCAACCCACTTTTCGCGGTATATCTTGTCTTCATATTTGCTTGCTACATTGTCTTCTATTGCATGCTAGCTCTTTTCACTAACTCTTATTTCTAGCCTATCTTGTTTGCATGTGCCTTGGTTTCTACCATGCACATCCCCTACCCTGTAGGTATCCACTCTTAGATATGCATATCAGAATCAAGTCCTCTCCTTTGTGTCTTATCCTCCTATGTTCTTCACATGCACCCCACACGAGGGGGCATCTATTGGGTGAATAAATCACCCTTCTAAAAAGACATAGTTCCAAAACATGACAATACCATGAAAAATTGGCCAAAACACACGATCCACAGATTGGTCCGAGAATCGACTTGGACCCAAAAATAGAAAGCAGACACACTAGCACCAAGTATCATACGTAAATAGTGGGCACTTATGTCCTAGGGGAAAAATCAGACAACTTCTAAATTTAGCACAATTTCTAGTAGTTTATGGTATGTGATCTATAGTATCGGGTAATTTCCTTCAATTATAAAATGCATTCAATTTGGTTACAATACGATTACGATTCGATTACAAATCAAGACGTGCCAATCTGCATTGGCACTTAAAGAAGCATCATGGAAGGAGAGAAAACACACCTCTCTCCCAACACTCTTCTCTTGGCATGAGATCACCCAAAAACTCACTCTTAGCATGAGATCTCCCAAAACCTCACCTTTGGAAACAAGACACTCAAATCCAATAACATCTCCAAAGAAAAACAAGACAAATTTCTATCCTTTACTCTCTCATACATTAGGTGTACTCTTTCCTTAACTATTACTTTTACACACTTTGCTTTTACATATTTATACAAACGTTACTATGATTTTTCACATACGGGACTTTGGCTAATATTTTCTCTTCTTTTATAGGTCCATCCTTACAAGAAACAACTCACATCAAAAAGCACAAAGCTCCAAAGCAATATGCTAGTACACATAAAATTCACCCCAAGGTATACCTCCCTTTCCTAGTTCCCACACTTCACATTATGATTGCTTCCAGTTACTTATCCACTCGGCGTGTTATCGGATACACTTCTCTTTAATTTACAAGGTATGCATCGTCTATATACTTTATGCTATCAAGTATTTGCTTGACAACATAAAGTGGGGGAAAATGTAGACACAAAATCTATGCACTTGGGTACATTTCTAGGTCCTAAAGCATACTAATGTATACATGATTCCTAAGCAAGAAAACTAGTGGTTGAAAACTCCTTTGGGCCTTTTGGTTACTGTCTTTTACACTTTACTGGCTTTACACATCTTACAACTTTATCAACACTTAATTGATTTATCTTTGATGACCTTGGACACTAGTGCCCACTATATGAGAAGCGCCCATGCGATCCTATCCCTCCTGGATGCACATGTTCTTTTTTATCTTCTTCTTACTCTTTTGGGTCATTTTCACCTTTTGGTCACCTTTTAAAACTTTGGGTTGGCCTTTCAGTTGTCAATTATGAAATTCAAACAAGGGAATCATATATATACTTAGTTATTGCTCTCAAATAAGGGGGCCAAACATCATAAGCATTATTTATCATTACCTAATCCTTTAAAAAGGCACCAGAGCATTACAAAGCATACATCTAGCACATCCATACTAAGGATAAAGGCTACATCAATTTGCATACACAACATAAGAGGGGAGTTCATTCTATTTCATCACACATATTCTACTTACTTTCTACATTCTATATGTAGCTCTCTATCATCGTGTAACTTGCACAAGGGCAACCTAGGGAATCATTACACACAAAAGCACAAAGAAATACATGGAGTATGAGATGTAGTGCAGTGCTTGGTCATAAGTTCACTCTTTGGGTGACCACCGAGGTCATTCCGACTCCCCATTATGTATCTTTTTTATTAGAATTGATGTAGTTTATGGGCATGTGTAGGTATTCATATATTTTACAGGTTACAAGTAGAACCAACGACATTACAATGAAACAAGAGCGACCAATAGAAATCAACAACGAAGCTCCTCCATCCTAGAAAAGACAAGAACTTGAGTATCTGAGTGGACACATGCACCCAATTTAGTCACTAGTGCATGGGGCACTCTCTGTCCCGCCGTGGGTGGTTCTATCATGTGCATTTCTAAGGTTCTAAATCCTCATCGAGTCTTGATGACCTTGTTTTGAGTTGGATCCAATAAATATTCAATCCAAATCATTCCCAAGTTGCACAAAATTAGCTAAGTCATCTTCTCCTCTCATTTGATTAGGGATTTACATTGTTAAGTGCTTATTGCTTGGACAATACTTTATATAATTATCGAGAATATCATTACTTATAGTAAGTTACTATGAAACTAATATTTAATTCAATTTATATTAAATCATATCCCTCCCACCCTCTTCCCTAATGGCAAGATGATAGTAAATCCTATTTATGGCATGCCAATTGGGGTCAATCATATGAAATTTTTCATGTAATTTGATCCTTTTCCAACACCTTCTAGCTTCGTCAGAACAATTTGACCACAATGTTATCACCGAGAAATGTTAGACGAGGCTATCCAAACATGTGACAAAGCCCAAAAAATGATCAACACAAGGTGGTTCATCAAGCTAACTAATATCTCAAAATGTACAATGACCCCCTCTCTGATCACTCAAAACCTAATAAACCGCACTAATCAAACTCGATAAGGCAACCACCAATGTTCTTGATACTTCATATCCTTCCACTAGTGCATATACTAAAAATGTAGTTCATATGGATGGTTCTAAATGCATTATTGTTTGTATCAAACCTTTTTATTATCACTCATCCTAAGCTAGCTCCTACAGGATCATACATCCTCATTCCTCACAAAAATACCTCACAAATCAAATTTTGTACCCTAATCCTTGACACATGTAAATTCCATTAACCCTGTGTAGATCCTCCTATGGGGCCAATCTCCTCCATGCCATCCTATGTGGTAGCATTTTTAACACATGACTAATCCCGTAAAGATAACAAATGAAATCCAAATGCTAGAAATTTCTTCAAGTTCTCCTTCTTCAAGGATTATTCAGATGATATCCTCAAGGCCCATACTCCTTCACAACATAGTTATGAAGAATGAGACCCTCTTACAAAACTTTCTCATCTTCCTAGCCAAATTCCATTCTTAGAAGTAATTTGTACCTCGCCCCAACATCACATGTATCTCATGTCCACACTCTTCACCAAGAACCTTCCCTTTCCATCCACTTTAGGGTAACATGCTTTCTTACCTTGTTCAAAAGAAAGCATTAGGTGCCAATGTGAAGAGTTATCTATTTCTATTGACCTTTCCATCAATCGTACTTGATGCAATAAATTTCCTCTTGACTCTATGATCCCGATGAACTTCTATTTCATGTTAATGATCCCCACTTTTATCACATTCCGGATATGAAAAATCAAAATTAAGTGATCCCTCATAGATGAAGGCTCGGTACTTGTGTCACATATCTTGAATTCATCAAAACACTAGGATACTCTATAGATAATATGGAATCCACTCGAAGCACATGTCAACGCTACTATTGTATACAGATGCCCCATATGGATTGTATCTTGCTTCTTATCACTTTTCCTCATACCATTTACATCAAAGTCACGGTATTCAATTCACCCTTGTCTTATAATATCCTCCCAGGTTACCATGGACCCACCATATGCACACAATTGTGTTATCCTCTTGTCGAGATTTTAAGTTTGCACACTTAAGAGATATTTATAAAGTACAAGGTGACACCAATCCTTAAAAATTTGACCAATTTCAACAACGCGGGACATTCAAATTTCCCACCCTTAAAGAACTTCCTACTATCCCATTTCAGGAATACCAACATTTTAACTACTAGGTGGATTCTCTTCATGGCTATAGTGGTCATCTCGAGTTTTTGGGTCATAATTCGCCCAACCTTATTAATTTTTATGATGATGACCTAAATGAAATTAACCTATGTATTAATACATTTGATCTTCTTGATGTCATTATTTATCAATTACCTCCCACCTTAGGACCATGATCACACAAGAATGATACTAAGCATATCCCTATCACTATTGATCGCACTAAATATCTTCTAGTTGAACATATTTTCTAATCCAAGACTATCATTGACTCACGTATCATTGATATCACTACACCTTACTACAATGATGTTTACTCTCTAAATAATCCCTTCTTAAATTACCTTTCATCACAAAGCATCAATATTATCACCATTTCCATGCCAAATTCAGATCCTCCTTCAATTTGGAGGTCACCGACCTTATGGACAATATTGTTCTCTATTCCTAATTTGATGTTAAAGATAAACTTATGACCTACACTCCTCTCATCGGTGATTCAACATCAGAGCCATAGTTTTCTCCATCGATTCACCCTATGAAACAACCTATCACGACATCTTCCTCTCCTTCCTCTCTCACTCCTCATTCCAATATACCTCTACCTTAAATAATATCACCACTAACTCTTGTTGCCATTACGACTCCTATCCCACCCACAAATAAGTCATACTATACATGGCACGAGGATCCTGGACATGATGTTTCGATTGTAGAGCCTATAGATGACATATGAAGAAGCTTGAGGCCGAGGTTAGGTGAGACTAACAATAGAGAACTATGCAACCCTCTTTTGTTGACTTTGTTATTTTATCCTCATCATGGATTTTTCTCACATACAAATGATAATGTTTAGGTCCTCACCCGTAGTGTTGAGCCAAATATCCCTCCCCTCCCTTACATCATTCTCTACCATCCTCTAACTCTTAATATTTCCCCATCATCCCTCCTCAATGAAAGTCATCATGACATGATCACATAAATGTCTAGTAGGATCAATGATTCCCTCTTTTCCACACGATTCAAAGTTTAACACAATATTAAGATTATCCAAGATCACCTAGAGGATCTCATGATTCATACTCACAAAAAATCATTCATGATGTCATTGACATCATCAACAATGTCTGCCACTCCTTCACATATCATCATTAAAGTACTTTATTTTACTTGATGAATTGTCATCCATCCTGTTTGGGTTTATACATGCCCACCACTTTCTCTCTTGGATACTCTAAAGAACTCTCCTTTATCACCCGCTTGGTTTTTTCCTTCCGATTTGGGTTTATACAACCATTGCTTCCTATCTTGGATACTTTGGTAATTCTTGTTTGTCTCCGCTTGGGTTTTTCCATCGCATATTGGTTTATATGGTTATGGATTCCCACTTTGGATACTATGATCCTCTCATACCTCTTACTTCTCACTCATATTTTCCTCTTATTTTTCTTGGGTTGACACTATCATTGGTTCCCACCCCATCCTATCTCATCCGTAATTCCTACTTTATCAATCTCAAATTTTTTATCCTTTCATTTCTCTTAATCATAAATGTCCATACATTTGTGTATACATAATAAAATGGAATCATAAAAGTAAAACATACATACAACATACATCAACACCATCACCAACGATATCAACAAAAAAATGGTATCTCATATATATATGAATCAATTTATACATCATATATAACTCAAAAAATCATATTATAACCATCCCTCAAGCATCCCCTCCTTTGGATGGTGGTTGACCAATGCTCGAGACGATGGTGCTTGAATAGTATCTCAAAGACATTGTGCCAAGTATGTGGCTCTAGATCGAAAACCCGTAGCATCTCCCTCCACTCTAGCCACTTGAAACTATAACTTTGAAATATGTGCTGCATTTTCCACCTAGTGCTCTACCACCCTTGTGCACTAGATAACCTAGTTACCTACTCTCATGCAAGCATTGTAATGCCCGTAAAATACCCCGAACCAACGTTGTCATATCTTTCACACTCATTATGGCTAGAGCATCACTTTATCTCTAAATCTTGTGAACTACCTCTCCCACAAGCCCAAAGGCACTCATAGACTCTTTGACCATCATTGATCTTTGGATCCATCATCATGATCATATACATTAGGTCTAAAATGACATCTTGAATTTCATGATGTTCTCCCTTAATCATCATGTGCCACTCATTAATGGTTTTCCTTGTAAGACACATCTCCACGCATCATATTATTTGTCTACTAAAAGCATCTATCTCAAAAAACCAATATATGTTATAAAATTAAATCTTAAGTCTTACTTGGTTGTGTAAGCTTCTCTCCTCCGATGACTTCATTAACTCAATGTCCCAAAACTATCCCCACCTACTCGTATCTTAGTCAACGGTCCCTACCAATTGTAACCACCTCTTTCGGGGTACCAAAATCATGGGAGGTCTCATCAGAGCCTATGCTCGCTATCATTTCCACACCATTATATATGTTGTTATCCGGGCCCTTGTGTGAGACAAATATCCTCCTCTAACCCTCCGTAGTTTCCATTCACATGTCCTCTCTAGTTTATCCTCTTCTCTCGATAACTTTGTCTCTTGGGGTTGTCCTCTACCTCTATTATCTAAGGTACCTCTATACCTCATGCTCCCCTACATCACTTCTACCTACCACATAGTTGTGGAATAAACCTCACTCGACATGGTTGCAATGGTGGTGTGCCCGCCACCGATCCCGCTCTCCCTCCTCTCTCCCGACATATCTCTATTAGTAATATGGGAGTGGTGGTTCACCACATGAGTTAACTACCCAAAATGTAATGGTAGTGTATCTACCGAGCGTGTTTTTACCCACCACACATAATTCTCTCTAATCTCTAATACTACTGTTGGCGTAGTGGGCCATTGGTACACTCTTGCCCTTTTATAAGGCTCCCACACTACCTTCTCTGTCTCACATGAGGAAATATCGAAAACCTAATACGGCCCCCCACTGTTGGGCCTCTCTCCTATTGTATAATACTCAAAGAATCTTGCACTACTTGTAGTGGTATATATGTAGGCCTATATATCAAGAACCACTCATATATATAGGTTGACAATAGTATGTTAGGTCCTACCAACCTCATTTGTCTCACCCTAATCCTGTATAAATCATGCACTAGCTATACCCATGTGGTTGTGCCCTAAATGAACTATATCATAGTCTCTAAGGCCTCCTTACATGCTACCGGCACAAAAATGGTATGACTCCATCTTCCTTGTGACACAAGACACATGCTACAATAATCTCAATAATAGCCTTCCGGATATATGAAAACCATGCAACATATAATACACTCAACCTAATCATTAATGAAGTTAGGTGACACTCATTGTTATGTCAATCGCCCATCATACTAGTGCCTTCCTCTTATATGCCTCCATGTGTATATCAAAAATATGTACGCTCCTTAAATCAATAGTCCCAAAATGGCATGTACATCCTGCAGTGTTATTATAACCTCTACTATCTACACACCACCCTCCACATAAAGGTGTTGGACCTAGAAACCTATAAATATCTTAGGGTTCGGACTACTATCCTCTACGTTTGTGACTTTCCACTCCTTCAACACCTTTGTATCGATTAATAACGCAACCGGTCTTAGATTGGATCCCTACATTTGAGAAACCAACTGGGAACCTCTCATTTACTCGTCGTATTTAATCATATCAATGTGCACTATAGGTAGAATAAAAAACTAACATGTAAATAACATTAAATATTTTGAGGAAAGGTAAGTTCACATGTGGTTATAGTAACAATAAAAACATATGAAATTATACATAATATGGTGAGGTGAACACATCACAATATAATGATGGTGTGCATAAAGGCGGAGGAGATTTCAAAGGAAGAGGCCGAGGTATTGAATGCATATTCCTAACACATATTTGAAGTATGGAGAAGTTGGGAATACATCATTTTATTTCCCACACACATACAAAAAGTAGTAGAAATGTGGTGGATATTACATAGGTAGACAAGGAGCATTTCATTAGTTTATCACGCTAATGAACCCAAAACAATAGAAGCATTTATAATAAAGAGGGTATTTTTGAAACTTTAGAAAGAGAATAATAGTTCCACACAAACTAAAACTTATTGATAATAATTTTTAAGTTGGGAGGTAAGTGTTATAAGTTAATTATACAAAATGGTAGTAAAAATAAGATTGTGTCATAAGAACTAATGGATAAACATGATTTAAAGAGGATAACTCACCGAATTCATATAAAGTTTCTTGGTTTTTAAATAACATCAAATTTTGGTAAATGAGTAGTCCTTGGTGAATTTCCTAATTAGTGCATACAAAAACGAGTTTATGCGTGAAAAATGCCTATGGATGATTGCCATATTTTTCTTGGAAGGCCTTAGTATTTTTTCCATGAGGTGACACATAAAGATCATGTAAATAAATATACTTTGGTGGAAAAATATGAGTGATACACACTTTGAATCCATTGATGATTAGGTATGAGGAAGTGGAAACTAATCCAAAAGTTATGTTTATGTCGGAAAGTAATTCCTAAGTGAGGTAAATGAGTGTAATTATTTAGTACTTGTAGTAAAAGATGCATAGAAGTTGGGCATAAAAGACATTTAATAAGTACTTCCATAAGAGGTGAATGAATTGTTTGATGAGTATGTAGAAATTGTTCAAGATGATCTACCTAATGGGTTACCACCGATAAGGTGTTGTAGACAAAAAAATGTGCACATATTACTATTTTACTATGTCATCAATATGTTGTTTATATGCATGGATCTTAAGTAAGAAAAGTATTCACTGGTGACCAATGCCTTATCCATATACTTGCTTTGATTTATTTATATTGTATTTTTCTCCTACATCTATCATTTCTGTACCCAATTCTAGTCAGGTCATAGGGATCCTTGTTTGTTGGTCTTTTCACATCTGTCATCATTTATCCTAGGGCAACAATGCATTGTTTGGACATTAGCGCCTAGGCACTTTCGTCCATTCGGGTGCTTCTGTCCTCTCTATTCTTTTTACACATTTTGACATTTTTGGTTGTACTTTTTAGTTTTCTAATCCTTATCCCGTGTTCATAGTTAGCCTTTTGTGTCACTAGTGTGAAATTTAAACAAGAGATCCATATATATACACAACATACACACTATTATTCGGTTGACAATTCTAAGGGGCAATCACATCTACATACTATCACTACCATCAAAGGGATTGCATTTTTGGGATGCATACACTGCATAGAAGGGGAAGTGATAAATTCCATACCACACATTTGCATCTAATCTAGCTATAATCTACTATCTTGGCGTCATTGGTGTGAGGGAAACCTAAGGACACTATTTCACACATAAGCACAAAGAACTACATGAAGTCTGGAATGTAGTGTAACACTCGGTCATAAGTTCACTCTTTGGGTGACCACCAAGGTCATTCCGACTTCACATATTGCATATTTCATTCAAATTTGATATGTTTGTGAGCTTGTGTAGGTAGATATGGTTTATTTTACAAGTTATAGGTACCTTTGGTGATCAAAGAATGAATATCAAATAGATAATAGGAATTAGCGGTGAAACCCTATCAACACAAAAGAAAGCAGATCTTGACTATTTACACAGTCACCGGCTCCCAGAATCGATCACCAAAGTGTCCAGACGCTCATGTCCCGCTCGGGAATCCTCCCCGCCTAGCCTTAGGCGAAGTTTTAGAATCTCCAGCGTGCTCTTGTTACATCATTACCTACCGAGATCCAATATAAACACAGATTCGACTATCTATAGATCACACATAGATCAGCTAAGTCATTTATCCCTTTCATTTCATTATAGTCTCGCATTGCTTTAGTTTTCAACATCTATATTTTATCATATTAGTTACTCCAAAATTAGATTTAATTCCATTTTTATTAAATTAGGAGGATAATTCATAAAATATATCTAATCCCATGGTCAAGTATACTAAACAAAGTGGCATGTAGGTTGACACCACAAAAAAATACAGAGGTGTAGAAACAAGTTGAAGAGTTATTGGACAAAGGATTGATTCTAAAAGTTTGATCCTACATGCACAATATTTATAGTAATAGAATCAAATAAAAATGAAGAATGGAAGACGTGCATCTAAAATAGTGTGATAAATAAGGTAACAATCAAGTATAAATTCCCATTACCTAGAATGGATGATTTGATGGGTTGTTACATGGCATAGATTATTTTTCAAGGATTGAATTGAAAATATGACATCACCAAATATGTATAAGAGAGGGTGTTGAGTGGAAGATAATATTAAAAAGATAATGACTTTATGAATGGTTTGTTACACTATGGCATTTGGTGTGACTAGTGTCTCATTTAAAACATTTTAAAGTCATTTTAGTGTCAAAACCATAATCATAAAATATGAAAAAAATGGCAGAACAAAATCATGTCTTAAGTAGGAAATAATGATGCCACATGTCTTATAGTTGTCAATATTTCCAAGACCATGTTACTTTTTTAGAAAACGGGTAACAAACATGTTAACATTAAGCTAAATTTAGGGCCTAACATCATGTTATCTTCAACCTAACATCACCATATAGTAAAAAAAGAGGGTGACATTAGGTCAACTACATTGTGACATTAGGATAACTTTACCCATGTGACCATAAGGTGGTGTCACTTTCTAACTATCACATGACTATACTTTTATTTTAATGCGACTTTGTCTTGTGTTGTAAGTGTGACTATAAAATGACTTTAGGTCTCAACTATAAGATGATTTTAGGTCTCTACTTTAGCTTGAGACTATAATTCGACTTCAAAATTTGACTATAGCTTGACTTTATTTGTTGACTATATCATCTTATATAGACATCTTTAAGGTGTAAACATTTGGTGATCTCGACCTTGATCAAATCCTAGGTGCCCTTAGGGATTTTCCTTCTTCTTCTTTTGTTGTCATTATTTGTTGTTACCAGGATTCATCTCCGAGTCTCACTAGCAACCTTCCATATTATATTCAAGTAATGGTATCAAAATATGTGGTTAAACGTGTACTTGCTACCCATAACTTGACTCTCAATTTCTACAACATTTATTTTCTTAATAAGTTGGGTATATATATTGACAATCTTATCCCATCTAATGTACCCCTTCTCGATTCCAATAATTTCCTCCATAGGAATCTTTGGAAAGTTATGTTACCAATTATAGTGGGTTTATAAACCCTCATTTTTATTGCGTCATGCTTGATGATACTTGTTACAATATTCTTTTGGGAAAACGTTGGATAAATTCCATGTGTGCAATCCTCTCGTAGGATTTCTCAATGTTTCCATATCAATATTCTGCCATGTTTACATTAGAGACCAAAGAACTTTTTGTTAATACGCAACATCGACCAATGACACTACAACATCTTATGCCTCATAGTCTTTGTTTCTTATTACTAGTTCTCTAACAATTATACCTAGTCATAAACCTCTACACGATATTATACATTTTAATGGTTTTTACAATTGTGAAGATGATTCTAGCAATTATGTTGGACACACACTTTGGACATGATGTTATTTCCTTTTCTCATATATATAATTATGTGGTGAATGCTCCTCTCTCTTCCCCACATGGCTAAAGGTACAAGCTGTCATGATTATAAATGATGTACACTTGAATACAATTCTTATGCTTATCCTATGGTTATGGGTAATGTTCTAAATTATTTTTGCATATGTTATATTCCTAGTAAGAACGAACATGCTACTATTGTGGATGTTATTAACATTGAATATTTTTCTCAAGTTCTTGTTTTAGTTGAGATAGAATTCAAACAAATTGAATAATGTAAAACATTATTGAGCAACGTGAAATTAAAAAAACCTATAAAAGGTGTAGGGTTCAAATCCATCCTCATGAGCAATGCTATAGAAAAAAAATGAAATAGTAGTGAGCATGCTTTAATATATTGCCCAAATAAACATATAAAGAGATCGGTGAGGATAAGTAATGTAATTGAACCCACACTTGATGTATATATTTAAATAGTTAAACACTTTTGACCAGAGCTATGAACCGGGGGTTCTTAGGTCCCCTCCCTTAACAATACAAATGTCCTCAGACAAGATATTAAAAATTTCCACCACAAACCAAGACCAATGATGCGCTACAAATGAATCCCATGCCACCGACGGCGATGTAATATACCACCACCACCATTAAGAGCCACCAACCGCCGCCAATGCCAATGCCGACGATGCGAATTCCACCACCATTGATAAGATCCACCAGCCACAACCACCGGTGATGCAACAACCGCCACCATCGATAAACCACCCCGAAGATGATTGTGCCTAATGGGATTTGAACCTAGGTGGATCCGGACACAACCACATGTCTTAACCGATCCACCAAAATCTATTGGACACACTTGATATATATTACTATGGCTTATTTGGCCCAATAATCTCGTTGATAAGACATTTTTTTGATTGAAAAGCACTATTTTATTTATATAAAAATATAAAATAATTCTAATTTTATAAAAAAACTAGGTGGAAAGAGTCACACCCTAGAATGCAAGATCAATCGATCCAGATAGGCCTCTAGAAATAGGTCACTCACCTCATGGTAACAAAATTAAAGATGGATTTACAAAATAAAAGTTTGTTTTAACTAAAAAGGTGCAGAAAATAAAACACCGAACATCACAAAAAGAGAAAATTCTATAGTAGCAAAAACATGGCATTTGATGGGGTTAGAGGTAGATACTATCGAGATTACCCCCATCCATTGATGGTAAAGGGGTGGGTCATGTCTCGGGATAGGCTCCCATTTATTGCGATGGTACTTCTCTCTTTCTTCATCATTATTGAAATGGGTGAAATAGCTAATGCCATTAGCGAGAATTTTCCCAATGGGGCGTAGGTAATCCATTTCCACTACCACCATCAATACACTTAAAGATGTCCCAATGTGAGCATAAGAAGGGGAACGAGATATGGGTGAAGAGTGACGAAAATGGGGAGAGATTTTTTTTTGGTTACTAGAATGACATCTCGTGAAACCATTGGTTATGGATCCGAATAGGAAAATGAAAATGCGATGAATTTGGAAGCACTCTAATGATAGTCCAAGGGCATTACCCCAATGTGTGAGCAGAGATTGTAAATTATCCACATCTAGGTGGAATTTATCCTCTTGGATATGGATTTAATAAATTGGAGTTCATTATAACGTTTCATATAGGAGTCTTTATCCATAGACGTGTTGTCAAAAATACCAAAGTTCCTATATTTTCATGTATGAAAAGAGTATAAACACAATGCTTTACCAATAATAGGAAGCATGATTGAATCCCCCAACAAAACCATTTCCAAATGAAAAATTTGGGATAAAGGGTTAGAAAAGGGTATAGATCCATTTCCTTGTGGATTGAGCATGTAGGTAAAACCAAATAATGTGTTTAATAGTTTTAGGTTGTTGGCAAGCTAGGTAAGTAGGGTTTAAAATTCCCATGTACTTAATCTTATCTCTAATAGGGAAAACTCGATAAATGATACACCAAAGAAAATGTGATATTTTAGGCTCTACTTGATCTTTCCAAAGCCTAACAAATATTCATTCCAAAGCGCATCCTAAGATTTAATGTTCCAACAATGGTTTAGAGAATCATCCAAAACATGTTGTGAGGTAAGGAGATGGTGCCAATATGATGTTTATAGTGGCAAAAGGGGGTCGACATCGACCAATGCAATTCTCTCCACAAGGGGACCGAGAGGAGATACCAAGTTTATGCAAATAATCATTAAGTATTGAGTATTTAATTTTAGAATTGAATTTGCATCATTTTTCTTGAGTTAACACTTAACTTTAAGCAAAGTACATGATAACCATATACAATAAAATTTGTAAAATAAGTCATGAATAACTTTTATTCCATTTTTGAAAATCCTTAGGCTTTTAATCCAGGGAAAAATACAACATTGGATAATATGAAAATTATGAATGGGAGATCGCCATAAGGAGAGAGAGTTGATTGAAATTTCCAAATTAAAACCATCCCCTGCCCAAATGAGGTTAGGTTTAAGAAGTTCCCAAGACTTCCAAATGCATTTAGAAACAAATGTGTCACAATTTTTCACAGCATAGGTGATAGAAGAAGAATTTGAAACCCCTACCTTTCCGGGCTTAATGGCCCATTGGATTTCCAAAAGTAATGTAATAACAGAGAATTTTTTTCAAAGCTTGAGCCTTCTAAGTTTTGAATTATCCATTTGACACCGAGATAAGTTCCTTGCAGTTTTATATATAACAACCCGAGCCCTCTTGATTCTTTAGGAAGGTAACAAAATTCCTACTTCCTAGGTCACCATGTGGAAGCCTTTGTGACCTTTAGAATTAGCCCATAAAAATATGTGGGAATATTTTCCATTCTACCATAGGAAACCTTAGAGCCCTCCCAAAAAGATGAGTAATAAAAATGAGTGGTTTCTAACACTATAGAGCATATTTGAAATTTCCCTATGAGAGAAAGAGGATTGGTGATCCAACAAGAAATTTTATTCTCAACCTCTTGACAACATAAGACCAAATCTCAAATGGAGAGGCTCTAAAAGCAAATGGTATGCCAAGAAACTTGAAATGTGCACTTGGCTGAATCCATTTCCATTGAATTCCTTTTAGTGAAGGAGGTTTGGGAGAGAGAGATTACATATAGGATTAGGTATTTTCCATTAAATGGAAGATACAAAAGCAAGAAAAAAATATCCATCCATTCCATGAAATTTTAACCAAGTATTATTCCTTAATAAAAGTGAGAAAAGACTCATAAAAAATTACCATTAATGAGTTTTTGATTTGAGTTTGAGCAAGCAAATAGCTAAACCATTAAAAAACAAGAACATATAGAGAATGGGATATGTTATAACCTTGTCTAATTGATTTGTGTGAGCTATCAAGATTACACTCGATAAAAAGAAATTAATGTAATCGACTAGATACCTTCTCCATCATGATTCCTTCGCAAACCTCAGAATGAGCAATAGAATGTGGATGGTACTAGAATTCTCGATACGTAGGTGTGTTGTCAACATGAGAAAGACCTCTGCTACAACAATGATCGATTCAAACTTTGCACCAAGGATGTGGGAATAATGGATTTATGGATGGATGGAGTAAGGATTACGTGGGCACTAGGACGAGATGGAGGGGATGCTATGTGTAAAAATAATGCAAGAGCTATGACAAGATTTTTGGTTCTTTGTTTCTGTGTCTTAAAGAGGGGGTAAGGCTCTATTTATAGCCTGGAAATTGGATTAACTTAGAGGATTTTAACTAACCACAATTTGAAAATGTGGGCATGATTAGGTGAGTGGGGGCCACAAAGAGTGGGTGAGGATTAAACTTGTATTTTTAATTCACAAGTGGAGAAATATGGAGAATAATGACATGTGAGGAGGATTAGGTTAAATTAGGGATTGAAAATGATTAATTAATCAACTAACATTGATTAATTCAATGTGGATTTTTGTGGGAATATTTGTGAAGGATTAATTGGTTTAGGGAGATGGTAGAATTAGGGTGTCTACATTTGCCCCTCTTTGGAAGGGTACTATGAAAGTAGTGTCCTTTCAAAGAAAGTAGATGAAATGGATGAAGATGCCCCAAGCGACGGATGGAAGGGAGAGGATTTTTAGGCGAAGAGGGTTAGTTAAAGAAGAGGATGGATTGGGAGACATTGGTTGATTAGAAGATGATGGTTTTGGAGTATATTTGGGATGCATATCTGGATCGATACGTGTGTTGTTAGAGAAAGGGATTACGCAAGGCAGAGTGTGGTTTTTGTTGACGGATAATAGTTAGAATTTTTATACCGTCCTTTGAGGAATTTACAATACTTGAAGGGCTAAGTGTCAACACTCAATGTGAATTCCCTATCCAAGTGGGAGAATTGAATATACTTGGTGGAATGCGTATGGGGCGATTTCATGGCATGAATCCATGGTTGACCAAGGAGAATATTATATGAAACTTCTAAGTCTACCACATGACATAGTGTGTCTAAAGTGGTTGGTCCAACCATAAGAGACAACGTGATTGTGCTTTCAGATTGTATTTCATTATTATCATATCCATGAATGGTTATGATTTCATTTTTAAGTCTTCTTCAATGTAACCAAGACATTGTGGTAGTTTAATGGAGAAAATATTCAATGCTGCTCCATTGTCGACCAATACACGCTTAATCTTATTAAAAGCTTTGATGTATAAGGATTAATTGTTAGCATGTTGGGGTTAAGAAGGTCAGTGAAACTGAATGATAAGATGTGATTATGAGTTGAAATATTTGTGATTAAAGCTTGGAATTGTTGGGAGTTCATGTCGTGTGGTACACAAGCTTCATTCAATGTTTGTGTGAGAATATGTTGTAGTTTAGGAAAAGACTTAAGTAATTCCATGATGGAAATATGTGTTGTAGTATTTTCCAATTGTTTGACGATGTTGAATGAAGACGTAGGTTGGGGAGTGGAAGTGGTGGTGGAATTAGACGTTGGATGAGGAGGTGGTGTGGGAGATGAAGTAGGAGATAATTTTGTAGTAGGTATCCATACTTATTTTTGTTTATTAGTTCTTTGTGCAATCGGCTTTAATCTTTATCATAGTCAATAGATCTTGATCATAGTTTATAGTTGAGATGATTGAGTCATATTCAACATTGTTTGACGATTGGCCCTCATCCTTTGAATTGTCATCGTGTTTAGGAAAGTTTTTTGAATATGTTTAGTTTTTCATGGGGGTTTGGTATCGGAGGTATTTTCAACCTCTATATCTTCATGTTCGATCAATTCTTGTACATAATGGCGGAGTTGCATACATCGATTTGTATGATGACCTTTGATGTGATGGTATTCACAATATTCATTGTCTTTATACCAATTTGGTTTGGGTTTCCCTTCTTCAAAGGGTTTGACAATGGGATATGAGATCATATTGGTATTTTCCAAGTGGCGAGAAGACACTAGATAAGCTTTCTCCAAGTGGAGTGAACTATCTTCGCCTAAGGTCCCAAGGAGAAGCCTCCTTTCTAGGAATGACTATTGGTTGTTTTTGGGTTTACTTTTGTTGGGTGAATTATTTTGAATATTTTGAACGTACCGAGAATTGGTAACACCATCATTGACTACATTTCTGTTTCGATTGAAGAATTTAGATTTGTCTTGATTTTGAGGGCATCCCTAGGGGTTGGTCCCTAAAGGGTGTTTTAAGTAATCCCTTAGAAATTAGGACTTTCTCAATTTGTGTCCCCTTTTCAATAAATTATTTGAAATTATTCAAACAATGCATCTGCATGTGAAATGATAACTCTGCTTTGAGATTTGGGATGAAGATCTTTGACCAACTATCTTTTGGTATTGAGCAAGGGAATCTAATTGCAATCCCTCTCCAATGTTGTAAAAAGGATGCAAAATTTTCATTGGGCTTTTGCTTGGTGTTGCAAATGTCAAGCATGGTTACCTTAGAGTCTAAATTGAAGGAGAAATGTTTTACAAATTTCTTCGATAGATCGTGAATCTTTGTGACAAACCCTTTTAGAAGATGAAGGAACCAATCTAATGCTTGTCCTCCTAAGCTTTTAGGAAATAGTCATAAAATATATACGTCATGGTAAGCTACTTCTGACATTGCATGAAGAATTATTTGACATGTTCGCAGGGGTCACCCTTTCCTTTGTATTTATCAAATTTAGGAGTTTCAAAGGATGATGGAAATGATAATCGTAACATTTCCTTATCAAATGGGTAGTGGCAAAGTTCTTCAAAATTGAACTGTTTTGACTGTTTTTGTAGCCCCTGAATGGTTTCTTTCATATTTTTCCATCCTTGTGTGAATTGAGAGTCATGTGACATCTTGTGAGTAAGTTTTTGAGATTGTGATCATGTAACTTTTCAGCTCTAGAAGTTACTTGCGTGAGTTTCCTTGTCAACTCTTGGATTTTGGTGAATAATTCTTCATTTGAAGATTTATTCGGGTCATTTTTGTTGCATTGTGGTGAATTGATTCACCATTTTCTATAAGTTTTGTTAGATTTTTAGTCCCATAATCAGGAGGTAGTTTTTCTCCCATGGCTAGGATGCATAATAGGTATTCGTTCTTGTTTTGTTCTAATAACTTATCTAGTTGCTCCTGTTCTTCTTGACTAAGTTCAAGTTGTGTAACCTCTTCATCGTCATTTTCATGGTTTAGAGGGTCTCTTTTACTATGTGTGAATACCATGATTAGATAGATATGTTCTTGATTAATATTTTAAAAGAATCTATGAAGTTTGAACAAATGGGTTTGTTTTAGCTTTGACTTGAACAAGCTCTTGAGTGTTGATAGAAAGAGAAAAATCAAGCAAATTAACTCAATTTGGTTGTGATATAGCTCAAGACGAGCTATGAGGGGATTCATGTCGTAGTTTGAATAAATTGGACGATTGATGATATATAGAGTGAGCTCAAACAAGTCAATCAATATAAGTTGGATATAACTTAAACAAGCTATGATGGGATTCATATCGCAATTTGGATAAACTTGACGATTGATGATATATGGAGTGAGCTCAAACAAGTCACTCAATATAAGTTGGATATAGCTCAAACAAGCTATGAAGGATTTTGGTAGTGTAGCTTAAATAAGCTATATAATTGATGACATATGAAGTGAGCTCAAACAAGTCACTCGGTATTAGTTGGATATAGCTCAAACAAGCTATGAGGGGTTTTGTTTTGCATAGTGAGCTTAAGAAAGCTTGATAATTTATTATATAAAGAGTGATCTAAAACAAGTCACTCGATATGGGTTTTTATATAGCTTAAAATAAGCTATTTATGACTTTTTTGCTTAGCTAATGAGTCATCAATGTAAGATTTTTCATTGTTCAATTTGATTCAACTGTTTGTTTGGCGTTGAGGTAGTTTGGAAATGTTTTGTGGAACACACTAGGACTTGAAATTTACAACAGACACATTTGTATAATCCAAGTTTTATGATATATAAAATGATAAACTAACTTGTTTTTAATTAGTAAGCAATCATGTTTATTTGATGTTTTGGCTCAAAAGGCGGATATGTCGGGAAAATCATTGTTTATAGATTATGCAACATGGAATATGTTGTTAAATGGGCAGATGTAATCTTTATCACTCCAAAAATATGTGTCCTTCGATATATCCTAGTCCTGTTATACCTAATTCTATACGGGGAAAAAATTGGTACATGGAGCCCTTAGAATATTGGAGGAGACTCACCGGTTCTTATTCACCGCTTCAAAGTGAATCACTATGTTCAATGTAGGATTTGTGAAAAGGTGGAAGGTGATGGGGGATTGTAAATGTGTATGGTGTCCTTATTAGTCCCCAAATATTTATAAGGACAATGCCCAAACTTTGTTGTTATAGATGTTTTAGGTGTTACTCCCAGTAGTCCCAATCACGACACCATTACCTATAAGCAGGGACCAGAGGTGAGGTAGATACCACACTATTTTGAGACTAGGTCTTAATGTGCAATTTAAATACAAATGCTAGTGGTGTGTGGTAATAAAGTGAATGTCATCGGTGTAGTGTAGCTAGTGATGAAATCTAATTCTCGCTACGTGTGAATACAAATGATGAATTGATTAACAACAAAGTTCTTTCCAACTTGAAAGAAAATCACTAGAAAAAAAATGATAGTGTACATTTAGCATGGTATTTTTATGTGTTGTTTTTAATAGTATTCAGATCGTTCTCTAACTAAGGTGATCTTGCAAAAAGTGTTAGAAGTTTTTTACGTTTGATAAATTTCTCAAATGAGGGGGTCTATCACGAAAGAAGTTAATAGTTTATCATGTAGATAGAAGATTAGAAAAATGGATAGTAAACGATCATGGTTGTTTTTTATTTTCAAGATCACCCGAAAGTGCAAGAAAAGAGCATACACAACCAACAATCGGACAAATATTAAAAATGTGAGGAAAGCCAATAATGATCAAGGTGACATTTAAAGATGAAAAATAAAGATAGATTAAATGCAATGACTTAATTAAGCCATTTATAACAAAAGGACTAGTTAGCACGAAAACTCGATTCAAATTTTAAATTTCTATTTGATCGAGGATCCGTAGAAAATGTTAGAAAATAAAAAACTAAATGATCGTGGCTGTTTTGATTTTCCATTGCTCGAAAGTGCAAGAAATGAGAAAACATGGTCACGATCGGAAAAGCTATTTAGAAATGTAGATAAATCTAGCAATTAATCAAGATAACAAAAATGAAGTTGAAGATAATAAAATGCAGTGATTAATTAAGATAATTGTAATGGAATAATTAGCTAGCACAAGATATCAACAAGAGCATAGGCGTGATTGTGGTGCGATTAGCCTCAAAAAAGGAAAAAAAATGATGAAAAAATATAAGCTTAAAATTGTTACCACGCAGTAGTGGGTATCGTCAAAAGAGTCGCCGAGTGACCGTGAGTGTCCGAAAATAGGTTCTACGCTGCGCAAAGCAGATGTTGCAATAATAGTTTTCAAAGTGATTGAAAACATCCAAGAAACCTACATAAGATTTTGTAAACTGTGAATCAAGATTGTCGATGCGAAAAGTTAAATGTAAGGCAATTTTTTTTGTTCGATGTGGCTCGGGTGACCGTATGACGTACCCAAAATTGTAAGGTACTGCACTGTGGAACGGTGTAATAAATGCCCCAATGATGATACAGGTCTCCTCGCAAGGTGTTCGGGATCCAGAAAGAGCTCTTCGGATATGCGTTAACATCCCGCATGCCCCGTTTAGCCCCCGCGTCCTTTGTTTTTCCTTTTTCCCCTCTTTCTTTGGCTTCTTGACCTTCAGTGACGAAACCGCCGCCCTGCAGGGCGGCGGTCTCGTGACCGCCGCCCTGAACAGGGCGGCGGTCCTGTAACCGCCGCCCTGCTCAGAGCGGCGGTCCTGTGCACGTTTTCCAGAACGCTCTTTTGACGCGACCCGCGTGAAATATCACGTTTTACCAGCTTTTCTTTGCCGACTTGAGCATGCATTAATGTTTTTGGTCCCCTGGAACAGTGTTTTTCCTTTGTTTATTGTTTAGGAGTTCAATTTGGTTTTGGTTTTTGAGTGTTGGAATTCCTATAAATGCATGGTTTGTGTACATGCGATGGGAGGATTTTGGTCTGATTTTGGTCTGAATTTTGGCTGAGTTTGTGTGAAGAATTTGAGCTGGAGTTTTGATCACCATTTTTCCTTGTTAGAGTCTTCTGGTTTTTAGTATTTTGGTTAGCTTGCTTAGGATTGATAGCATAGTTTACTTCATACTTGGTTTAGCATTGCTCAGCTGTTGGTAAGCCACAGACCCATCTTGTGCAGGCAGTGCTATTGCTCCATCCAATCCGGTTAGAAGCTTGCCTCTGAATTCCTCTTTGCTGTAGATTTGTTTTTCTGTGACTTAGAGTTCTTAGTTCAATTCATTATATACCTGGTTAGCTTTATTCAGTTGTTGGTAAGCCACATATCCAACTTGTGCAAGCAGTGTCTTTATTTTGGAACGGAATAGCTTAGGAAGCCATTAAAGTTGCAGGTTTTGCTCTTCGTATAGGATAGTTAGAAGTTCTGGTCGCTTCATGTTGCATGACTTGCAGTAAAATCCCGCTAGGAATCGCATAAGCCAAGCTCTGTACTCTTGCGCTATCCCTCTCCTACTCGCATTCTCGGTCTGCATTCTGAGCTGTCCTTATCCCAAAATCTACTCCTATCGGTGCTAGCATCACACGCTTTTCTGGATCCACGTGAACACGAAAGAACGAAGAGACCATACTGAGGGGACGAGATCACATACACACCATCGGATTCGCCACTGTTATGTGGAATCCAGGTTTTAAATTTCAAAGTTCTAGTCAGAATCATATTAAATAGAGTAGTTAATCGCTTTATTTCATTTCATTCTATTCTCGATATTGCCAGGGAAGCTGTGGGGATTGATAGTTTCCGAGAAACTATGATTCACTCCTCACTTCTGAGGTAGGATCGAGAATCTTGCAGATAGATTAGACCTATTTAGAATTCTATCAATTCGCACAGGCAAATAACTACACTCGGTTATCTTGTCTGTTTTAATTACTGTTTAGTTATTATTTCTAGATACGTTTAAAATAGTTTGCTTCCCTTAAAATTGTTAAATATTTCATAGAAGAATAAAGGTTATATGCAGTTAGATTTACTTCACGTAGTTAGAATTTGTTTCATTACAGTTAGATTGCATTTTGTTTCGTATGACAATCACGGGACCTAGAGAGCCCAGGGAATACATATGACCCTGTCCGGAGAAATACACGAAACTATCCCAGGTCATTTTCCACGTATTCCGCAACCTATAGATCGAATCACGCCGAGCTCGATATTGATTGGAGCCTTGAGCGATCATCCTTGGCGATCGATCTATCACACCGTCCAGTTAGAAGGGCCTTCTTTGCCTTAGATTCACGATTCCATTAGTGCGTGTCGAAGATATTAGATTTCCTAACTAGTCTATCCGTATACTACCTGTATTCCATCTCCACCGGCTGTTTTGGCATGACCTCGGGAGGTCGGGTATGTGGAAGAGTCACTTGTAGATTCTCACGCTCACTTGTCACTTTTCCGACGTACAAAATTGGTGAACCTGACGTGAAACTTACAATTGCTTCACCTTCTCTCTGAGAAGTTTCATCTTATCCAAATCACCTTCGCTCCTTCCCATTATTCTGCGGGTATTCATATACCCCCCGAATATGTCGGGATTCGATGCATATGGCAGACCCCTCCTGGGTCTTGAGGCATATTATGCCCAACAGAATAGACAGTCATCACCCTCACTCTCAATGTGGGGCGACAACTATTCAACTAGTCAGTTGTCAACGCAAACTCCAAGGACTAGATATAACTCGTCCTTCCAAGCAGAGGGGTTGGAACAACTCGCTCAAACACAAACAGAGCCTTCAGGCTCAAACAATATGACATTTACTGGAGAATCTGTTTCATCTCCTCAGATGCTACTTAGACCACATATTAGTAGACAATCAGACCCATACTCGGTTCTAGATGACGAGTACTCAATACGTTATCCTAGGAGTGAACAACGCTCCCCGGGTATGTACCCACCTGTAGGAGGTTTGCAAATACAGCCCGAGTCCTCTCCTCAAGAAAATACCTCTATGCCATCACGTATAGAAAATACTCTCAGAGATGCTTGGCAAGATAATGATCAGTTCATAGCAGGATATCACATACCTCCGCAAAACCATAGCATACAACAAACGCCACCAAGGCACGATATCGTGACTTCACCAAACGAAGTCATTTCAACTCTAATAGAGAAGGTTAGAGGATTAGAACTTGCCCAAGCAAGTCAAAATTCAAGATTCATACAAACAGGGAGTTCCAATCCTCCGCACCATCCTAGCCAAGTAGATCTCCTCACAGGAGCAGGCACATTAGGTATGACTCCTCAGTATTCACAACAAGTGCCAACTAGACCCACTATCGCTAGCACTGTTCCTCCAGGTCTAGTACAGAGCAATCCATTCCTGGATAATACCCCTTCGTACTTAAACATGTATTCAAAATCGCCACAAGGGGATATGTTCTCCTCTCCCGGCATGTTTTCCCAAATACAGGGGTTGCCTTATGCCCCTGCCAACGCGTACGTTATGCCATATCAACAACCCATTCCGCCACCGCCTCCTCAACAGACACCATCAATGGTTGAAACATATGCGATAGGGACTTATTCAGAATATTTGAAGGAGCCCTTAGATTTCACCATACGAAGCGTTATGCTTCCAAGGCCTCTTCCCGATTTGCCCAAGTTCAAGGGTGAGGGAGATCCAAACGCGCATATCAAAGCTTACGCTACAGCCATTCGAGAATTACTCCCATGGGATGGGGTTGTTGCTAAAATATTCCCCAAAACGCTGGAAGGCATTGCTCTCGATTGGTATTACAGAATACCCGAAGCTTCCATACATTCATTCAAACAACTCGTGTCTGAGTTCATCAAAGCCTTCGACATGAACAAGCTATTAAGGACAGGAATCAGGGAGTTCTTACACATCAAGCAAGAACATAACGAATCTGTCGCCCATTTCATCCAAAGGTGGCGCACAGTCCTTTATTCCTCGGCAAGCGCTCCAAACATGGATCAGATGGAACTATGCGATTTATTCCTTCATTCTCTCAGCAGAGAAGTGAAGGAAGAAGTCCAGAAGTTCCCACTAAGGACTTATGATGAAGTACTTGAGAGCGCTCTACGAATAGACCAGGCAGCAATAGATAGTGGTCGTAAGACGTATGGAGCAAACGGGAGGTTAATCACCTCTACTCAAAATACTACAACTACCACAAACGTCAATCAAGGACCCAAAATCCTTAACAAAAATCGTGGGGTAACAACGGATGGGGTAACCGACCAGCCCAAGAGGGTAAATGTTGTTAATACTCCGTCACAAACAAACAATCAACGAAACAATAATTTTACCCCAACGGTCAATACAGTGGATTTTAATCATCCACAACAACAACAACAACGGTGAAATCCCATGCAAGGACCAAGCCAAAACTCATTTGGTTATCAAAACCAAAATCAAAACCAGAAACAACAAAACTTTAGTCCTAATAGGCAACAGTTTGATCGGAATTTTAGGCCACAATACACACCAAACCAACAAAACACGAATTACAATCCCAATTCTTATTGTGGTTTCCATAAAATTCAGGGTCATGACACTAGAACGTGTCGTGACTACAACAAGTTCATGCAACGTTTACCGGAAGAACAAAGACAATTCTTCATAGATTTGTTTTTGGCAGATCCTGCGCCATCGCCACCCAATACATTCGCAGGGGCAGTTTCCCCTCAAAATGCTCCTCTCAAGATCTTTAACGATCCACTCCCAAATCACGATAATAATCGACTAAATTCAACGGGAGTAAACAAGGGTGCAATAATAGGAAACAATGACCATGAAGCCTCGACTTCGCTAAATCCGTCAGTTGCGCCACAGTTGGGAGCTCAACCAAGACCTAAGATAGTTAGTTTGGTAGAATTAGACGCTGAACTACCTATCGAAGCTATAACAAGAACACGAGAGTATTTCTCTCAACCGAGCCCAAGTCATCTGCCAGAGACAGATAGGAGTCAGCAAATAATTGAAAAACCCATCGGTGCCTATGATTTAATTAGTGACCTAACAAAGACCTTTTCACACATTTCATTTTTGGACTTGCTAAAGAACTCTCCCCCTCACAGAGCTGCTCTTTTAGAAGCATTAGGTCTAGGCCATCTAATTAACATCACTCCACCTCCTGAAACACAAGTAAATCACGTAGATTTTGATATCCACCCTCCGGGGCAGCCAGACAAGGATGTCGAATTCATCTTCGAAATAAGTAAAATGCCCACAGATGCTGAGATCGCACGCCGAGGTGACCCAGCCTTACACTTACAGGTGTGGGTTTATAATAACTATGTAAAACGGGCAATGGTTGACGACGGGGCCGCAGTTAACATAGTCCCTTTCTCTTTCCTCCAAAAACTTGGATATGGAGAAACGAACTGTTCCACTACACGAAACACCTTGAGAGGCTATGATAGCCTTAAAGCCACTTCAATAGGAACTATAATACTGCCGGTCACCTTAGGGCCCAAAACCATCTTGACTGAATTTTATATTATAGATCGGGAAACTAACTATAATATGATCCTCGGCCGACCTTGGATACATCGAATGAAGGCAATCCCTTCCACGCTATTTCAGGAAGTAAGATTCTTGCATCTGGGAAAGGTATTTGTAGCCAAAGGCGACCCAAAACCTTTCGATTTGCACCTAGCTGATTTAAAGAAAAGACCAGGGGTGCACTCAGAATTCGAACTGCCAACAAATCAACTTAATAAACCCTCTGACCCAAAGCCAGAGGAAAATTTGATACCTACGACAGATCTTGAAACTACCAACATAGCCAAAACAACCCCTAAAGGTAAAACTAAAGAAACAGTATCATTAGGGACTACTACGAAATCGTTGAGTTGATAGAACAAGATTCACCAATGTTCTTACCATTCGATTCAGTAGGCATGGGATTTTCCCTAGGTGTTGGTTCCTTGCCAGCAGAAGACCTCTGTATGGTAGAAGTAGAGTGTGCAAACGCAGCAGATGCCCCAACATCTATACTCCCGGCTAAGTATTGGACTCTCCATTTCGATGGAGCTAAATGCCGTTATGGAGCGGGGGCAGGTATAATTCTTACCTCGCCCGAGGAGAAGGTCCTCCCATTCTCTTTTAAGTTAAACTTTGAATGCACAAACAACGGCGCTGAGTACGAAGCTCTCCTCCTTGGCCTTACCTTAGCCAAAAGAATTGGTATTGATAACATCAGAGTCCTCGGAGACTCGCAATTAGTAACAAACCAAGTTTCTGAAATATATGAAACTAAAGCCGAACATTTACAACTCTACAAAAACGTTGTATTAGATTTAAGCAAGGCGTTCAACTTCATATCCATTGAAGCAATCCCGCGAGAAAAAAATCTTCTCGCCGATTCAATAGCAACCTCAGCATCACGTTTTACTCCAAACAATGAGCTAGAAGATACTCACTTCACAGTATCCATTCGTAACGAACCATTGATAAAAACAATGACAAATCCTCTTTCAAGCGGAAGTGAATCTACCGTCCTAGACCATGTTGGAAATGATGCGGCTACTTTGGATTACTTAAATACCTATGCAGCACTACATCTCTCCTATCACACGCTAGATTTATCCCTGATTCCGCATTCATCTTCCTACTTCGGAAATCCCGTAACGGATCTTCCCTCACAAAGGGAACCTGGCATATACGCAATAGAAAATGGGGATGATATAGATCTACCTCCAGCACCACCTGAGTTCGAAGAGGGTAACGCCTCTTTAATCGAAGAAACAATCGATGTCAACATTGGGACAGAGAATGAACCAAGAATATTGAAACTAGGTTCTTCATTAACCCCAGAAGAAGTGGAAATACATACTCAGGTTCTCAAAGAACATCAAAAGGCATTCGCATTTAATTACAAAGAGATGACAGGAGTCGCACCCCACATTGCGGTGCACAACCTCGTCACTAGATCAGATGCAAAGCCAATTAAACAAAAATCAAGACCCATGAAGCCCAAAGTAGCTCTCATGGTAAAAGAGGAGGTAATAAAACTCCTTCAGGTAGGATTCATCAAGCCAGTTGACTACTCCCAATGGGTATCCAACATCGTTCCCGTTCTCAAGAAGAATGGAAAGATACGCATCTGCATAGATTTTCGAGATATCAACAAAGCTTGCCCTAAGGACGACTTCCCATTACCATCTATAGACGTTATTGTTGATGCAACAACTAGTTTTGAACTCTTGTCTCTCATGGATGGATTCTCGGGATACAATCAAATCAGAATATCCGAGCAAGATCAAGCTAAAACCACCTTTATAACTCCTTGGGGAACCTATTGCTACGCTGTTATGCCATTCGGTCTCAAGAACGCTGGTGCTACGTACCAGCGGGCCATGACATACATATTTCACGATTTAATTCATAAAATCGTGGAATCCTACGTAGATGACTTGTTGGCTAAGGCCAAGAAGCGTCGTGACCATCCCGAAGTACTCCGCATCATTCTTTCACGTCTAATAGAATACGGAGTCACGCTAAATCCAGAGAAATGCGTATTTGGTGTAACAGGAGGAAAACTCCTAGGTTACATCATATCATCACGAGGGATCGATGTTGATCCAACCAAAATTCGGGTTGTCCTCGAAATGGTCCCACCTTCGAGTGAATCTGGAATCAGATCATTTCTCGGAAAGCTGGGTGCAATCCAGAGATTTATCCCGGATCTAAGCTTCGCCGTTCATCCAATCAACAATTTACTCAAGAAGGACTATAGCATTGATTGGACTAAAGATTGCAATGAAGCTTTTGAAGCGGTCAAGCGTTTCCTGTTATCACCGCCTACGCTAATGCCACCTAAGCTAGATCGCCCGTTAATTCTATACTCACGGGCTACCGATGTCTCGCTGGCCTGTATGTTGGCCCAAGAAGACGATGACAAGAGAGAGCGTGTGATTTATTTCATTAGCCGAACATTGCTCGACTATGAAACACGCTATACACAGGCAGAACGAGAATGCCTTGCCATAGTCTTTGCTACTAAACGTCTAAGACATTACATGCTGAATCAAGAAACAAAGGTCATGGTAAAAACGGACCATTTACGGACTTTTCTCACACAAGGGTCCTTGTCCAAAAAAGCTGGACGTTTTATAACCTTAATGGGAGAGTTCGAATTAACGTTTGTAAACCAGAAGTCAGTTAAAGGACAAATCATCGTGGATTGGTTAGCTGACAACCCATTAGACGGAGGCGATCTAGTAGATTTAAACTTTCCAGATGAATGCGTATACTACATCGAAACTCGACCTTCTATCTCTAAGTGCCCTTGGTACACTGATATCATTAATTATATCATGGACCATACGTACCCGGAGGCAGTTACACCGCAACAAAGAAGGCGGTTACGCATAATCGTATCTAAATATGTCATCATAGAGCAGGTGCTCTATCGAAAAGCATTCGATGGAATGCTCTTGAGATGTGTCGACACAGAAGAGTCCAAGAGGATTCTCCATGAATCCCACAGCGGTATATGTGGAGGCCACTTCGGTGGTCATGCCACCGCTCGAAAAATACATCGAATGGGCTATTTCTGGCCCACTCTAGAACATGACGCGATAGAGTTTGCACGCAGGTGTCATAAGTGCCAAGAATTCTCTCACGAGATCCACATGCCAGCACAAGCTCTGCAACCAATCGCTACTCCATGGCCCTTTTCTACATGGGGCCTAGACTTAATAGGGAAATTCTCTCCCTCATCCACAGATGGCCACAATTTTATAATCACGGCCACTGAGTATTTTACCAAATGGGTAGAGGCTATGCCTCTTACTACCGTACCTGGCTCGGTGATCGCTAAGTTCATCTTGAATCAAATCATTTGTAGGTACGGTATCCCGCAAATCATTATCTCTGATAATGGAACTTCTTTCAAAAATGAAGAAGTTCACGAACTATGCGGTAAGTTCAAAATAAGCCATCATACGGCTTCCTTGTATTATCCCCAAGCTAACGGACAGGCTGAAGCAACAAACAAAACGCTGAAAGCCATTCTCCTTAAAACAGTGAAAGAAAACAAGCGGGATTGGCATTTGAAGTTATATCCGGCCTTGTGGGCCCACCGAACCTCAATAAGAACACCAACGGGAGCAACTCCTTTCTCGCTAGTATTTGGGGCAGAAGCAGTTCTCCCGCTTGAGGTCGAAATACCCAGTCTCCGCATTTCACTACAAGGATTACGGATGAAGACGCCTACAGAGAAGCACGTCTCTCCCAACTAGAAAGCCTAGATGAAACTAGGTTAGATTTGAGCAACAGCAATGCATAGAGCCTATGCCGACCGGATGTGCCGGCAGTATAACAAAAAAGTCTATGAACGTGATATATACGAAGGTGATCTAGTTCTAAGACTAGACAGCCGGATCGACAAGAAGACCGGTGAAGGAAGGAAATTCCGGCCCAAATGGTTGGGCCCATACCGAGTCATGAAGGACTATGGAAATGGTGCATACCTCTTATGCACGCTAGAAGGTGAGGAGTTTGGCGAAACAGTCAATTCCCTCCACCTCAAACGTTTCTATGCATAAGCAGCAAGCGCTGCCTATATAACTATCTACATTGCATTTTCATATAGATTAGGATCATTTTGTCCACTTGTTCTTACACAAATTGTGATCAAGGAATCTATTCTCAAAGCAATTTATTACAAACTCATGATGTTTCTGGCATAAAGTTCTTTAATCATACCTCTCCATCTTCGATATCATCAAGTCATCTTGGAATCTTTTATCAAATAAAATCAAACATGACGAAGTCCTAACGGTAACCATACCAAGATCTGCAAGTTTGTTCTCGCTTTGATTTCTTCTTAGGATAAGTGTCTTGCCTATGGTCTGTTCTAGAAGCTTCATGGTGTCACATCTATCCCATATACACATCTCTTTGGAAACAAGCATATACTGACATTTTACTCAAAAAGACAAGTCAAAAAGTGATTAAACAAAAATTTTTATTTTTACACATTTCCTTGCCCCACCAACCTTCGGTGATGAGCTTGCGTCTCTTACTAGTGACGTAGGGTTGGGAAAGGATGGAAATGCCCTTACTCGCCTACGCCTTGCCCACGGTGATAAACCCATGCTTCTTACTAGTAGCATGGGGCAAAGTGTAGGGGGTCCTCTAGACAATGCAAACGTTAAAAGGTCATAAACAAACTATTCAAACTTTGAGTCAAAAACGAATGAATCAGGTGTTCAAAATTCCAAGAGAGTTAAAAATCCTAAAAACCAGATTTTGTCTACTATGTGGCCATCTACGGGTCTAAGTCTGGATAAACCGCAAAGCAAGTTGCACCCAAAACTATGAAGTCATTCGGGTAGAGTAAGCTTGTAGTTTTCAATTTGGTTCCACCAAAGCTTCGTCTATCTTTCATCACTATCATTTCACCATATTTCATAACTTGCGCCCTTCTTGGCTCTTGGTGATGAGCCCTCGCATCCTACTGGTTGCGTGGAGTTAGGAGTGGGGCAAGTTAATCTATTCATCATACTGGTTATTTTCATCACTTTGCCAAAACAAACATGAGGTATCCAAATTGCTCACAGAAGCTAAGATTTAAGATCACAGTATATCTACAATATCATGCATCAGCATCATGAAACACAAAAAGAAAGCAAGCATTCGCATCATCTGTTCTCCATTGCATACATTCTAGAAAGCATATAAAACATACATCGTAGTATACACAAAGCAGTTGGAAATAGAAAGGACAAACGAGAATGACAAGCTTTTGATCTAAAATCAATGCATATATATAAATGATCAATGTTTATATACAATGCCATCATGCTCTAGGCATGGTCAAAACGCTCAAAGAGCCCGTGATATACAAACAAATCTATGATACAAAATATACAAGGGCCAAGTCGCCTCTCAACCCCTACGCGACCCCTCCGAGGGTGCGCGCCCTCGCCTAGGACTCCGGCTACGCCGGCGCTCTGAATGCACGGAGGGCTCAGGGTCTCGAGGAGCAGCCGCGGTCTCGCCACGAGAATGGCTCCTCATAAGACGCTCGGCTGTCCTATAGCCTGCCAACTCTGTACGGAGAGTCGACACCATCTTGGCCACATGCCAACGGGAGCGAAGCGTCGGTGTGCTGCCAGGCCACCGAGGGCTCCCGACATCTACAGATAGCTCCGCACGGGTCTTATCCATAGGGATCATCAGAGAATCAGTGCATACCCTACGGATTAGATCCCACCACTCATCGACAGTCTCTGCAAAACAAAGAAGAAAGACGAATTAGAAACTAGGCAAGAGGCTAAAATATACAAGATACAAATATAAGGAGAGATAGCAGTTAAAACAAGTCCTAAGTCAAACTAACACTGAAAGGGAAAGAGGATAACTTACTCGGATCACCGGGCCTCCAAGATGGGTCACTAGGCCGCACCTACCGCCCGATGCGGCTGGCCGACCGAGGGCTGCTCTGTGGTAGGGGCAACATGACGCCCGCAACGCGGACTCGTCCTCTCCACCATGGCCCTGAGAGAGTGGCTCCTCGAAACTAGAGTCTCTCTCTCGCACTCTGCTGCCTCCTCTCTCTGCTGCGCATGATATCCTGGGTGTCATGCCACTCAGGATCGCTATCATCCGTCTGCTCCTCCGACCCTCCCTCTGTGGACTCCTCAGAATCAGAGTCAATATCTATAGGGTCATCGCTGCTATGAGCAGGACCCGCAGTAATCTGAAGTAAAGGTGCCCGAGGCGCACCCGCTCTCCCTCTGGCCCGAACAATCCCCCTGGCTGCAATAGGAATACCAGGGGTGACCACTGTCCAACCACGGCCTCTAGGCCCCCCTCTAGCCTCCCGGACTGATCTATAGACTGGTGCCACTGGAGGAAGCATGCCCACATATGGGAGGCCGAACTGCTGAGGGACCCTGCCGAAAGGATGTACCTCCACCCGTCCCACACGGTCAATAAGCTGCCCTGTGGTGGAGCAAGAGATCAATGTGAGAGTCTCCTCTCCCCAAATGCCGGCCATGAGCTGGTACGGTCTGGCCTCCATATCTGCTGTGGTGAGGGAAGCTACTGGCTGGTGAGGTGCTCTAAGCACCGACATATCTGACCACCTGGCTGCCCTCACAGCCCCAGGATCTGCCACCTCCACGCCTCTGCCATAAGGAATAAAATGCTCATACACCCAACTCATGACTAGAGTTGGGTGGCTCAATGACTGTCCCTGTAAATGGACCACCCTATATAAGTCGTGATAGGTGGTCCCCAAAATGTCTGCCCCCCAGGCGTATATCCGGCCATGCCCCTCTATCTGTGCAATGATGGGGGCCCAACAGTATAACAATGTATCCCCTCCCTTGTCCCAGATCAGTCTCGAGGCAAGGATCCCCATGATGGCCTGTCGAAATATGGGGATGGGCAAAGAAGGAATGGATCTAACTCTCACTCCCTTCTTCGGCCCCGTGAAATATTGCATCCCCATAAACCGCCCACTTTGTGTAATCTGTGCTGGACCCAGCTGTCTCCAGTGTGAGTCTCCTCCCGATGATCGGGACCCCCAAGATACGGTAGACATCCTCCAGAGTAATAGTCCACTCACCGCGGACACCTGGCAGTCAGAAAGTGTTCCGATCTGCATCCCAATAAGAAAATAAGTCACAAAGGATGTGACTCGATGGCGTAACATGGGGCACACGCGATATACGCAATATGCCGGCCCTCTGCAACGTGTCCTCCTCGTCTGGCGAAAGGGCATCCAATACCCCGGGCAACCAATCACACTCTCTCTCCCGGCTCCATCTAATGTACTCCTCCCTCGCCTGCATACACCCAAAAACACACAAAACAGAGCAAGTTAGTATCTAATCAATGCCGGGAGAGTCATAAAAACGTACAGAAATGCAAGAAAATATAAGTATAAGTCTCCAAAACAAGCTCTTTTGCATTACTCTGTGCAAAACCGCCGCCCTGAGCAGGGAGGCGGTTTTGTAACCGCCGCCTTAAAGGTGGCGGTCTCGTAACCGCCACCCTGATCAGGGCGGCGGTCATGTAACCGCCGCCCTGGCCAATGCGGCGGTCATGTCTGAAAACCCGCGGGTTTTTAACCCTAAAAAGTCCAAAAAACGCAAAAATAGACCATTTTAGCTAAAAAAAGAGCCTACCCAAAGTAGGTGCCCCCTAGATGAATCTTTTAACCAACATTTTCAAAAATAACCCCCCCATTACAAATAATTTGCCATTTCAAATTTGAAGGGGGAAAAATGCAAAATTGAAGAAAACCAACCTGTGATCTTGCGGGGTGGCGTTCCGCACGTGGAGGCATGATCACGATCTCACTGCGGACGTTTCGACTATACTCACGCGAGAAACCGTCACCGTGGGTCCCAGAGCTCAAAATCGATCAAATCAACTCGCGCAAATGAATAGGAAAATGGGCCCACTTTCATATATATATTGTTCTATTTCGTCTTAAAATGACTTTTTCGCGAGTTTGAGTAATGACGGAGGTAAGTTCCTATCCCCGCACAAATGGTATGTCCTCTTTCCCTGTTATTTTAGCGTTTATTTTTCAAATTATTGTATCTATCTGCACTTGAGATCTCTTTTCATTTTGCAGGTAGCGGGAATTTCGGATGGCGCCATTTCGACACACGGACGTGTAAGGTATAACTTCTAAACCCCCCATTTCGGGACTGCCATACTCGGACCCACCGTTTTATGCCCTTTCATGGCTAAAACGCTTCTCCGAGGGGGCAATATGTACGTACCCAAAATTGTAAGGTACTGTACTGCGGAACGGTGTAATAAATGCCCCAATGATGATACAGGTCTCCTCGCAAGGTGTTCGGGATCCAGAAAGAGCTCTTCGGATATGCGTTAACATCCCGCATGCCCCGTTTAGCCCCGCATCCTTTGTTTTTCCTTTTTCCCCTCTTTCTTTGGCTTTCGACCTTGATGTGAAACCGCCGCCTGCAGGCGGCGGTCTGTGACCGCCTCCCGAACAGGCGGCGGTCTCATGAACCGCCGCCCTGCTCAGAGCGGCGGTCCTGTGCGCGTTTTCCAGAACACTCTTTTGACGCGACCCGCATGAAATATCATGATTTACCAGCTTTTCTTTGCCGACTTGAGCATGCATTAATGTTTTTGGTCCCCTGGAACAGTGTTTTTCCTTTGTTTATTGTTTAGGAGTTCAATTTGGTTTTGGTTTTGAGTGTTGGAATTCCTATAAATGCATGGTTTGTGTACATGCAAATGGTCTGAATTTTGGCTGAGTTTGTGTGAAGAATTTGAGCTGGAGTTTTGATCACCATTTTTCCTTGTTAGAGTCTTCTGGTTTTTAGTATTTTGGTTAGCTTGCTTAGGATTGATAGCATAGTTTACTTCATACTTGGTTTAGCATTGCTCAGCTGTTGGTAAGCCACAGACCCATCTTGTGCAGGCAGTGCTGTTGCTCCATCCAATCCGGTTAGAAGCTTGCCTCTGAATTTCTCTTTGCTGTAGATTTGTTTTACTGTGACTTAGAGTTCTTAGTTCAATTCATTATATACCTGGTTAGCTTTATTCAGCTGTTGGTAAGCCACATATCCAACTTGTGCAAACAGTGTCTTTATTTTGGAACGGAATAGCTTAGGAAGCCATTAAAGTTGCAGGTTTTGCTCTTCGTATAGGATAGTTAGAAGTTCTAGTCGCTTCATGTTGCATGACTTGCAGTAAAATCCCGCTAGGAATCGCATAAGCCAAGCTCTGTACTCTTGCGCTATCCCTCTCCTACTCGCATTCTCGGTCTGCATTCTGAGCTGTCCTTATCCCAAAATCTACTCCTATCGGTGCTAGCATCACACGCTTTTCTGGATCCACGTGAACACGAAAGAACGAAGAGACCATACTGAGGGGACGAGATCACATACACACCATCGGATTCGCCACTGTTCTGCGGAATCCAGGTTTTAAATTTCAAAGTTCTAGTCAGAATCATATTAAATAGAGTAGTTAATCGCTTTATTTCATTTCATTCTATTCTCGATATTGCCAGGGAAGCTGTGGGGATTGATAGTTTCGAGAAACTATGATTCACTCCTCACTTCTGAGGTAGGATCGAGAATCTTGCAGATAGATTAGACCTATTTAGAATTCTATCAATTCGCACAGGCAAATAACTACACTCGGTTATCTTGTCTGTTTTAATTACTGTTTAGTTATTATTTCTAGATACGTTTAAAATAGTTTGCTTCCCTTAAAATTGTTAAATATTTCATAGAAGAATAAAGGTTATATGCAGTTAGATTTACTTCACGTAGTTAGAATTTGTTTCATTACAGTTAGATTGCATTTTGTTTCGTATGACAATCACGGGACCTAGAGAGCCCAGGGAATACATATGACCCTGTCCAGAGAAATACACGAAACTATCCCAGGTCATTTTCCACGTATTCCGCAACCTATAGATCGAATCACGCAAGAGCTCGATATTGATTGGAGCCTTCGAGCAGTCATCCTTGCTGATCGATCTATCACACTGGTCCAGGTTAGAAGGGCCTTCTTTGCCTTAGATTCGCAGATTCCATTAGTGCGTGTCGAAGATATTAGATTTCCTAACTAGTCTATCCATATACTACCTGTATTCCATCTCCACTGGCTGTCTCGGCACGACCTCAGGAGGTCGGGTACGTGGAAGAGTCACTTGTAGATTCTCACGCTCACTTGTCACTTTTCCGATGTACGGTGACCTCTGGTGTTTAAAAGATGGCTTAGAATGTGAAATAAGTGGCTAACTAGACCATGTTGGCGAAATGTTGTTGAAATGGTCTTGCAAGAGCACAATTAGAAGTTTTCCTGCACAAAAATTCACAAAATCAAGTTAGAAAAATTAATTTCTAAAAATGATAGGCCTGTGGACGCACAAACACTTACAAAATTAAACATGAAAAATGAATTGCTAAAATAGTTAATTATTACACACAAATCTACCAAAATAAATGACAACATTAAACAAACCCCGAATTGACGTAGATTTACGTTATTGTGAATAAATTGAAAGAATTTAAGAAAGTCGATGTAGGTGCTAAGGGATCAAAAGACCGAAGTAAATAAAAAGGTAATTAGAAGCATAATAAACAAACTAATCAATAAAAATAAGAAAGCTTGAATCTATAAAACATTTGAGTGACAATTTAGTTGATGTGAGTGTGACCTTAGTGTGTTGACCAAGGGAAGAGGACAAGCCGAAAGGTGATTGGGAAGTGTAGGCTTTTAGGACGAAAATGTGGATTTATATGTTGAAAATGAGGACTTTGAAGGAGGAAAAAGAAAAATTGAATGGAAAATGTTAAGGTGGATATATTTTATGGGATGGTGACTAAAATGATGGACTTATTAGGAAAACTTAAGGGAATGTGAGTATTAGATTGGATAATGGAATGTAAATATTAGTGAGGGACCTAAATGGTGGACCAAATAATAAGTCCGAGTGTGAACGTAAAAAATAGCCACATAGAAAATAAGACATAACTATACTAAATGTCTACCATGTATGGAATGATTCGACGATGGAATGTCATGGACATGGATGGAAGATTAATGAAAAATGTCACAGAGAGGTAAAAATACTTGGACCTGTTTTTCTTCTAAATTAACAAATGATCGTGGTATCATAAATCTCCAAAAGAGTTTATCAACATATGAATGTAACACACAAATATCTCGAAATGTATGTAGAAATTGCGTACAAGTATTTCAACTTGCATCCGTGGCAAAAAAATCGGCGATAACGTGGGTGTGATAGAATGGTGGGTCCCCACCAATTTTTTACGCCGAAGGCGTTCTTGTAGTGAAGTGCAACCTGGGGCGTCTGACAAAAGTCAGAAATCAAACGGATCATGTTTCGTTGTGTAGAGGCGTTGAAATCCAACGACCCTGTTTGGTTGCATGCACAATTTTAATGGATTAATGAGATCCACCCACGTTGTAGGTGTCAGTATAGCATGGAGAACGAGGGTGCTTACGTATGAAACATTTCAAGAAAATAGATGCTAGAAGCCCTTGCAGTAGTGGCAATCATGCTCTGGCCATGACGATGAAGCCCATTCAGTTGGCGTGCCTGCTCCATAGCTCTGCACATGTGGCCACTAGAAAAACCTAGCCAGATTTATATTGGACATCTCGTATAAATACTTGGTGATTTTGTAGCCGTGGTCGGACATCCCCATGCCTTGGAAGAGCTCATTGAAGTGGAACTTGCAGCTACTCGAGTATTTGGAGAGGAGATCGAAGAGAAAACTGTTGTAGCAGGCTTGGGTGAATTCGCTATAGGATGATCTCCCTATGGAGGACGTCATCTAGGGGATCCAACAACACTTCTGAGTCGTTGGCCCTATAGGTTTCTCTCCAAATATCTCCCAGTTTTTTCTTGGGCTTCTTCGTCTTCGAGCCCCCTGGGGTGCCGTTGGCGATCAGCACGTCCGGCGGAGACTTAGTTGTAGCAATGCGGACATGCCTCACCCCAAATTTCTGATTGGATTTCTTAACCCACCGCATTTGGGGATGAAATTGACAAGGGTTGATGTTGGAGAATCTATTGATCGAAGCATGTTTGGAAGATTAAAGAGAGGAAGTGGAAAGGCGATCGAGTCAGAGAGTGAAGTCTCTCTGGTCTGTGTCTGGTCCATAGTCGATGCAAAAGCCATCTTGTCATATGACCAATTCTACCCAAAAGACTATGGTGGATCTTTTCACTTAAAAGAAAATAATAGATGGGTACCTAAAGGTGGAGACAACCAAAAGCACGTGAAAGGCGTGTGACAACCAAAAGCACGTGAATGAGGATTTCATTGTAGTGGTCATTGCCATATGCCGCTTTCATCTTTTCTCCTAATGAAGCTTAAATTATTATGCAGGAAGTGAACATAAATATTTCTCTCCTTTTTTACTTTCATTGTTCTCTTTCATGCTTTTGTTAATGGCTATATTAAATATTAATACATCCACCTGATGTCTGCAAAGAGAGAAAGTAGATTTTTCTACATATTTCTATTAATTTTGGAAAAAGTCATATACGATTTGTTGGAGGCTAATGTATGATTGAGAGTTTGGCAAATTATTGATTTTTGACTATGAAAATATTTTAATTGCCTTTTTGTTTGATTAGTTCATAGTATTGGTTTCATTGTTGGACGTCTTGTTTTTTTCACTTTTTCCTCGTGTTGCTTTATGCCTTCTTGTATGTGACTTTTGTGGATGGTGGTGCATGTGGAGACTCGAGAGAAGAAAAATAGAACTGCAGGGATGTATGCTTGGAGACACCTACAGTTAGAAAATCTACGGTGGTGGGAGTATAGAGTAGCAATGTGGTTAAGAACACCTTTCCCTTATATTGTACGCATTGCATTTTATTGATAATTTTTTCACTTGCACTTTGGAGCTTTCTCGAATTCATTTTTTCCCTTTTTGTGTTGTTCATCCCATTTTTCACTAAGTTCAAATCTCATCCCACATCATTGTAGCAAACGTCCAAATATGTCGGCAATGTTGAATTTAATGAGAATAATATTGGAGTGTACGAGGATTGTGCAAATATTGAGAATACACAGAATCCCTTGCTGCTCATTTGTTAGCTACGCCCAACACACCCACTTCACTATTCAACTATACATAAAGTATTTATTCAAATTCTCAAATCAACAATTCAAAAGTATTTTACTTTTCTTGCATTATATAAGAAAAATGGTACCTTGAAATACATGTGTCAGATTTAAAAAATCCAACTTCCATTATACTTTGATTATTATCCATTTCGTGCTCTAAAGCTTCCAAGCTCTTTTGAACAAAATTGTTTTTTTCCTTGCGCATATCCTACAATTACTTGGGCCTTCTTTTGGATGCTTTTGTCACATCTCCACACCATGTTTTAAATAGTGATATTATTGGTTTTACCTATTGCAATTAATTTTAAAAGTAATAAATTGTCAATGATTCATGTGAGCATGTGGTTTTTTTTTTTCCCGCAAAGCCTACGTAAAGTTGTTGTGTACTAGGCATGTAAGGTTTTTCATAAAATTAGTGATGTTATTTGCATTGTATGCCATCATCTTTCGACAGTGTTTCCTTTGGTTTGGCATGTCCCAAAACGCAATCCTAATTTATATTAATTTATATTAAGACACAGACAATGAACAAAAAAATGTTGTTATTTTAATAGGTTTAACCTCGTCTATGGAAACACCTTCTTAACCAAATCTAAAGTATTTGATTATGATGAAATCTTTGTTCTTTGTCTGCATTTTTTACTTCCGATTAGTTAAATAACTCGGCTGCAAACCGCCCCCTTCTAAAAGATAAAAGAGGTACACTTGCGATCTACTCAAAAATTGGATGTTGCTATTTTGGCACACACAAAAATAATTAGGTTAACATTTCCACATCCAGGTATATGCAAATGTGCCTTTTCAAGCATCAAGGAAGATAGATGCCACGGTGTTTTCAGTTCCCCTCCCTCGATCTTCTTCTTTGTCACCCTCCTCCTCACAAGCTTATTTATGTCAGGTTTAACTCCTTCCATGCATCCCTTTCGGCATTTCCATCGCTCATTGCACGGTGATAGAATGGTGGGTCCCCACCAATTTTTAGTCCATATTTTAAATTTGATCAAAAGTCTTTATATGATAAGGGTTCTTAGATAAATTTAGATATGTATATGTGTGTGTATTTGTTTTAATATATATTTGAAAAGAAAAGTAAAAACTTTGTTAATCGAAAAGAGAACTACTAAAACTACTCTCGATTCACACTAGATTTATTGATAGTTAGTTAGATCAAGATGAAATATGACTGATACAAATAAAATGATAGATATATAGATATATTTTTGTTTTGTTTACATACAATTATGATTTTCTTGAAGATCGATTCACCTGCAGCAGCTTGTTTCTGTAAACACACAAAAAATAACAAAAACACCAAACACCAAATGTTAATGCTAATGAAATAGATCAGATTTTTTTACTATGATAAAATCCTACAAACAACATAAGATGATGAATAACAATGATAAAACGACATCGTAGATCAATAAACACTAAAAATCCATTAAAGCATATATCAGTTAAATGAAACCAAATATATTAATAAAACATGAAATTTGGTACTTCTAACATGATCTACGAGTATTTGAATATGCTAATGGATTTTATAGAGAACACCGGTTGTAAAACATTGAGCTCAGGAGGTCATAAACATGATGAACACCATAAATTCATTGTTACTATAATCTGCACAAACACCACAAGACACCACATCACAAAAACACTTCCCACTGATGTGAAGGTTAGCCAAATGACGTCCCATCGGTTGTGCGAGAATGCATAAAACCGCTACTTGTGAAATCAAAGGTAACACCGCTACTGAATAATAGTAAACAAATAATGGATAAAACCGCTAATTGTGAAATCAAAGGTAACAAAGCATGGGTAAGTCCCATCGGGTGTGCCAGAATGCGAGCTATTAAAATTAAAGCGATAACAAGAAAGTAAAATAACTAACTAGATACCTTCTCCTTCATGATTCCTTTGCAAACCTCAAAATGGGTGATAGAATGTGGGACGGGCCCATAATTCTTGATATGTAGGTGCATCATTAATGTGAGCAAGACCTTGACGTGGCAACGATCGATTCAAAATTTGCACCAAGGATGTGGGGATAATGGATTTATGAATGGATGGAGTAAGGATTACACCGACATTAGGATGAGATGGAGGGGATGCTCTCTCTGAGAAAGAATGCAAGGGCTCTAACAAGATTTTTACTTCTTTGTCTACGTGTCTTAAAAGGGGGTAAGGATCTATTTATAGCCTGGAAATTGGATTAACTTAGAGGATTTTAATTAATTATAGTTTGAAAATGTGGGCATGATTAGGTGAGTGGGGGCCACAAAGAGTGAGTGAGGATTAAACTTGTATTTCTAATTCGAAATTGATAAATATGGAGAATAATGACATTTGAAGAGGATTAGGTTAAATTAGGGATTGAAAATAATTAATTAATCAACTAACATTGATTAATTCGATGTGGATTTTTGTGGGAATATTTGTGGAGGATTAATTGGTTTAGGAGATGGTAGAATTGGGGTGTCTACAATTTGAATAAACCAAACTTGAAAGATTGAGCACCATTGATTGAAATACAAGCTCTAACATTTTGAAATAGCTTATTGATAGTGTGGAAAAGTGATGACCAAACCCAAGAGCTTAGAGCATATCAATGATAAAAGGCCATTCAATCATATCATAAACTTTTTCAAAATGAATTTTAACAAAATGTTCTTTTTAATCAAATATCCTTGCCCATTCTAAGCCTTCTAAGACAACAATAAAATTGTAAAGAATAAACTCTGCATTGAATGAAACATGTCTTCTCACTTTTAACAAAGAGAGGAAACATGTGTTTGAGGCTATTTTCTAGAAATTTGGAAATGATTTTATAACAAATATTAAGGATGGTAATGGGTATCCAATTGGAAATCTGCTTAAGGTATTCACCTTTAGGTATGAATTTATTATTCCAATGATTGATGAGATCTCCCAAGGATTTGGAAATCATAGCTTCAAAATAAAATTTTATTAGACTAGGTTCAATTGTGTCCCATAGGACTTGAAAGAACTCACAAGGAAATTCATCAATGCCATGGACCTTATCAAAAATATTTGCATGGCTACTTATTTGAGATTATTGAGAGATAGTGGTCTATCTCAAGAATATCTCTAAGCTTGGGAGAGCTTGCGGGGGACCACTTGAAGGCACTTCATAACAACATCTTCTCTTTCACGGGAAGGTGTTTGGGCTATAAAGACACCGTGATAATGAAGAAAAAAACCTTACAAAATGTTAGGTAGTATTGTAAACCTTCCACTGGTAATTTTAATGTTAATATATTATCAAAACATTATTCGAAGCATACAAGAGAAAACAATTATTTAGAGTATTTGTCAACAATCTAAAGCGAATGTAATTTAGATATTAGTTGAGCCCCCATGGATGTGTATGCTTCCTTAATTTTGAACTTATATATCCACTGAGAATCTTGATTTTGTAGATTAATATTAAATGGAGAGTTATATAGATCATGTGAAATCCTTTGGAATTCATGGTATGTGTTTACCATTAATTAAATTATTTACGACGAGTGATGTATAATTTAATGAAGTTCGATAGGGTAAGTTTCAAAGACTGATGACTATTTTAATTAATTAACTTCCAACATTAATTATGCAATATTAGAATAGCATTCTAAATCATACAACACAAGATATAACCTTGAAAACACAATGGAATAAGTACACTTAGTTGATTGCAGATGATTATGGAAAGATTTGGAAGTGCACACTACTAGAACACAAATATTTGAATTTGGATGTACCTTGGAACTAAGACTATAACTACAAACCACCATGGGTCATGACCATATCTTACAATTTTCCCCTTTTGTACTATCCTGTACCTACTCTACTTCCACTCATGTAACTTTTTACGTCGGTCTTACGCCTAGATTTGTGCTGTTGTTGTCAAACCCTAGTTATCACACATGCATCAAGGCTCTTTGAATGGACTGGACTTCATCTCAAACACTATCCATGGATGAAAAATCATGAAAAACAAACATTAGAAGGGTTGTGGGAACCATTGTGCACCGACGATGTTGGCACTACTTCGAAGAGGCCTCAAACTACACATCATTCTCCACCTAGTATGTGATATCTAGATAGATAAATTAGATTCAACAATTACTTTGACCATGCTTATTTTGACTTGTCTCTTGCTAAAATACTTGGAAAGAGTATGTATGAGTTCTTGTAGATAGGAGATATGGTTACCTTGACTTGGTTTGTAGATTCATACTTGATGTGGGTATTTCCACATGACTTGAGATGTGGCAATGTGAGATTTAGGGAGATTTGGGTGCCTTTTGCAAGTGTATAAAGTGAGTGCTCTCATGCATTACCTTTAGAGTTTGAGGATGACAAATGAGGTAGTGTTTGTTTTCTTATGTGGGGTTCCTTAGATAATTTATCTAAGAAAGGTGACCCAGATGAATTATAAGACCCAATGAAAGATATTGATTTGAACGTAGAGTTGAAGGATATGCGGATCAAGACCGTAAAAATGGATCATAATCAGATATAAATTCCCAACCAAACCATATGGCCCCGATTGGGAGCAAAAATAATGCAAAGTGAGGTTTGGACCTGTAGAATTATGTTTTTAATTGATTTTGTGCATTATATTCTCAAAATGTGTCGACATGTTAGTGTGCAAGGATAAACAAGCTCAACAACGGATCTCGAGAAAGTGATAAGAGAGAATGGATAAGTTGTATTTATCATAACAAGAGTGTATGGTAAAATTAAGGGTTACCAAAGTGAAAATTACCAAATTTGAGTATCTACATTTTCCTCCCTTCAAGTATGAATTGAAAATTTCATGCTTAAAGTAAATTGTTCTAGAGTGTGTAAACAAACTTTTCCTTTGCTTGAATGTTTGTTTTTGCGATTTGCGTTGTTGTGCTTGGTTTTGGCACACTCCATAATAAAAGCGCAACACAAAGTGTAGTTAATTTCCATTATAGATAATTGACCTTAACTCACGTATAAAAAGTAGAAAAATATTTGCATGTGTAAAGTGAAAAGGTGTAAATAAGGAAAGAATACACTTGTTTGTGCATTCTTTACTTTTTCTTGGAGATTTTTTATTTTCTAAAATTTTCTGAATGATTAGGGGCACGTGATCAATCCCCAATTCGTACTCAAAGAGAAACAAGAGTGTTATGTGCATGTAACCAAACATGAAGATGTAAAAGAGAGAGAGAGAAGAAGAGGTACAAATGTACCCCTATGGAGGAAGAAGACGGTGTACCAAAGTTATTCAGCAACTATGATATCTTCCCCATTGAATGTAATAGGAGATGAAAGCCTTCTTGCTTAGCCCTTAGTTGATTCGTGTAATGCCCTATGCCACCTCACCTTGTATGGTGGTCGATGTGGGATTACTTTTATGAATTATTTTAATCCAAGTTGGTGTCCACATTCAAGATGACATGTTATTCCATGCTTGCTTGAACTTCGCTTGAATGAACTCTCTGCAAGTCAAAATTTGTAAATCTCTTATGAAGCGGCTTGATAGGTGTTAAAGGTAGGGACACACAATTGAAAGTAAAATTGATCCCTGATTGAGCTATAATGAATAAGGCATGTCTATGTGGTGCAAAAGTAAATCTCTGTTGATTCGAGGTTGTTTTAAATATTGAAGCCCTCAAGTACCTTTCCATGTTCCCAAAGTGGTGTTTTGGAGAAGATGTACACTATATTTTTCTTTAATTGGTTTACCATTGTTGCATATTATATGTATTTAACTTGAGGATGTAAGTGTGACTGACAAGGAAATAAACACGTGAGAAATTTGTCTTTGTCAAATTTATTAGTGCCTCACTAAACACATGGTTGATGATTCGATGCGGGTGTACGTCTTTAGGGTAACAATCCATGATCATGTTAATACATACAAATATATTCATAGTAAAATTGTCGAATAACGAGAATTAAAGTATTAAAATAATAATAAAATTTAAAATAATAAATTAAATGAAACATTATTAAGATAGGAATCAATGAAATGCATGCATGTGGACATGATTGATTATGAACATGTGCGAGCATATGGAATTAAATTCAAATACCAAATTCCACTATTCATGTCTACATTGTTCAGCCATGGGATGTGAGATGTCTTGGGAAACAAGTCTATAATGGCTCATGATGCATTGCAAAGGTTGGTGGTGGGGAATTTGGAAGATAGCGAATCTTATGGAGGCATTGGAAATGCCCAACGGTTGCTTCTTTTTAGACATCCAAATATGATCATTTCACCTTTTTTAGTCTTTATTTTTTCCCTAGCCAACTCTATATCAAATATGGAGTTGAAATAATGCGTGGATTGGATGACCTACACAAAACAAGCTATAAAAGGTATTTCAAACTTCATTAATGTGCAATGAATCGAGACATGCATTTCCAAAAATGCCCTTTTGGGGGACGACATGTGGGGCTTTGACTATGAGTTGTGTTAGAAAAATGTTTTTTTGATGAAAAGGATCTTATATTATATTAATTTAATACGATACAAGATAAATTTCAACAAAAAATGGGTGGTATGATATCACGCCCCAAAACCACAAACAAAACTAGGCCGAGCCTAGAGCAATGTTAGTCAAACTAGGCCGAAACTAGGAGAGTACAGAATATAGGCATAGCCAAAAAGTAGACAAAAATCAAAATCAAGAAGTAATAATAAATATGTCAGAGGTGGGAAGATCATGATCATCCGATCACCCCGAACCAGGTAAGTCCTTGCTAGCATCTAGAAGTTTCCAACCAATAACAACTTATTCCTCTGGGTCGGCTTCCTCGCGAGTAGGAATGACGAGGTTAAGGCGGGGGAATTTGTCTAGTGGCGGCGGTTGAGGTGGTGGGTGCCAAGTATCATGATGTGTAGTAGTGGCAAGAGGAGAGCCCCACCCATGCTGACGAGGTGGTGAACCCTAGCCCTGTTGGCGAGCTGATGAAGGCGGCGGCGAGCCCTGACCATGTCGGCGAGCTAGCGAGTAACTGCGCTGATGCAATGGGCCCAGGAAGTGGTGAGCACGACTGAAAGCATGATGTTGAGACGAGATGTTTCAACCTCAATGGGTGGAAGGAAAGGGGTGTCCGGTAGGAGACGGAGGCACTCAAACTACATTACATGGGGCTTCTCCCGGTGGCGTAACAGGTCTGGATGTGGTCCACCTATAGCTTGCAACCTTGTTGGCCTGAATTTATATATGAAAAAGCACATTGGAGATCACCATAGATTATAAAATGTTTTAAAAGAAAGTGCTCTCTGGAAAACAATGGTTATAGGATATGGAAAAAATGGGTTCGTTAAAATCACTTTAGAAACTTTCAAGAAAATACAATTAGCAGTGTAAATCCAAATTCCACACTCGTTTCCAACATCCTCCCGTATATGCCAAAATGGGAGCTTTGGAATAGGGTATGGACACCCCTCAAAGCTTAGTGGATATGAAATTTTTGTTAGATTATGCAACCGCATGAGTTCCTGGTAAACCCATATGCAATATTTAGACAAGGCATGTGAAATATTTGACAAAATACTAAAAATAAATGTGGGTTTCGGGATTCAACTAGTGTACCTTCATTTTTAAGGAAAACCATTTTAGGGGAAGGTCAAAATACAATGCTTTGGCCTTAGTAGATGCGTGGTTTTAAATGTGGTTTCCAAATCCATTGGAGTGTGTTAATGACTTAGCAATGTGGTAAATGTGTTGGCATTTATGATGGAAAAATGTTGGTCTCGTGTAACTTGGTCTGTGGGGAGTTGAGGAGCTTGTTGAGCTCGGTATCAAACTCATATGTTGAAGAAATCGGTGGCTTGGCATATGGAAAAATGAATGAAAAAAAGGTTGAGTATTTGATTTGGCATTTGGTGAATGCATCCACGACTGCGCCATATCTAGAACACCTTGTGTAATGCCTCACCATTTAAGAGGGATGATTTTCTTCCTTTTCTAGCATTGTCTCGTTTGAATAGTTTTCCCTTCATGAATGCATGGAATTCAAAATCAAGTGATGAATATATGTTTTTGGTTAAACAAAACAAATTTTGTTGTTTAAAATGTCAAGAGTTAAGATGTTTCTATACTACCAGAAAGACTTATTTAGAGGGTGTACCCTTTCTCACAAAATGTGTTTGAAACTTATTAACAAAAACTTAGACGAGCATATTTGGAAAGTGTAACCACTAGTTGTAAGTTGAATGCAATATTTCGTACAAACACTCTATAGTTAAAAAATTCACAAAAGTTAATAAAACATGCTTAAAATGACATGCAAAATACCTTCTCGACTCTCGTAGAGGGGATGCCAACATTTTACTATGTTCATTGGTGACATGGAGTGTCCCATCAACCATGAATCCAACCTTGGATGATCGTTTGATCATTTAACTACGAGACACTAAATCACGCACTTTGGGTACATTTCTAGGTCATAGTCATATACCACTATTCATATGATTCATAAGCAAGAAAAGTACTAATTAACCATTTTCTTTGGCCTCTTTGCTTTCTTTTTGTTTTCTTCTTAGTCTTACACACCTTCTTGCCCAAGCTAACTTTAGACACTCCAATTTTATAAGTCTGGACACCGGTGCGGGCCTAGGACGCCGGCGTCAGGCGCCCCGTCCCCTCTGGGCACCCCAACCTCTTTGTATCTTGCTCGCATATTTTGGGTCCTTTCTAGTTGTTGGGCATCTTTATTTATTATGATTCAGCCTTTTATTGGTTAATTACGTGAAATTCAAACAACGGAGTTGTATAAATACAAAGATATGTGACCATAATAAAGGACCAAACACTAAGAATTATCTATCACCACCTAAGGTTACATTCCAAGAGCATTCAAGCATCCATCTAGCTTCACACAAGGGACAATGTACTGTTATTTTTGCATACACACATAGGATGGGAAGTTCATTTTTCCATGCACACATCTATCTATATTTTCTATATCTAGTTATTACTCGTTATTCAAGTGCATCTGGCATAAGAGCCACCTAGGGCACGATTCTTCACACACACATGCATAACTACATGGAGTTTGAAATGTAGTGTAACTCCCGAAGTGTAAGTTCACTCATTCGGAGTATTGACTGAAGGTCAGTCTAAATCCCCATTTGCATTTTTATTTTCAAGATTCAACGTGTTTTGGGGTTTTTTAGGTGCTCTTTCTCTTTACTGGTTTCAGATGAATTCAACTATCAAGCAACGAAGTACAAGCGTACAAAGGCAAACATTAACGAATATCTTACGACCCTGTGAAGATAATTTTCTAAGGTTTTGTGCTTATAGGAAGTCTGCAATGCCCCAGGTGCCCCTGACCTAGTTTAGACACCCTAGTCCCAACATTTCCAGCATTCACACAATTTTATGGGCTAAGTTACATTAGTACGCCCTCTTGTTTCATCATTTTTATAGCTCGGCACAACTTGATTTATTACAAATTGGTTAAGTATCTTACCCTTTCTCTTGTACTTATGGTTTCAAATTTATTAGCTTACTTGCTTGTGTCAAATCTGTACTTTATTGCACATCTATATCTGCGATGTAACTTAATTAGGATTTAACATTTATTTTCCAATATTTACTTAATCATTTGGTGAACTTTGTGATTGAATACTATTGGATCATTTTGTTTCTTATTTCATGGATTCTAAATATCTTCCAGTACCCTTGTATTAATTGCTTTAATTGCACCCATCTTGCCAAGAAGATCTCACGAAAAGGCATCTGTACGCGCTATCTGCCTCCCTCTTGATACACCACGTTCATGCAAATCAGTTCCATATTTGATCATCTATCTGATGACTCACTTGGTCCTAATTCCAATCAATCTATTTGCAAGTCAATTCAAGATTTGCATTCTTTATTTCAAGACAAAATTCAATCTATGGAATCAACGATTATATCTCTTAAATATGAAATCTAACATCTTAAGGATGCTTGTCAAGTTCATGCTAGTTCTACTTTTCTTCCTCATTCTATGTCTTCTACACGTGCTCATATTAGTGAACCCCAAGTCTTACCACTACCCGCCTCTAAATTTTAATCCCAATACTAAGCAACAAGATATTATTCCACAAATCCTCACTCATCAATTAATCAACTTGCCATCTACTCATTTCTATCCTCCTTATTGATTGGTCAAATATCAAGGTCTCCCATTTTGTGCTTATCATTGAATCAACGAGACATAATGACAATGATTACTATGCTTTACAATGAAGAATCAAACATCTTGAGCATTAAGGTTTTATCTCATTCACCTGCACAACGCTCTATTATATGGTCCTCTCCAATTGTAACATCTCAATGTGATCTTAAATATGATTCGTCTATGTCTAATGAGCACGATGCCATCACTTCTAATGTTCCTTCTGCGGTCAGTCAAGCGCCGCTTATCCAACTCATTATAACTATGATATCGCATCTCAAGGTCCATCATCCATCACCTCCTCCTAAGTCTTCTTCCACATCACCACCTCCTAAGCAACCTCCTCTAAAAATCAATACAATACCTCCCCCTCTCAAGTCTTCGGCAACATCATTACCAAACAAGCGACCACTCGCTAAGCAAGGCAAGAAATATCTAGATGGCCTCTTTTGAATTCCTCCGTTCGATCCCGCATCCGGCCCTAATTCTACCCACCATTGTGGTAACAATATGCTTCCTTACGATACATGTCAAACTTTGTCACCATCACAATGTATCTCTTACGTCATCATGTAGTTCTACGTCATTGATATACTTGGGGGGATCACACTTACTGTTCCCCCCTTCTAGCATCACCAGGTGGCTATCATTTTCTACTATTATGCTTCGTGCTTCATATTTCACATCTTTGAGAAATCTTACACAACTTGATACACTTGTATCATCAATAATGTTAAGAATATTATGCTTAGTGTTCACATATATTATTGGTAGTATGAACACTATGTAATAATCATTATATTATGGGTTGTTTTGATATGTACTTGAAGTTGTTAAAACAACTTCACGTATTTATTGATATTGTTTGTAAATCTCCTAAATAATAGGAACAAACTTTCCTATATATGTGAAGAGATTCTATGCAAAATATAATTTCTTATTGCTCTGTTATGTCGCTTTCATCTGATATAAGAGCGATGGGCGTTCAAATGGAAGAGTGATTTTCATGTAGGGGCAGCACTATAGTTTGAGTTGCCCGAGTAATGAGAGCTTCATTCAGTTCCTGTAGATCTAGCTCTTTCGTTTTGCATCAATATTCTTTAGGATTACGTTTGAGCGTATAATTTGTGCATGACTGTCATATTGCTGGCACGTTTGCCTTTGGTATTTCCACATTTGTCTATCGATTTGTGCGCATACCTCAGATTATGTAGAAGTCTTGAGAGGTATATTTGCGGTGGAATACTTTGCACAGAATGTATAATCACGAGATCTGCATCAAAGGTGTCGATTTGATTTTGGATGCGCATTGGGCCTTGCAACAACAAGTTCAAGACTTGGCTTTGCAATTGTTGAGATCAGCCCCTAGAAATCTGTTGTGGAACATCAAACGCCCGCTTCCAGACTTGCATATATATATCTTCTATTCAAGAGAGCGACCTCATCTATGGGTATTCACATAGAGAAATTAATTGGATCATCAACTTTAGTGAAATTGTATCAAGCTTTCTATATTCACCGACATCAGCTCGAATGGTAGTTATGGGATCTAACTCTACCATTTTTTGGTTGAGCCACTTCAATTTCTTCTTCTCCTTGGTCGCTTTGCTATCGACTACTTCACACTTATAGGTGGCTACCTATACCGACTGACAATTGGTTTATTGCGGATTCAAGTGGGTCTACTACATCTGGTGCAGAAACTTCCACACATAGATAAACACAAAATCTCCCATTCATCTTCTCCCCATATACGGCTTGTCTGATTGAGTTTCGTTGCTTTGGCCAGAGAGGAGAGATTAGTTTTGGCATCGATACGGCCTGCATCCAACGAAATCTTCATAAGTATTCAATTTCTGTTGTCATTTTTGGAAGAGACACTTCACATCATTGCATTATCTCTGAGCTATTCACTTTAATTCAATGAAACTATAGCTCGATCCACATCAACACCATCCTTGCCATTCTTCACGACTCCATGCAAAGTTAGTGATAGTCTTAAGCTTTTAAATAGCTTTGTTTTTAGAAAGTAATTTTTAGTATTATTAATTATTAGTCGAGTCATTTAGTTAGACCTTTCATAGGTAATATTTTTGTTTCCCCAAATGATGGGATTGAAAAGTGTTTAGGTTATTATTTATTTAAGTTTATTATCATTGTTGTTTTTATAGAAAAAAATTCGTTATTTTTGTGTTTAGTATTGTTAAAAGTTGTATTGTCAAGAGTCAAAGTCAAAAGTCCATTTTTTTGCCTCGCGGACGTATTTTCAGCGTTACCCGACGCCCAAGTCCAAATCGAGGGGGCATTCTAAATTGAGCTCCATGATAAAATTCAACCTGAGTTAAGCGAACACCTATTGGAGGTCGAGGCAATAGAAGATGGAGGGTGATCAACGCCTCTCATTAGTCACCAACGACGGGGTCACATACAACACTAGTGACACATTTTTTATATATTATTTCAGTTGTGTGGTGTGTGTAGAATAAAATGGTGTGTGGTTTCCTTCCCATGTTATGATTGAAACGAGGAGAATGTGTATTACAAATATTGAAAACAATTGTATAGGAGGAAGTCGAATCGCAACGATCCTTTAAGCGGTGATATTCTTCGACTGTCGCACGTATAACATCAATTGGATGGTGAAAGAGCATTCACTGGAAGTGAAAGCGGAAACTGTTGAGTTCGCGTATGTAGGTGAATTAGTGGAAGTGTGATCATCCGGTAAGGGATTCACTGTGGTGAAGTGGATTGGTCATGTACAACAAGATCCAAGCCAACAGTATGCAGACCTAAAAGTATGCGGAGGCATACGATTTTGTTTCCAATTTTTCAGATGTGCTTTCTTCCCATGTAAACACTAAGGGGGAATGTTAGGAATATTATGCTTAATGTTCACATATATTATTGGTAGTATGAACACTCTACAATAATTCGTATATTTTGGGTTATTTTGATATATATGTGAAGTTGTTCAAAAAAATTCACATATATAGTGATATTATTTGTAACTATCCTAAATAATAGGAACAAAGTTTCCTATTATTGTGGAGAGATTCTATCTGAGAATATAACTTATTATTGCTATGTTGTGTCACTTTCAATTACCCTATGACACACTCTCGTGATTCGAGTTCACACTTGAATGTTGAGGGCATAATACACTCATGAACCTCACATCATTGCATGCTTCACACTATGCACATTCATCACATCTCTTTCTAGCAGATCCTATCACACATTATACACACTTTGCACGCTATACATTCACGATATCTCTTTCTCGTATCTCTTATCACATGTTGCACTTATTTCCCAATGACGCACTCTAGTTCCATGGTTCATACTCGACTGCTTTGAGGGTCTCAATCTGAAATGAACCTCACATCATCTCACTCAAAAGTTATGCTCTACGCTTTGACGATAATATCTTTCTAGCTCACACCATTCAAACCATTTCCGATGACACACTCTTGTTCTATGGTTCATTCTCGACTATTGAGGGGTATTTTATAAATGAACCTCATCTCATGCATACTCATTCACATTCGCTCAGGGGGCATAATGCTCCTATCACACTCACTTTGCATTCCATTCCATTCACATCCACAACATACTGCATATCTTAGTTGCATTTATTCTTGTTTTTGTTAGGAAAAATATTAGTGTTTACATTATTAATGTGTGTATAATTTATATTATCAAGGATACTATAAATGTCGTTGTAATAACAACTCATATTATGAGTTGTTAAGTATTGGTTGTTAAACCAAACTCATGTAAATAGGTTTAGGAAGATTGATAGTTAATTTGTTTCCTATATTCTAGGGAAACTAATGCCTATATATTAGGCTATTGTATTGTGTGAAATATATGCTTTGAATAGAAGATCATTCGTACAGTTTCTAGTCTCTGATATCTATGAAAATTTGATTTATAATCATCATTTGGTACGAGTGTTCTTGTATATATCGATGGTCACCATCATTGATTGTGTTTTATAGATCCGTCCAGTTTATTTTTGGTCTACATCAAATATAATTTATTTTAATGCAGTGTTTTCATATGTTTATCATCATTTCATTGAGGCTCAAAGCATGTAATGCAGATCTAATTTCGTTTCTCCATAAGCGTGGATATGAGCGGATCTGTTTGTAATTATACCTTCTAAGTAGTAATTGTTATTCTCAGATTGTCTACTTCACTTCCATTAGTCATAAAGGTCGGGCGAATAGTTTCTTTGAAGCATTTAATGGTGAGTATCGTGTGTTAATTCTGTAAGCAACAGTTATGATAATCTTGGCTCTATCATACTCAGACACCAATAGGCTCTCAGTCCTCCATGTACAACTATGCGTTATTGAACCAAATTTCATCTACAACCGAGCATTCATTCTTTTGTAGACTTCTAATTTGATTGCCATCGTTGATAAAATCCAACAGTTTGGTACCATTTGTATTCTAATCCTCCATGTTCATCGTATTTAGAGCTACATATCGGCCATATATCAGAAAAATTTCAGTGCTTTTGTTGTGGAGCGTGGGCTTATTGAAGTTTAATCTTAAACTATGCATTCTCGAGAGAATTCTTCTTCATGCCTATAGATCCGACGCCTTGAGCATATCCTCCTACATCCAAGAAAACTATAGATATTAGTTGTCTAAAAACAATTCTAACAATCTCTCTCCAGTTGGAATCCAGTCATGCATGCATTGAGTTCAAATTGACTTATTTTCTTTCATTTCTCCACTCGGGCTAGTAGTCCGCGTGCCATTTTTTTGGGTATTTATTCCATTTTCTTTCATCAAAGATTGTTTGTTTTTATAAAGGGTCTCATATGTTGGAAATAAGTTTCAATGTTTGATATATATGTTAACATTTGGTTCATTGTTGAGTCATATGTATTGTTACTTATAATATAAGTATTGTCACCGTATTGTATCATACCTAGTCAATAGGTTTTTAGAGTCATTTTATTATTTTATTAAAAGAAAAAAAAAGGAGTCTTTTGAAAAGAGTTATTGCGTCCTTGATAAGATATGACTATATTCAATAGTCATTATTAGTATAATGTTTTTAGAGTTTTTTCATGTTTATATGAAAGCTTTATAAGTAATATTCTTGTCCTTTTTGTATTGTTAGTCAATTTCATTGTGTAAAAAAGTGTCTTCGTCAAAAGTTTGAAAAATTTATTAAAAAAATAAAAAAATTTCCTTATGAACGCATTTTTGGTGGAATCCGACGTTCGGGTAAGGTATGTAATTATTGAGCCTCAAAGCCAAAATTTCTGAGCTAGCAACATGATACTGGAGGTAGGAGGAAACAAAGGATGGAGGGTGATCAACGCCTCTCATCAGTCACCAACGACGGGGTCACATTCAAATTTGGTGGCAGTATTTTCTATTATTTCAGTTGTGTGGTGTGTGCTTTGAATAAAATGGTGTGTGGTTTCCTTCCCCTATTTTGATTCAAATGAGGAAGATGTGCATTTTGGATGCTGAGAACAGTTGTATAGGAGGGTAGCTGAACTGGAGTGATCCTTTGACTGTAGAGATCCTTCGACTATCATACTTCTAACATCGATCGATTGGTGAAATCTATCGTTCACTGGAAGTGAAAGTGGGAACTGTTGAGTTCACATGTAGGTGAATCGGTGGAAGTGTGGTCATCTGGTATGGGGTTCACTATGGTGAAGCGGATTGGTCATGTGCAACAAGATCCAGATAACAAGATCCAAGCCAATAGTATGCAAACCTAAAAGTATGCGGAGGCATACGATTCTAGTTCCAGTTCTATGGTGCATTTTTTTCGTGTTCACATTAAGGGGGTGAAGCTTAACTATTAATAATGTTCACACTAAGGGGGTGAATGTTAGGAAAAATATTAGTGTTTACATTATTAATGTGTGTATAATTTATATTATCAAGGATACTATAAATGTCATTGTAATAACAACTCATATTATGAGTTGTTAAGTATTGGTTGTGTGAGTTTTGGTTGTTAAACCAAACTCACGTAAATTTAGGAAGATTGATAGTTAATTTGTTTCCTATATTCTAGGGAAACTAATGCCTATATATTAGGCTATTGTATTGTGTGAAATATATTGTAAATAGAAGATCATTCATACAGTTTCGGTCTCGATATCTATGCAAATTTGATGTATAATCATCGGTTTTTCTTATGCTTACATGTACGATTTGTTACACATGCTAGAAAAATAATTTGTATGTCATTATTTCTCTATATATACACATGCGCGTTCACTTTCCTTCTAGTCGTCAATGCAACCTTTACACATATCGTTACACACAACATGGATGCTTGGCACAATACCTCTTACTAGTTCGCAACGACTCCTGGGGGCATCCACTTTCGTACTCATCACAGGTGTTATTATTTCAAATTATACTATTTCCTATTTCATATTAGTACACTACTTTATCAGACCATACACACTTTGACATACATTTTATATTTCTAACATGCTAACGAGCGCTTCATGTACAAGATTTGTCTTACAAGAACTATTTAATACCATGGTGTCATCGATATCTTGCTTGTCACTATTTGTCATTTCTTTCTCATTGTATGCCATTATTTGCAGGATTTTCCCTTTGTATTGTGTGCACACTATATGTTTTTGGCCACTTCGGCCTCAATTTTCTTACAACATTGTGAATGATGTCCCATGTCTACAACCCACTTTTCATGGTCTACATTGTCTTCTTGTGTATTATCTACTTTCTTGCTAGATTACATATTGTCTTCTCGCATGCATATTCATCTTATTTTGCACTAACACTTGTCTCCAACCACTTTGTTTGATGTGCCTTGGTTTCTACCAAGAAAATTCCCCTCCCTATAAGGCATCAATTTCAGCACAACATATGGTCCTCCTTTGGGCTGCATACTCCTTGCAACATCGCATGCACCTCAAACGAGGGGGCATCCATCGGGTGAATTAGTCACCCCATACAACAATTCAAGATCGGCCCAACACATTATTCGATCACGAACGACCTAGAATTTGACTTGGGTCTTTAGCACAACACGGAGGCCATCACCCAAACATAGATAGTAACACCTGGATGCCCTTGAACCTTCCCCTGTCTACCTATGTTCACGGGGAAGTTACATAGTTTTTCTCAAATTTGCATAGTTCACAACAATTTTTACGGTGGTTTTACAGATGAGACACAATCCTTCAACACTCCACATGCATGCATTATACCTTGTTTTCTTCATTCGCATTGGATCGACTAGATCGTATTTGAGCACACCATCTGCAGTGGTTTTTATATTTTGGGAAGAAATCAAAGGTTTGAGAATAACACTACACATTTCTCCCTACACTTCTTTCACACTTAGCGTGAGATCGCCCAAAAAAATCCTACTTGGTGCGGTTGGCATGAGATCGCTTGAAAAACTCATTCTTGGTGTGAGATCACCCAAAAACTCATTCTTCTACAATATATTCAGGATCTTTTCTATTTGTTTCACTCATCACAGATCAGGTGTACATTTTCCTTTTTCACATTTTTGCACGCTTTTACTGTTTGGATCGAATATGTCATATACACATAATTTACTACGCGTTTTCTCTTCTCGTTTGCAAGTCTGTCCTTATGGGAAGAAAAAATCACATCATCAAGCATCAAGTGACATCAAAAATAGGTACAACATGACATTTAAACATATGCTATTTGTCACTTCCTCTTCTCTAGCTTCCACGCTTCACTTTTTATCACTCCATGTTTTTCTTGTCTCTTCGGCACACTTTTCGCCATCGATCTACATGGCTATCAGGCACGTATCTTTTATCTACTTTATGTTATCGAGCATTTTCTTAACAATATAAAGTGGGGGAAAATGTAGATACTAAATCACACACTTTGGGTACATTTCTAGGTCGTAGTTACATACCACTATTCATATGATTCCTGAGCAAGAAAAGAACTAATTGGCCATTGTCTTTGGCCTCTTTGCTTTCTTTCTAGTTTTCTTCTTTGTCTTACACACCTTCTTGCCTAGTATGACTTTTGACACTCCATTTTTTCTAAGTTTGGACACCAGTGCCCAGCCAGGATGCCAGTGTCAGGCACCCTCGTCCCCTCTGGACGCCCCCGACCTCTTTGCATCTTGCTCGCATATTTTGGGTCCTTTCTAGCTGTTGGGAATATTTATTTCTTATGAGTCGGCCTTTTAGTGGTTAATTATGAAATTCAAACAAGGGAATCATATAAATACAAAGATATGCGACCATAAAAAAAGACTAAGCACTAAGCATAATCTATCACTACTTAAAGGTTGCATTCCAAGAGCATTAAAAGAGAATTCAAGAATCCATCTAGCTTCACACAAGTGACAAGGGACTGTCATTTCTATATACATCCATAGGAGGAAGTTTATTTTTCTATGCACATATCTATCTACAGGGTAAGTGCACAAAGATGGGGGCCAAAAGGAGGTAAAAAAGGGACACCTTTTTCCTAAAATCGGTGAAACCCGTACTTGTCGACTAAATCGGCATGCCTATGCTGAAAATTTGACAAAGTGATAAGAATAAATATGGTAGAGATAATAATCTAGTTTCTAAACTACTATTTTTTTGAAAATGGTTGAGATTAAGAGGCTCAAATGTGGTGCGCACACAAAGTATGTCTATTTTGTGTAAAAAGATAACAACCTATTGTGTGTACGCCCCCATTTTTGAGTTGTATAATTTTATTTTTCAAATCCCTTTTGTATAAAGTTAGATAAGACCATGTATGAGGTCCCACTAAATTTTCATAATTTTTGGATGAATATATAATTTTTTATTAATTTTCAAAGTGCACATATCCCGAAAATGAAATATTTGTGTGTGCACCCCCATAACTTTGAGAAAAAAGTCATTTTTAGTTTTTTTTTTTTTAGTGCGTGTAGAATGGAGTTTAGAAAAACCACTTTTTTTTAATTTGGATGAAAAAATCGTAAATTGTGCACCAAAACGTATGCATAGGTTTTTGCAAGAAAATAAGGCACTAGTAAAAGAAATTATGGATGAAAGCCTTAAACTAATCAAATTTTAAAAAGAATTATATTGTCATCAAGGTTAAAACGAGCTTGACATCGTAGTATAATTTATTTTTGAATATTATGTTTTAATACATGAGATATTGGGGTGCACACATGAAATTTTTATGTTTTTCTGACAAACATGATTTTAATCGCAATACACAGTTGAAACCTTTGGTTTGGAAATCCAAGCCTTTGGATTGGGTATTCAAAACCCCAACATGATGAAATGTGAGTGTGTTATAATGCACTCACGTTTTCGCATTTCCGATGCGGAATATGTCCATTTGGGAGGATAACGTGGAAAAACACATAAAAACCATAACTCAAGCACATTATAACGCTAGTGCATTATAACGCGAGCGCATTTCGGCTTGGTAAACTTGAGCCGTAACGCGAACATGTCATAATGTGACCTAGATTTTCCCTTTTTGTATTATAGCAACCAAGCCATAACATGAGAGCGTTATGGCCAAAATGGCCAAAAAATAATTTGTGTCCGCTTTTTGGCCCCCCTTCTTTGTGCATACACCCTACATTTTCTATATTTAGCTATTGCTCACCATTCAAGTGCATCCGATATAAGATCCACCTAGGGCACAATTCTTCACACATACACACAGAACTACATGGATTCTAAAATGTAGTGCATCGCCTGGATCGTAAGTTCACTAAGTCAGGTGACTAGCGGGGTTAGTCTGAATCCCCATTTGCATCTTTTTTATTTTTAGGATTTAATGTGTTTTAAGGTTTTACAGGTGCTCTTTCTCTTTGCAGGTTTAAAGAAAATTTGGAGATCAAGTCACAAAGTACATGTTACCAAAGGAGAACATTAGCAAACATCTTGCGACCCTACGAAGATCATTTTCTGAGGTTTTGAGCGATCATTGCACCCAGCACGAGGTCTACAATGCCTCTAACCTAGTCTAGGCACCCTAGTCCCAACATTTCCAAAATTCACACAATTTTATGGGCTTAGTTGCGAAAGTATGCCCTCCTGTTTCATTAGTTTTCCAGCTCGGCACAACTTCATATTTATTGCAAATGAACTAAGTATCTTACTCTCTCTTACACTTAGGGTCTCAAATTTATTAAATTACTTGCTTGTGTCAAATCTGTATTTTATTGCACATCTATATTTGTGCTATAAGTTAATTAGGATTTAGCATTTATTTTCCAATATTTTCTTAATCATTAACGAAATGCTTTTCTCGAGCCCGGTTTGTTGTTTTGTAGCTTGGGACAACAATCTAAAGTTAGAAATTTGTTTTGAATTTAGCTTGTGGTTTGGAGAACCATGTTGGGGAATGGAATTCCACCACCGCATACCTATAGAGTCTCACCAAGAGAATTGTAATCAAATTTTAGTTTTGAGAAAACTACTTTGGGAACTAGTTTTACGAGTGGGGTTTGTAGGCCACTTGTCGATTTGTAGTGCGGAAACCAACCCGACACATTTACAATAATCGATCCAAAAAGTAGTCACAAATTTAACCTTGGATTCTAAAAATGAATTATGCCAATTCCAAGGGTTTCTTTGTATATATGGGAGTGGTTAGGAATTGAAAAATGTGTGTATGAGTTTTGGATGTTGGTTTTCAAACTCAATTTCGTAGCCACTCTAGCTAAATTGGTCACTTTTGTAAATACACAACAATAACTAGAAAAATATGGTGGGACCCCTTTATGCCTAATAACTGATGGTAAATTTTTGTGCACCATCACATGAATGTATTGAACCTCTATTTGTTACTTGTATTGAGAAATTTTCTTGTGGGAAATATGGTGTTTCTCTCTCTCTCTCTAAAATTGAAAATGCAAGTAAATCGAATACGTATTCCATACCCTTTCTAACCGCATGCAAAGAGTCTTGATTTTGTTGCGAATAAAAAATATGTAATCGTGAAATTTGTTAGATTGAATAGGAGATCGTCATGCTAGCTATTTGGATTAGTCATGCTTTTGGTTGCATATACCCTAGAAAAAAGATCCATTAGTTATTCTGTGGTTTTGTTGTAGCATGTTATCTTTGAATGTAACATATGTGAAAAGGATAAACCTTCATTTTCATCACTGATGAAAATGTAACCATTGATTCCTAAAAATAATATGAAAACATAATTGCATTAGGGTGTTAGGAAATGAGTATTATCACGGGGATGTAATGCTAATTATGGGTTGTATGCTAATAAGGTTGTTGATGTATTTATTAACTAAAATTTGAAATGTCATTTATATAGCATGTTCATGTGTAGAATAATGAATGTGTTCATTGGGTGATTTATTAATCCTAGAGAAAATATTAGTGCTTTTGGTGACGAAATGATAACAATATTGTCTGGATATGTTGTTGAGTCAGATCTCGCTCGTGTTAGGTATAATACTTGTAGATAATATTGTATTCCTATTACTTAACGGAAATGATCATGTTATGGTATACCAAGTTCAATGCTAAATTGGTGGATGTATTCATTTTATGATCAACGAGCCATTAGAGAACCAAAAAATGGGACACAAAAACACCTTGTAAGGATTGCAAATGGTTAAAACTTATTAGGATAATATCCTCAAAGACAACAATGAGGACCCTAATCTTAGTAAGCCTTGTGAAGGACATTATAGACCATGTGTTAACCTTAAGCACTTTTGTACTAAATGGAATCAAGAGAGAATTTGGAGAACCAAGAATGGAAAAAGCAAGGGGGTGAAAGAACATTGAGAAACCTCACTAAATGATCTACATTTTACCATTGATATATGTACATGGATCCACTTTTTTCATGGTTATTCCCAAGATACCTAATAGTAGGTGTTGGCATGTGTGGCACAATTTCGTATGGTATAGTCTTGCATTTGAAATCATGAGGAGTAAATGTGTCTAAAAACACGATGGTATAGTTGAATTTGGAAAACTAAGTTAAATTGGAGGCGACTAAATTATGTAGTTACATGGGTTCGTGGGTGAAATTAAAGTGAATGCAAAAAGTTAAATTGAAAGTTATCAATCAAGCACTAGTGAATAGTAGAGTAAGGTGGATCCCACATATTAGTACATCAATGGAAATCCTTAGTTTAAATGGAAGGCAACTAATTGAGACTTGTTACTTAAATAGAAATGAGGGTGTAATTCATGTATGTATGTTTTATTGTAATGCAAAATTGTCATAGCTTTTATTGAAACCTTCACCCTAAGATAAAAACAAACAAGGAAGCCATTAATACCGTAACACCATGGTAAACCATACCTTCCTAAGAGAAGATGAATGTAGACATTGTCAAAAGAAGGAAGTGGGTGATTTACACTATATCCTATTAGTGGCTTGAGGTAAGTTACTTCCTTGGAGCCACCATACGATTGGTGTTATCGCATGAAATGACTAAATGAAATCTTAGCCTTATGTTAGATCTTAGTTTGGATTGTTAGATGAACTATTTTGATAGTATGGCCATAAAACTTAGAGTGATAGGAGGAATATGGAGTAGTGACCTATGTATAATAATATTCCTCTAGCATCGTACATTTTTAACTTTGTGATGACTTGTTTCAAAAATGATTCTTGGTGTTGAGTAGCTTGTGTGAAAAGTAATCTTAAACTAAGAAGGATATAAGAATATTGGGAAAGTATATAAAGATGTTAATGGGGTTGTTGAATCTAATTGCATGCTTTATCCATCTTGGACTTGCCTTATAAACTATTTAAAGAGAAAACATTAAAAAAAGTATTATTGCTTCATTGATTTAATTAGATGTCGTAAACTAATATGAGACTTATCACAAATGATTCATGATATGAAACTAACTCATGAAAGAACCCAGAAAATAAGATGAAGTAGTGTTTTTGTTGAATCTATTCATGAAAAGGATTCATGTTTAAAATATTGATATCATGTGTTTTGGTAATGTTAGTTATGCTTCTCATGATCTAACATCTCTTAAGTAATGGAATAAAATGCACATAAAAACAAAACTATAGATTTTGTGTCCTTTGGTTAATGAAAAACTTTGAGTGTCAGTGTTATGTGGGACCAATGTGTATCTTGTGATCGGTGTAACCGTAGTAAGTGCTTGTCAAACAAAAATGTTTTTTCCAATTTTACTATTGCATTTTGGGTTACAAATATTGGGTCGTTACACTTTTTTACCTTCCATAACCTCACGGATGACACCATTCGAGATAGATCTAAACCTAATTTTGTAAACAAATAATTCTAATACAAAATATATTAGGTGCCCTAAAATTTCCCCATATTCTGCAGTAACTATGTATGATCTTTATAAGTGTTGAAATATGTTGAAAATGAGCTAACAACGTTGAACTATGAAGGAGATATGTGCCCCCAAGATTCTTGAAATTGAGTAAAAAATGAATACAAATTTTCATGCCCCTGTAATGACCTAAAATGAGTATTCTGGATGTGAAAATTTGTAGAAAACTTGTATCCATAGGTGGAAATATGATAATGTTAAAAAACCTGCTGAAATTGCCCAGTGGTCAAAAACGTGCTGGGGCTCAAATTCATACATACAATAATGACCAAAGTGTATGGTTTTGATTGTGTGCTGTTTTTTCGCAATTTCGGTGTATGCTTGCATCTCTGGGTATCTTTACCATGTTTGTACCTACATCTATCCAAAAAAACTCTAAATGCATTTTCCAAAAATGTAAAATAAACTGGATAGATCCTCCTCTTCTTAGGCATGTGCAAAAACCATGTTGAGTGTGTAGCTCAAAATAAAAGGATGTGTAGTACTAAAAGATATATTTGACAATCTATGTAGAATGTTGCATAGGTGACCACCTTAAAGAACCTATACCTGTAAAAAGAAAGGTGTTTGTGCATGGTGGAAACCACACATAACTAAAATAATGCTAACAATAAATAACGATGGTAGAAGATAGAGTAACCAATAATAATAATTTATGTAGAAGAAAAAATGAACAACACCAATGCATCCAATTACAAACAATAACATATAAAAGTATACAAATGGATTGGAGCCTACCTATATGGGACATCCACGATGTCACAAGACAATCAAGGCCCATAGGCCTGGTATAATGGAGCAAAAAGAAGAAATATATACATAAACATGGGACACCCACATTGTCACAAGAAAATCAAGAAACTTAGGCCACAATCAATGAATCTAACAATCAATAACACACACAACTAGGAAGCATGTATAACATCAAAGAGGATCAAAATGTAATAAATAAAAATGGAAATAGTAAAAAGATATGTCACCGCTGCACAAGACATATATGTTAGTCCCGTTAGTTTGAAAATTAATAGTAAGAAAATAATGTATATAATTGAGCATAAATGAGGAATTGCAAAAGGAACTATAATAGAACAATAACACCTATAGGGTGTGGAGGGGTTGCTCCAAAATGATGAGAATGTAAGGAAGCAAGAGTACTCATATAAGTGTGTATCAATCTATGTGTCCTGCATCTAACTCAATATACCAAGTGAACACATGTGTAAAGAAATAAAACATGCTATCTACCAAAGTGACAAACAACACATCTAATGTAAAGTGCTAACAACTCAAATAAAATGCATAGGTCTAATTTTGTATTTTTCCAATAGTTGAATGTTTTTGTATTATCACAATGCATAACTATGTACAAAAGGGGTGGGTAGCAAGAAATTTATCCAATGAGAACCTCCTAAAGAGGTGAAGAAGCCGTTAGGGGAGATGGAGGCTTAATCTTCAATTATGATTCAAGTGGTACCATAAAAGTAACATATGCCAAAAAAGGTCTAATAGATGCGTAAGTAGCATATGAAGAATGGTCTTGATGTATGGAATAGAGGAATGAGTGTGGCGACCACTTGGAGGTTGTCGAGAAGCTCTATAGGTAGTATGTGCACTAAAGGATCAACATATGAATCTAGGTGAGGGGAGATGACGAGAAATAATATAGGGATTTAACCCGATCGGAAGACTTATAGCAGTGAGATGAAGTGTGTGTAAGCAAATGTCTATCGGGAAACCTAGGAGGACTAGAGTGACTAGGAATATTGTACAAGAGGACAAGCCTAGTGAGGAACTTAGAAGTGCTAGGGCGAAGAGAGGCATTATGAAAAACCAAAGATCTATCCATAGAAGGACTAGGAGGAGGAACTACAGAAGGAGAACTAGGCATGTTAGGAGAGAAACCTCAAAGGGAAAACCTATGATGGTGATAACCTGTTGATTTTGGATGAAATTAACACTTTGATGGATATCCAAGGAATAACCTCAAGAGTACGTAGCTCTAGGGAGACCTAATCGTAAGGCACTAAAACTAAGAGTATAAGCAACCAAGAATGAAACTAATGTAGTAATAGGACCAAAAGTGATGGGTAGAGTGATGCGGTGATAACAAGGATTTGTATCAAGTGCAAGATTGTGCACAGAAATGCCCAAATAATGAAGCCATGTGAGAGAACAAACATTGTCCTTATTGTACAAATTGATTAAAACAAATTCTATGGGTATGTGATTTATAGAAATAAGAATGACCAAGGTATTTAAAATAAGTGCAATATTGATATCAGAGTCATCAAAAGTGATTATTGGAGTAGAAGATAGTGTATGATTAATTGTGCTAATCGATGCATCTAAGGGGTAGTCATAGGAGGGAAATGTAGGCACCACATGATACACATTATGTACATATGAAGAATATTTTAGTTGTCATGTTTCGGAAGTGGATCATTGAAGATTTTAACGTTAGATTTGTCATTGATTAACTTTAAAGATTTAGTGGGCTTTTCACATTCAATAGTTTTATAATCAATAAGATCTTTAATAACATGATGAAGCTTTAAGTAGTTGTCTATAGAGTGCCCAACACATCGATGATAATCATAATAGGCATTGACATTGAAATTATTTCTTTGAGGTATACTCATATCAAACTCAAATAAAGGAGGGAGAGACACACTCAAGTAATTGTTTCAAGACCATGTGAGGAGGAGTTGGAAAACAAGTAAATTTACGGAACACGGGTTGCAATTGTATCATAACATGTTGTGAGATTACATTAACAATGTACTTAGAAGTAGATTTAGCATCATTGGGATCACCTTTGAATGTGGGTTTGTATGAAAACTTGATAGCAATTGGGGGAGGAGAGCTAGCAATGTACTTGAGTTTGTTCATATGTAACAATTTAGCTTCACGCTCTTTCAAGGTGTGGCATAGATGGTCAAAATATCTAAACTTGTCAAACATTTCCGAATCTTGTAAAGGATCTAATAAGATTTATATGAATAATTCTTGAAATTCATTATCAACTAAGATATTGTTCATTTTGTTAAGCAGGGTCTTGTAATGTAATACATATGCATTAAGAGGTTCATTAGACCCTTTTCATATTTGAGCCAATTGTGCATAAAAAATTTTGTCCTCAATATTGATAGAAAAATGTGCTAAAAGTAAAATTTCTAAAGTAGTGAATGCGCACATAGAGTGGGTAGGGAGAGCGTAAAACCACTATAATCCAAATTCCTTAATACTTGGGGAAAAGTGTTGTAAGAAAGGTGTCATTAAAAGAATAATCAAAGGAAGCAAATAGAATGCACAAATATGCTCAACAAGATCCCCTTTACTATCATGGATAGGAAATTTAGAAGGAAAAAAACCAATAGGTAATAGATAAGAAACCACTTCAGGTATGAGTGGATTATGAAGCAATTGTGTAGAATCCATAGTATTAGAGGAAGCATATGCACCTTCTTGCAATTGTAAGATTTGTGCTTGTAAATTATGAACAAGGGATTCAAGAGCTTATATGTTAGAAGAAGATACATGCAAACCATGAGGACTAGATGTGGGATGTGTAGTAATAATTGTGGTTGCAGGGATATACATAGAGACATTTGGGATTGATATATGGGGTGCCCCCAAAGGGGTAGGCACCACAAATGTGGGAACAATAGATGTTGGTAAAGTGGAAGGGAGTTGGGGCTGTCCAACAAGGGACTCTTCACTAGTCTTCAAATCATGAGCCAACTTAACAACAAGAAGGATTTTAATGATAGGCTTAATGTGGTGAGGGTTCTAATGAAGTTTTTCTCAAAAATTAGACACAAGTTGAACTTGGTTAGTATCCACAATGTTATTATCATCATGGGAAAAATCATCAGAATGCTCACTATGAGTTTCAAGATCATGTAATGGGACCTCATTGTCTTGGTCAAGGATGGAAGGATTGATAATAATATGCATTTAGACAAGGCCATGAAATTACAATGCTTGCAAATAGGAGGGAAATATCGAGATGCTCAATGAGTTGATTGGAAAGCCAAACACTATATTAGAAGGGCATAATAGTAAAGCATATGCACTTTGAAATACTATAAGATAATGAAGAAGGAATTCTATCATTTCCCTAGGGCATCTAGGGTTCATGCCTAATACAAAAGGAACTAGATATATCCTAGATTAGGTGAAGGGTTTGATCAAAATTAGGTTCACAAAAATGTTTACCCTTAATTAAATTATTAATGATGAGCGATACATATTTTAATTAGGTTTAATAGGGTAAGGTTTAGATAATTGATGACTATTCTAATCAATTAAATTCCAAAATTAATTATGCAATATTATAATAGTGTTCTAGATCATGCAACACAAGATATAACTTTGAAAACACAATGGAAGACATGTACACCTTTGAGTGTAGATGATTCGCAAGCTATCGAGTGCATCTTGTTAGAACATGGATATTTGAACTGGAAGTGCCTCAAAACTAATACTATAATTGCAAACCACCTTGGTTTAGGATTATACCATTCGATCAGACAGACCATACTATTTTGCCCCTTTTGTATGGTCTTGGAGTTGCTATACTTATGCTCCCGTAAATTTTTGTATTGGATCTATGCCTATATTTGTTTATTGTTATCAAACCCTAGTTATCACACATGCAATGAAGCACATATAAGTTTTTAGATAGCAATTGAAGGAGAAACCCAAAGATTTTAACTTGCTACATACATAAGACTTCCATATTTCAAAAACTAAGACAATTGTCCCTAACCATGTATCGACGAGTTGGTTTATCGACGCCACATATATTCTAAGAGTAAATAATCCTTAGGAAGCATCAAGGTATATGGATTCTATTGGTGCTCAATCCAATTCCTTGGATTAAACTAGTATTTTTAAATAGAATCCCTGTGCATGTAGCTAATTACGTGTGCTTTATATTGCTCCCCATGCATCATAGATCATTTTGAGTCAAAATGAAGTGTCTATTTGCTATAAATTTCACGCCTTAGCCCATATAAGATAAGATTCAACAAAAATATCAGGGGACTGGTTCAATGTGAATTATTAATAAAAGTATGAAAGCTACGGGCTCACTGGTGGTCAAGATATGAATACTTCTTGCAATGAAGAGCTTTCCGTCAACACTAAATGATCCAAACTGCTCCAAGAATTCAAAGCTCTAAAGGTCTAAGAGCATGTAACTCGAACATGAAGAAAAAAAGCTACAGGAATGGTTGAAAAATCTCGATTAAAAAGGACTTATCCATTTTAACGAAGGAAAAACTATCTAAATGGCCATCAATTTCAATGCCAAGGTTAGCAGGGACATGTGACATAATTTCAAGGGTGAAAGGAGGGGCCACGTGGCAGATTCCAACTCTCCTCAAAGCATTTTGGCTTCGCAGACCTCAAGTCCTCGGATCAAATTGTGTTAGATAATTATATCGGGTCCGGGCATGGTCAAGGCAAGTAAAAGGACACGTGGTGGATGAAGGTGACGAAATATATCGAAAAATCAACTACCAAGGTGGACACATGTCACCATGTTATGGTAATCTTCGAGTAGATGGGCTTCGGACGAACCTCAAGTCTACGGAATCAACCATGTTTCAAAGCATTATGGGTCCGCGGTGAAAGCAAAGTCAAGGATGGTCGGGAGCGGGGCTATGTTATAAATTTTAGGCCCGCGAGAGTAAAATAAAAGCAATAGTCAACATGCAAATGTAAAGAAATCCCGCCCCATGCACCCAATAAGGGACGGACATGTGACATATCTTAGGCCCCGAGGACAAATTTGAATTTTTGTATTTCATAGAATTAAATTTTTGACATGTAAACCACAAAGGAATCCCCTCGCTTGCAGCCAATGGAAGACCGACACGTGGTAAAGAAAAATTAATGCACACGTTGGCGTGGAGGCAATCACTCGAGCTAATTAGAGGTCGCCACGTGCCAAGCTCTTGTTCATCCTAACATACAAAACTTCAGAGGGCCATATCTTTCGATCCAAAGCTCTAAATATTATAAAATTTATATAATTGAAAAGGTATCTTCAAGCCCTTCACTTGACATCATCAAATTTAGGAATTGATGACAGTTGGTGGGATAAAATTTCTTTTGCATTAAAGATGTAATTGTAGTATTGGTCAACCACCCGAATTGATGAAGTATGGTGTCTTTTTTTTCTGTGCATGCAAGACAAAAGGAATGAATGATTTTGGCAGGCACCCATGCTCCTTTGCAGGATTTTAATGCTTCTTATTAGTGGTTGTAGAAGGAAATAATATTTTTCTTCTTTCTTTCTCCTTCTCATCTTCTATATAATGTAACAGTCTTTCATTTGCCCGAGGAGGCAGATTGGGGGGTAGTTGTTGAATTTTTGATTAAAATTTTTAGGTTCTAGTTTCTAGTTTCTTGCAAAACATCTGTATGTATTGAGTTCTGTAAGGAAGATCTAAGGTGGTTGCATTGTACAACCATTAACAGGTTTTGAAGGCATTTGTTTATGTCCCCTAGCCAAAACTTACATGAATAAGATTCTGACTATTTTGATCAAGCTATACTTTCCGTTTCTCATGCTTTGAATGAATGAAAGAGGCAATATGGTTTTGTTGTTGTCTTGCATTGGATTTACTTTGTTAAGTACACAAAGGTATTCTTTAGTTGATGTATTCTTTTAGTTACTATGAGCATTGGAGAATAGTGTATATTTTGCAGTGGTTCAACTCAATTATAAAATCCTAAAGGCAACATCACTTTTGAATAGCTTTTGTAATCCCTTAAGGGTATTTTGGGTGTATGAAACAAAGATAGCAAGTGATTTATCTCAGCTCTAACTCCATGATTTTTGGTTAGCATTGTGAAGACTGTAGATGACATTTGTGCACATTGAGTATCAATGAATGCAAATATTATTTCACAGACTGTGTCAAATTGATTGTTCCTTTCAAGCATTGTAGTCAAGGATGGATTCTTTCCATGGGAACACTATTATACCAAGGTCATAAAAGCAACTGCCCTTTCCCCTCCAAATATCAATTAAATAACAAAAAACCAAGTTATCTACATACCCACTAAGCATATCATACCTGCAAACCAAACATATGCTTATTCTGCAAAGCTGAGCTTTAAATTTGTCCATTACCAGTAAGCTTTGCCAAAATCCTGCCAAGTCTGTGATCCAATATCATTAAAAACAACCTTGGTCTAAATTGTTATGCAAAATGCAATATCTGAAGTTGTTCATTATCTGCCTTTGGATCTGTGTTTGATTGTCAAGTGCTTACAATAAATAAAGTGACAACTCTTTTGAGAGAAGTATTATATCCATGGTTGCACTTGCTTCAAATTGATTTATGCCAACCATAAAGGAAACTGAGCCTTGAAAGCCTTTCCTTTATTCAAATCCCCCAACTAGGTCCTCTCACCTTGGTCCATGTAGAGCCAAAAGTAGCAGGGTAAAGCCATCCCCTTTGTGAAGGTGCCTCCTGAACACTTCCTTTATTTGAGTCATTGAGTTGAGTGTTGAACAAATCCCCAACTATCAACGATGAAATTTTTTCATTGTTCATAACTCTTTCAAAGCCAACCCACTCATTAGTTGCTCATCTCCCAGGGGTGCTATTTTGGGAGCAGCCAGATCCTTCATCATCTAGGTGTTCAAGGGCAATAAACTTATTGGCATAAGAGGGTATCCTAAGGTAAAATGGTACGTAATCCAACACTTGGAGAATCCTCTGTTTCTCTTTGATATATTCTATGTATTCGGAAGGGGTGGACTTCAAGAGTAATAGAACATGACATTTTTCTCTAAGTGTAATGACATTTTCATCTAAAAAATTCACCCTAGAAAGGGGTTGTGAAATAGGAATGGTGGGCCAAGAGGGCACACATAAAGACGTGGCTTGTGAAGTGTAAGAGAGAAATGTTGGAATTTAGTGGAGGGTGGCACAACTTGTTTGGTAGTAGTTACAAAATAGTTAGCTCCATAGCTCCAACAAGGTGGTAAGTCATGGTTGTAGGTTGAACGACACCATGAGAGGTATTTTGGTTATTGGTGATTTGTGGTCTAACTATTATTAGAGTTTGCGGGGGATTTGTTATCTATTGGGATTTTTTTCTGCGAGGTTTGAAGAGTTACAACCATAAAAGGGCATTCTCAAATCATATGGTCCAAGGCTTGAAACCAAAAATAGGTATTCAAAAGGTTAATGTAAAACACATTCTGGGGAGAATTGAGACTCGCAAATATGGATATATATGGTTTCCGAGATTTTCCCCAAATTGATTTCTACGCAGATGCAATTTTGAGGGTGAATTGCGTAAAACTTAGGATGTTTGAGGCAAATGAAATGATTAAAGAGTTTTATTAGTTTCTCAACAAATCCCCATAGGGGTAGAAGGAGACCAAGAACTTCTATCCAGACTGGGATTTTGAGTTTGGATTCCTTAGAGACCTGGAAATGTTTGGTGTAGTGGGAAAAGACAACTAGAGTGTCACATATAAACCATGGGTTGTGATTAAAAATGGACTTATCGTGTTCGACATTGTTAAAGTGAAACCAAAAAAACATTTAGTTAGGTTTTGAACTCCCTCTAGCTTGACATCATGGGGTTGTTGGTGGTTACACACCCATTGTCTGAGAAGGATTTTGGGGGACTCAACCAAAAAAATACCAAACAAGAGTGAAAGATTCAAATCGGCTTCATTCTTTGTCAAATTTAATTAAATCGAGAAAAACATTAGGCATAAGGGTTTCTGGGTCAGAACAGTATCTCGTGGAAGACCTTCCAGAAAAACTCCTTGCCTTCTTTGGTGTCATGGTTATCAAAATCTCCACCGACGATACCTATATAAAATGATGCATGTGCCAAAGAGATGGCCATAAATATAGGCTTAATCACTAATCACCGCCATAGGGCGGAGTGATGGATTGATTTAGTACAATAAATGCATAAAACTATAAGATTCCCTACCTAGATCCCTAATATATTGATAGTATGAGACTAGGGTAGTAGGCGTACCCTCACAACTTAGACAACATTCTCAAACATAGCTAATTAAGGTTCCCTCCTAAAGTTTAACATTAGAAAAAATGCATTGAGTGTCTTTTTTTTTCTCTGCAGAGTAAATAATTCACTATTCACTATTTCAAATTATCCTCAAATCATTTACAAGAAATTGATTTTAGCCAAACATTAATGAATAACATAACTTTGATAGGGCAACTTTCTTACTAATTTGAGTTCTAAATCGAGAATAAAAAAATTCAATCAAATAATACAAATTCACATATTTATATCATCACAATCATATTTTCTTTTTGGACATTTGTTCTTCCATCTCCTTGTAAAGTTGGATTTATTCTAGATCCTCAAAATAACCCATAAAATAGAAAGAACTCCTAAAAATTTAAGTAGACGAATATATTTAAACATAAAAGCAACAAACCATGATATTTTATTAGCTACACAATAATCTCAATGATTAAACAAAACAACAATAGATGAGTCTCTTGCCAAGTCACTTAATAGTAATTTTTATTATAATTATTTTTATTTACTACATCTAACTATTTTTATAATTTAATTATATTAATAATGTTTATAATAATTAAGTAGTTATATTAATAATGTCTATAAATTAATTTTACAGAATAATTTGTAATTGAAAAATGATCATATTATATACGAGTCAAATAATTATTAGTTTAAAAACTCAATTTCATTATAAAAAAATCATTTCTAATATAGCAAAATTCAATATATCTAATCTATTAATCTAATTTTTAAAAATTTAAGTTTTTATTTTTGTATTTATAAGAAAATTAAACAATAAGTTTTTTTACCTCTTATCTCTATGTCATTCAATATATGTAAACATAATATTCAAATATCTATTTGATTAATTTACTTCAACATATCTAATCTATTAATTAAATTTGGAAGACTCGAATTTTTTTTTATAACAATAAGAAATTAAAAAGAGAGTTTTTGTTCAATACCTCTTTTTCTTTAACAATTCTTTTTCTCTACCTTTTTTAAGCTTGTTTTTACTTTTTCTTTTTGTTTGTATTTATTTGTTATCGTATATTATTTATATTAATAAGAAATTAAAAAGAGAGTTTTTGTTCAATACCTCTTTTTCTTTAGCGCTTCTTTTTTCTACAATTTTTTCTCTACCTTTTTTTTGCTTATTTTTACTTTTTCTTTTTGTTTGTATTTATTTAATATCGTATTTTATTTATATTAATATGCATCATTTTTCTTGAATACATTTAGTTAGTTCTATTTCATAGTATTTTATTTTATTTTTTTATTTTGTCAACCATTAAAAGTGAACATACTGCAGTGGCATCACAACGCGTTCTACCATCCTTAGATGCTATTACATGAATGCCTTAAATGTAATTCATTTAAGTCAAGGTGTCATTGGTGGTATTTTTATTTTTAAAATATAAGGTGAAATGTCATTTTATAATAAATGATTTATTAATTCAATGTAAGATGTCAAATCATAATTATGAACAAATATTGAGGCATATTTTAATGATATTTATTTTTAAAAATTATTGTAATCATAAAAAGGAATAAGGGAAAAATTTGTTAAATCAAATGTTGTGAAGAAAATAAATGTATTTTAATTTTGTTTGATAAAAAAATATACAAGTCAAAGTTTTAGACATGCTAAATTCAACATAAAAGAATAATATTAGATTTAGATTGAGTGAAACCATGAAGTAATTATTGGATTAAGTAAAATTGATTCCTATAATTACCTTACCTTCCACAAGGACCAATAAATCCCTTTTTTATTTCTTTTGCAACTCGTTGGACACTTTGGAGAGGAACAACCATGCCAAGGTTATCACTATCTCAACCATTTCCAATATTTTAGCCGAGTGTATTATTTTATTAATTGGGGGGGTGGGGGGCGGAGCGGGGCATTTATCCACACGTACATGTTTATTGTAGGTTTTGTAGGTACATTGGACTTGTTTCGAGGTGTAAATTTTGTATGCACTTGTATGTTTTATCATGATATGTATGTACACACACATAAATGATGTATTACACACACACACACACACACACCTAATTTTCTTAATGTGTATATATTAGTAATAAAATTGAATTATTTTAGTGTATATGTCCTTGCTATTACAAATAAACTATTATTAGTACATTTTCTTGTATTATAATTGTTTTTTGTCGTATCTACCATATTTTCTCTCTTTCATCTCTCTTCCCCACACTCCCTTATGTGTTCTAGTGGTCTCTCTAGAATTATGCATGAATGACCCTCGACCTTGCAATAGTGAGTGTATGGTTTAGGTGTTTGTTGTTATTTGGACCCTTTGACCCTCATTCAAGAGTCCATCAAGGTTTTTGTTTTTTTTTTTTTAAATATTAGTTTTCCATCTATTACATGAAGGACACACCAATATACTCTTAATTAAAATTTAATATGTTTATGAATATAAAACTACACTAGAACATTTAGGGCAACAAAAAATATATGGAAGGAATCACGCGAAATGCCAAAAGCAATCGGTTCAAACATTCAAGTTAGAGATTCAAAATCTTAGCACAATATGTAAATTCACTTCATTTCACTTATATCACAACTATATAAATAACTAAAAGCAATGTTCAAAATTAAATTCATCTAAACTCGTCTAAGAATTTAAACTCGTAATAAAAAGGTGGTTTAAAATTTACTCGTACAAAAATCAAAATCCAAAAACATTTGACAATGTTAAAGTTTAATATATTATTAAATTTGTGAAAAAAGGGTGAAAATTAAAAAAGCCACTCAATGGATTAAATAATTTCAACACATCACTATCAGCGTGTTAATTAAATTTGGAAAGCAATGTCTCATAATTAGTTATAACTCATTGTCCTTCAAAATATATTAAAGAAATCAAAGACTCCGGTAAGTGTAATTTTCGGAAACCAAATCTATTACAATTTACTGAGCGCCATTGAACATAGTCAGAATTCGGAAACCAAATCTATTACAATTTACGAGCATGATTAAAAGACTGGTGGTTTTATACGGAAAAGAAATGAGACCCTTTGGCTCTAAAAATGGAAGAAAATAAAGTGTGTTTAACTTTCTTGCTTCCGAACCATTGCTAATCGCCAGTGCCACCTTACACTTATCCACACAAATTCCTTTGTTTATCGTTTTCTTTATAAAAGGAATTTTACTCTTGCTTTTGGTTGTGAATCATGATTCTTAGAGCTAATTTTTTTAATGATGTTTCAAATGTTTCATGTACGTTATAATTTTTTAAGTCCTATTTTTTCATGTTGATTCAATTCTATGATATTTCATTTTTGATTTATTGTTTTGGTAAATATTCATATGTTGGAGTGTTATAGGAGAGAAATAGTGGTCATGGTTATGGTAGGAGTTGGATTGATGTCGCCTCGTCCACACACACTTTCATTAAAAACTCTATTTCTATCCCATTTTTTACTCTTTTTTTTTTTTTTGCAAGATCAAGAAAGAAGTGATGTGTAATACTCTTGTTCAATACTTTGAACAAGAGGAGTAAAGTTTTAGCAGAGTTCAAATGAAAACCAATGGGAGGTAAAAATGAAAGCAAAATATATATTGGAACATTAAACCATTTAAAAGGTTGCAAGGTATGAATAAAAAGCTAGTCATAGAGGTTATTCTAATTTGTCGAAAGTGTCTTCTATGAAGAGAGCCCTCTTGAAAAATGTCAAATTCAGAAGGCTCTTTCCCAAATGATGCAAATCATTTTATCGCTGATGTTTTTGGACGAGTCTAAGTTAGGAAAACTATTTTACAAAGACGTTCTTTTACCACCTCTTGCGAACCCGGTATGCCTAAACATCACGTACGTTCGTAGTCCTTGCTAAATCTAAATTTTTGACTTTACATCACTGAAAAGTGCTTTGGCGCAGTGGTGGGGACCTAAATTGGCGGGCAGCAGGTCGCGGGTTCCATTTTGGCTGGAACCACGCGAACGTGCGTGATGTTTAGGATCAGCGTTGCGAACCATGTTTCTTCTTGTTACTGTACACTACTTTACCCATACCTGACAATATTCTTACTGATGGTTTTGGTGACAGTTACTCCGGGGAGCTACGGATTCTGACATAAATGAGATTGATTTTTACGCCGAATGCATATATACAGTTGAAGTGAAGCTTGTTGATTTTGACATTAGCAAGAGTTCAACGAAGCACAGCATGCTCCCGTACATGCATTGAACATCGAAGGGTTCAAACAGGTCTCACCGTTCATTTTGCAGAGTTGATCCCTTCCTTCCACGTCGCATACCTTGAAAGCAAGAGCTAAAACCCACCTTTCACACGCCGTTGTTTCAAAAATATGGTTGTTTTAGATCAAACCGGGTGAAATCTGATGGTTGTGCAGAAATGTGACAACAACAGTTTCTGTCAGATACAATTGAACCCGCTTCATATACATATACAAATATCGTGTGAGTGGCTAACACTTCATATTTAATCAACGACATAGGTTTTGGCATAGATTTAATCAACGAAATGGTGTTGTAAAGGTTATAGTGGACGTAGCTGTTCATAAGTAGAAGAAGAAAAATCAATACAGCTGGACATTACGTCCGGATGAAACGCCTCCAAATCCAAAATCATCTTCTTCTTCTGCATATAACAAACAAAACAAGCGACGGATAATAGTTTCCTCTCAAAGACAATTTAACCTGCTTCAGATACAAATACAGATCCATATTAATTAATTTGTATATAGTAAAACGAGGAGATATTAGGGTTACAAATTTATCTCCATGTGCAGGTCTGATTTAACCCATAATGGTACTTATTTTAGGACGGCTATTAGCGAGAGCTCTGTTTAGCACATTCTCCCTTAACGTTAATTTTATTTTATAAATCTATAAATTAATTTTATTTTGTCTTTTTTCGTTTTCATTTTTTTTTTCTAAAATCACCATGCTTCATATTTGCATATTTAAAAATATAGATTTATATTTAAATTATATTAATAAAGCTAAATATGTATTGAAAACTCTTTAAATAAAGACTACTTTTTGTGTTGGTATTAATATGATATTGTTACCTAATTCTATTTTGTATATTTTGAACCCTGTGGCTACCTTGGCGATAAGATATCGGGCACACGGTGGCCTAGGATGCCCCATACCATGCATACATACATGCGCGGGGTGGGATCCACCTTAGCCGAGGTGTCACAATTTTGGGATTTACATAATATATGTGTTTGAAAAGAAGTGTGGCATGCATCGGGTGTTAGGTGGAGTGGTAGGCATGTATGCTTGTATTTAGGAGGTTATAAGTTGAAATCCCAGATTTTTGCGGTTTGTGGTATACACACAATTGTGTATACCACAAACCCAACAAAAATTCTAAGGCATCGAATTTGTGGGTCCCACAAGGGCATATAAAGATGTATGTCTATCATGAGGACCATGCAATCTCGTCGCGAGGATAACCGACTCCTATTTTAAGTCACTATTTTTAAAGATGTTTAATGCCTCGCAGATGTTAGGGTTAGGTATGTACCCATTTAGGATAACTATTCGAATCTCTACCTATAATTGTGGATTCACTTTATCCATATGCGAAAGTGGGTAAACAAGTAGGTATGTTCTACGATCTATTAAAGTGGTGTTAAATTTTATTAAAAAATTTTAAAATTAGTTATCAAAATTATACTGTCAAATCTCATTTAAGCGCTTTAATTTTATTAGAAAAATGTGATTAAAATTTTGTCTATAAAAACTCAAATTATACGAATCACTTGGCCAAACATAAGTGAGAATTATTTTTGAAAGTGTCAAAAGAAAGGTGGGATTGAAAATTTTCTCACAACAATTCAAGAATATCATTTGTCACTATCAGATCATTTTCAAATTGTGAAATATGTGTATTGGTTGTCGTTGCAAAATGGATCCAACCCGCACAGGCAAAATGAAGAATGAGCCTTGTGTCATTTGAAATTGCATGCCCACAAGCCAACATGCGGGTGTGGGAGCCTTCCCCAATGGCAAAATGTCTTGTTTTAAGAAGATATCTCAAAGAAATGCACCTTTATGGTCTCGCAAAACATTGACTCGTGGAACATGTGTGATGCATGCATTTCAGTTGAGTCTCAAACATGGAACCTTTTCAAATTTCCCTTTTTTAGTTTGTCCTCTTCATACACATATTGCACCGCCATGAATAATACCTATTACATACGATACATTGGAACTCAATGTCCTCCCCTTCCATCGAACCCCTTCTTGATCACCCCTCATCCTTTCCCTCTATTTCACTTCCTCATTTTTTCATTCTTCACTCCATCCCCTTCGGCATTTCCATCGTACACTTCACGTACGATGCTAGTTTAAATATCAAATGTGCTTTTTTTCTCAATTGTAAATAGTTGGACCATATCTTGTAGCATTAGATACGTAGTAGTTTTGAAAGGAACCCAGATGAAAATAAGAATTTGGCCGATCTTAATTTCGTCGTTATATTCAATTTATTTCAGTCGGTGTGAGGCCATTCTTCCACTAGGACCAAAAAAAGATTATATATATATTCTTTTTCAAACATTTAGGTTTATTGAGTTTTCATTAAAATTAGATGTTTTTAGGCTTCGGGTTAAGAATTAGGTTCATCTATTGATTCATATTTGTTTCTCATGTATTTTCTAAAAAATAATTCTTGCAATTGAAAAATATTCATTGTTTAGAATTGTGGAGCTTTAACTTAGGCGAGCCTTTTTATAATCTTTGAGCAATGCACAAATGTACCACTTTTTACACCGAATATAAATTGGGAAGTGAAACCAAGTCTTATGACACCTATGTCTTTTAACACGATTACGATTCATTTTGAATTCTAACAAACCCCATCTCTTTCTAATAATTAATAAGCAAATTTATATGAAACTCTAATTTAATTCGATTTTTAAATTCAAATATTTTATTTTAAATATTAATAGGCACAATAACAATTGTGACATATTTTCAATCTTACTAATCAAAGTTTATAGTGTTGTTAATCAAATTAATAATATTTAATACATATTTATATCGTAATAAGGGCAAAGACGTTGCTTCTTGATAATATAACATATGTGGAATTTTATTGTATGCTCACAAAGTATTCAATAGAATGACTAGCCCAAATGTCTTCTCGTGGAACATGATAATAGAAGCTTAAAGAAAACATGGGATTCTTGAAGAGGGATTGACACTTCTTTACCAAATGCAACGAACAAAAGTCTAATCCAATCACTTCGCCCTTGCTATCATTCTTTCGGCTTGTGCCAAATTGAGACAACCAAATGTGGTGTCGTGGAATTTCATCGATAGACTCCCTCCCCCAAACATCCAAGGCATAAAAATTTAATGTAGAAAAATACACCTTCTTTTATGGCATGTCAAGGGAGAATGTTATGCATCTAGAATATAAATCAATATAAGGAGCCTATTGTTCACTCCTCCCCATCCCACAACCTTAAAACAATTTAAGATAACATACATTTCACCATATATTACAATTCCAAAGACAAACTTAACATTGTTATTCTATGAGGCGTAGTAACGTAGTTTCGCAACTCATGTGCAATTGCTAGTTTCTATGCACAACAAAAGAATCTAAGTTAGATGATAACATCTAAAATCTAAGAGAACATTTAATCAAATGGCGTTTGACTCAATGGTGAAAGATGTTTGGCTCTTAAAGAGCCCACAAGAAGCCAGGAGATACCGTAATAAGGGATGAGGCCGGGATCGTGCCCTGGGCGAATTTGGCGGAATGGAAACCCCTCAGTCCTTGGTTGCTTAGCCGAAGAAGTCTGCCCACCTCAACCGTGGGATATGGCAGTCTATGACCTGCAGGTTTCAAACCAAAAAAAAAAAAAAAAAAAAAAGAAAAAAAAAGAAGAAGAGAACATTCATATTCGAGTTGGAAAATACCACACATGGCAATGGAACCAAGTTTGACAATGTGGGAGGTGAAAGGAGAGTTTATGGAGTGCACGAGGCGCATTTGTATGAAAAGAACATTGTATTCAACGTGGCCGCCCATCCGGTCGTATTTGTCAAATTGTCGTGGCATGGTAAATTATACTGAGAAGAAATATGTTCCAAGGCAGTGGAAATAAATTATTAATACTTAGTGGGAGAAAAGGATTCTGTTGCAGAGGAAATGCAAATGGAGGAGAGGAGGGTTCATGTGTTGGTGTTCCCATTTCCAGGACAGGGACATATGATTCCCCTGTTAGATCTCGCTCATGTTCTCGCCTCTCGCGGACTTGCAGTGACTGTGCTCACCACCACTGAAAATCAATACCTGCTTCGCCCTCTCCTCACCACCGCTTCTTCTCAGGGCCTCCATATTCAACCTCTCATCCTACCGCTGCCTCCCACCCAAGGACTGCCCCCGCACTCCGAAAACATGGGACAATTCCCTCTGCACCTTATACCCCTCTTCATCTATTCCTTCAAACAGCTCGCCGATCCCTTAGAGCAATGGATCCTCCAACAACGCAACTCGGATGGATTTGGGCCTCCTCTCTGTATCATCAGCGATTACTTCCTGGGCTGGACTCAGGACTTGGCGGCCAGGCTGGGGATACCCAGAGTCGTATTCTATACATGCGGCGCGTTTGCCATGTCTGTTGTTTCTTCCTGTGGAAACACATGACACACCAAGGTGTGGAATCTGACGACGGGGAAGTCCATATTCCTGAGCTCCCTCATCCTGTAACTTTCCCCAAATCTAAAATATCTCCCCTTGTCCGAATGTACAAGCCCTCGGATCCGGTCTCTGAATTCATCAAAGCTGGAAACCTTTTGAACGTCAAAAGTTGGGGTAGTATCATCAACAGCTTCGATGGTCTGGAAGGTCTTTACATCGATCATCTGCAGAGATTTTCCGGCCGCCCTGTGTGGTCTGTGGGTCCCCTGCTTCCTCCGGTTGTGTTTCAGGGCACTCAGAATTTAGAAAGGGGAAACCCAAATGCAATCAAGGAATCAGTATGCTTGCAGTGGCTGGAATCACGGAAACGCCGATCTGTTGTATATATTTGCTTCGGGAGCATTGCTGTTCTGTCCAACAGACAAATAGAGGAGGTTGCAGCAGGATTGGAGGCAAGTGAAGAATCCTTCATATGGGTTATCAAGGACCTGCCCCGTTCTCGTATTTCCGATGATGATATTGCTCGTGAATACGGCGGCGTGTTACCGCCTGGTTTCGAAGAGCGAACGAAAGACAGAGGGCTGGTTATCAGAGGTTGGGCTCCTCAGCCATTAATCCTCTCCCACTCTTCTGTTGGCGGTTTTGTTACCCACTGTGGATGGAATTCTTGTCTGGAGAGCATCGCGCTCGGGGTTCCATTGATTGCATGGCCGATGGGTGCAGATCAGTACAGCAATGCCCTGTTGTTTGTTGATTATCTCAAAGTTGGGGTCAGATTATGCGAAGGCCCCGCGGCAATGCCCAGCAGAGATGACTTCAAAAGAGCAGTGAAGACAGTGCTCGCAACAGAAGCGGAAGAAAGCAAAAGGACAGAGGAGTTGAGCAGGGCAGCAAGAATGGCAGTGGAAGCAGGTGGGGCTTCTTGGAAAAACTTGGAAGTCTTTGTCAAAGAGAAAAAGCTGACTCCCATTCATTGATGGTTTCCTGTTTCAGATCACAACTGTAACGTGGGCCACATCACAGTTGGAAATTTCGAATAGAATGGAAATTACCTAACACTTCTGGAGCTACGGATATAACGCCCAAATCTTTTTATAAACTCTTCACATGTTATTTTTTGTTGAGATAGTGTTGTATCATGTTGCATTTAATATAATATAAGATCTCCTTTTCATCAAAAAAATATTAATGGCTGACATTGCAATTCGACAATTTTAGTTTAATGGTAGGTAGGCTATTCTATATAAATCATGTGCCTATATTATCAATATACACTTTAGGTTCTTAATTGAAAGAATCCTTTTGACCATGGAAAATGGAGACAAGAAAGTTGAAAGGCAATTATGGAGATTATAACATATACTATGTACAACGGTTTGCCAACGGTTTGCCAATGTAACATGTATAAAATCCAATGATGAGAACGTCATCGTAGAAGATGGTGCATACTTATTACCGAGCTCGAACAAAAATGTGAGAGGGAATACCGCATTTCGTGTTTGTAACATTCCCATTTTAAGACATTAGAACGAGGGAATTATATATATATATAACGTCTCTCTGCTGAATCATGTAATTCAAAACACATGACCAAGTTTTAATAATTGTTCTCTGTCCAATTAATGTAATTTAGAACACACAATACTTTTTAAAACCAATGTTCTCTGTTCACATTTTTTTATAATATGGAACACACATTCAATGCCATTCAATCATATAATAGATACCATATGTTCTTTGTAATGACTCGAAGAACTACCGATCTCCCATTTTATGGCTCGGAGTTTCAACGATCTCTCATTTCATGACTCGGCTACTTACCGATCCTTCATGTTAATCCATGCATTGTATACTAAGTATACTTGGTTCTCTTTACCATTTTTGGTTATCGAAGTGTTCCATTTAAGAGGCCTATCTGAATATCTGTTACCGATATTCATCTGAAATCCTGCTTCTTAAACTAGGTGATTAGGACAACGCAACCAGCAGCTTGCGATACTTTGGCCAAAGATTTTCACATGCTTTGCATGATCATATTCCTAGACGTTACACACATCAATGGAATACGTCCTTCACCTCACTTCGTCTGTTATCTAGAATGGTCTTTTTTGACCTCTGTCAGTCCTCTCGTCCAAGGTTAAATTTTAACCCAAGATAGCAATATGAAAGAGTATAGGGAGACACTCACGGTGACTAAAGGTACGCAGACATACCTTGTCGACCCTAGTCGACTGCGTGTGTCTAGTTACCTTTAATCTTCCTGAGTCACTCTGTATACAAGGTCACATTCCTAACTTGGTCCAAGCTTATGTAAACTTTGATGATTCGATTCGGAAGGGCATTGTAACATGTCAGCTGCAACATTGTGTCGTCATGAAGGCCCCGCCTTCATGAAGACACCAGATTGCAGTTGGTGTGTGCCAACGTCCTACGGAATCCTCCCATCAAGGGTTACACATCCAGCTAAAAGTGTGATTAGATTCTTATCTTTATTATTTTAAGAATAAGTTTCAGCAACCATACAGTGTTGATCCTCTAAGCTCACTGTTCGTTATAGTTGCATAGCTAAGAAGAACTTAAATTGTCTTATAGCTTAATATACATTTACTCCTCCTTTTAGAAGGATTGCATATTTCCATCTTAGTTCTTTAATTTAAGCTTCAGACTAACAGTCCACTACAACTTAACGTAGTAAGATCAAATTACTAAACTTAACCAAGTTTTATGCTTTTTTCGCCCTCTACCCCCTTTTTCCTTGCATTTTGGTCTTAAGTGACGAGACCACCGCCCTGCCTGGCGGCGGTCCGTGATCGCCACCCAAGACAGGGGGTGGTCCCGTAACCGCCGCCCGCACAAGGTGGTGGTCCTTCACATTTTCTAGAAAGTTCGATGATCACGTCAAACGTAAATTTTCAATTTCTATCCACATTTTTAGCTACTTTGCTTTGCATTTATGTTTTGGCCGCCCTATGAATAGTGTTTTCACTTTGTTTAATGGTAAAAGAGTTCCATTCCAAGTTACCTTCTAGTGAATGCATTTGCTATAAATAGCCAACTTGTTTTCAAACAAATGGCCCCTCTCCTTCTCTGTTTAATCATTCAGTCTTTGAGTTTCTTGCTTAGAATTCTAATAGTTTCATGTTTTGCATCCATTGTTGGTCTTCCTTTGTTGTTTAGAGGTCATTCAATCTTCTTGTTTCATTCTTGCTTCATTGTTGTTCCATGCAAGTCAGTTTAAAATAAAGATAGTTTCATTCTTAGATTAGAATCCATTTAAAGTTGCAGGTTTTTTTAGTCACAAAAGATAGCTTCTAAAACTCTTGGTGCATTTGTGTTATATTCCCGCAATAAATCCCGCTAGGAATTGCATAGTCAAGCTCTGTTCACTTGCACTATCTCTCTCTTACTCACATTGTATTCGGTCTATATCCAAAAGCTGCCATTGTTCGAGTTCCTTATTATGTTGATGCTATCATATACATGCTTTTCTTGGATTCAAGAGAACACGAAGGAATGAGGAGATCACACTGAGGGGACAAAGTCACACACAACTGGATTTACCACTATTCTGTAAACGCTAGGTTTGAGCTATCAAAGTTCTAGTTACAACGTATCAAATAGAGTAGTAAATTATTTTATTTCAGTCAAAAGCTCACTCGATATCGCCAGGGAAGCTGTGGGGATTGATAGTTTCTAAGAAACCGTGATTCATTCCTCACTTCTGAGGTAGAATCGAGAGTCTTTCAATTTAAAACAATTAGTTGCTTAGATATTTAGGATAAATTCACAACTGCACAGGAAAATAGCCACACCAGGCTATTTTGTTTGTTTTAATTATGTTACTAGATTAGTTGTCCATTTTCTAAATATATTAGAATAGTTGCTCTTTAATTTCGTTAAAATACTTCATCGAAAATACAAAAATAAAAGAATACATGCATAGTGTAGATACATCTTTCATAATTAGTTTATTAATTTTAGTTAAAAGTTGAATCATTTTGCATGACAATCACGGGACCTAGAGATCCCTAGAGAATACATATTTGAACCAATAGTGCCTCAACCAAATCTACCCACAACACTAGCTGATATAGATCAAGACCTTAGGATACATGTCTTTCGAGCAACGAAAAACCTACAAGCAATTAGTGAACAACTGAGAGGGTTAAATATTGAAGACGACAAGGCATACACATTTTGGTCAAATCATCCTAACTATAGATTGCCTTGATAGAATATCCGTATGATTGTATAAGGACTTGAAAGAGAACAAGTATTTGGTTGCGATCCTTTAGTTCCACAACCTAACGCAGGAGACCTCCTCATTGACATAGATACTAGCTTACGCATTCAAGTTGCTAGAACACCTGTAAGGTATTCTGAGAAAATTACACAACTTCTAGTTCTAAACATAGAGGTTGAAAAGGCATATGATTACTGGATAGTCGGAAGGAGAGATTGACTCTTCATATGACCATAGTCACAACCATGAACTTATGGTTGTGATCCACAAGTCCCACAACCCAACGGGCCTACTCAATCGAATCGAGACATTGATCTTTGGTTTACGAACACTAGTATTTAGGTCCTCGCCACTTCCACCAGATATTATTACACAATTCTCCTTATTAAACATAGCAGCCAATCAAGCTAAAGATTTCTGGACTAGACCAGAGAATCGTCCATAAAACCCTAAAGAATCTACTACACCTCCTATCACCATTTTTATGACCTTGTCTGGAAATATATACGAAGCTCCCATAGGTCACTTCCCACGTATCCAATAGCCAATAAACAGGATCTTGGCAGAGCTCGACATTGATTGGAGCCTCCGAATAGCTATTATATCCGAACAATCCATTACACCAATTCAAGTTAGGAGGGCCTTCTTCGCCTTAGATTCGCAGATTCCATTATTGCGTATTGAGGATATAAGATTGCCCAACTAGTTTGTCTACATCCACATATATTCTACATTCACTGACCATCTCGGCATGACCTTGGGAGATCGGGTACGAGGAATAATTACTTGTAGATTCCCATGCTCGCATGTCACTTTTCCATCGTACAGTTCCCCCAATAGGGTATGCACCACAATTGTGGGAATAATAGATGTTGGTAAAGTGGAAGGGAGTTGGGGCTGCCCAACAAGGACTCTTCACTAGTCTTCAAATCATGAGCCAACTTAACAACAAGAAGGATTTTAATGATAGGCTTAATGTGGTGAGGGTTTTAGTGAAGTTTTTCACGAAAATTAGACACAAGTTGAACTTGGTTAGTATCCACAATGTTATTATCATCATGGGAAAAGTCATCAGAATGCTCACTATGAGTTTCAAGATCATGTAATGGGACCTCATTATCTTGGTCAAGGATGGAAGGATTGCTAAAAATATGCATTGAGACAAGGACATGAAATTACAATGCTTGTAAATAGGAGGGAAATATCGAGATGCTCAATGAGTTGATTGGAAAGCCAAACACTATATTAGAAGGGCATAAGAGTAAAGCATATGCACTTTGAAATACTATAAGACAATGAAGAAGGAATTCTATCATTTCCCCTAGGGCATCTAGGGTTCATGCCTAATATAAAAGGAACTAGATATATCCTAGATTAGGTGAAGGGTTTGATCAAAATTAGGTTCACAAAAATGTTTACCCTTAATTAAATTATTAATGATGAGTGATACATATTTTAATTAGGTTTAATAGGGTAAGGTTTAGAATCGATGACTATTCTAATCAATTAACTTCCAAAATTAACTATGCAATATTAAAATAGTGTTCTAGATTGTGTAACACAAGATATAACTTTGAAAACACAATGGTATACTTGTACACCTAGCTGATTGTAGATGATTCGTCAAGCTATCGAGTGCATCTTTGTTAGAACATGGATATTTGAACTTGGAAGTGCCTCAAAGCCCGATACTATATGTGCAAACCACCTTGGTTTAGGATTATACCATTCGGTCGGGACCGGACCATCTTGTTTTGCCCATTTTGTATGGTCTTGGAGTTCTTTATACTTATGCTCTGTAAATTTTTGTATTGTTTCTATGCCTATATTTGTTATTGTTATTAAACCCTAGTTGTCGCACATGCAATGAAGCACATATAAGTTTTTAGATAACAATTGAAGGAGAAACCCAGAGATTTTAGCTTCCTACATACATAAGACTTCCATATTTCAAAAACTAAGACAATTGTCCCTAACCATGTATTGACAGTCAGTTTCATCGACGCCACGTATATTCTAAGAGTAAATAATCATTAGGAAACATCAAATTATATGGATTACCTGTTGGTGCTCAATCCAATTCTTTGGATTAAACTGGTCTTTTTAATAGACTCCTTATGCATGTAGCTAATTATGTGTGCTTTATATTGCTCCCCGTGCATCATAGATCATTTTGAGTCAAAATGAAGTGTTTATTTGCTATAAATTTCATGCCTTAGCCCATAAAAGACAAGATTCAACAGAAATATCAGGGGACTGGTTCAATAGAACGATTAATAAAATTATGAAAGCTACAGGCTCACTGGTGGTTGAGATATGAAAACATCTTGCAATGAAGAGCTTGCCATCAACACTAAATGATCCAAGTTTTAGACATGTTAAATTCAACATAAAAGAATAATATTAGATTTAGATTGAGTGAAAGCATGAAGTAATTACTGGATTAAGTAAAATTGATTCCTATAATTACTTTACCTTCCACAAGGACCAAACTCGTTGGACACTTTGGAGAGGAACAACCATGCCAAGGTCATCACTATCTCAACCATTTCCATGCAGTCCCTCCAATATTTTAGTCAAGTGTATTATTTTATTAATTGGGGGGCATTTATCCACACATACATGTTTATTGTAGGTTTTGTAGGTACATTGGACTTGTTTCAAATGTGTAAATTTTGTATGCACTTGTATGTTTTATTATGATATGTATGTACACACACATAAATGAGGTATTACACACACACACACACCTAATTTTCTTAATGTGTATATATTAGTGATAAAATTGAATTATTTTAGTGTATATGTCCTTCGTTACAATTAAACTATTATTAGTACATTTTCTTGTATTATAATTATTTTTGTCGTATCTACCATATTTTCTCTCTTTCATCTCTCTTCCCCACACTCCCTTATGTGTTCCAGTGGTCTCTCTAGAAGTATGCATGAACGACCTCGACCTTTCAATAGTGAGTGTATGGTTTAGGTGTTTGTTGTTATTTGGACCCTTTGACCCTCATTCAAGAGTCCATCAAGGTTTTTTTGTTTTTTAAATATTAGTTTTCCATCTATTACATGAAGGACACACCAATATACTCTTAATTAAAATTTAATATGTTTATGAATATAAAACTACACTAGAACATTTAGGGCAACAAAAATATATGGAAGGAATCACGCGACATGCCAAAAGCAATCGGTTCAAACATTCAAGTTAGAGATTCAAAATCTTAGCACAATATGTAAATTCACTTCATTTCACTTATATCACAACTATAAATAACTAAAAACAATGTTCAAAATTGAATTCGTCTAAACTCGTCTAAGAATTTTAAACTCGTAATAAAAAGGTGGTTTAAAATTTACTTGTACAAAAATCAAAATCCAAAAAACATTTGACAATGTTTAAGTTTAATATATTATTAAATTTGTGAAAAAAAGGGTGAAAATTAAAAAAGCCACTCAATTGATCAAATTTTATCAACACATCAGTACTATCAGCATATTAATTAAATTTGCAAAGCAATGTCTCATAATTAGTTATAACTCATTGTCCTTCAAAATATATTAAAAAAATCAAAGACTTAGGTAAGTGTAATTTTCTATTGTACTGAGCGCCATTGAACATAGTCGGAATTCGGAAACCAAATCTATTACAATTTACGAGCATGATTAAAAAGACCGGTGGTTTTATACGGAAAAGAAATGAGACTCTTTGGCTCTAAAAATGGAAGAAAATAAAGTGTGTTTAACTTTCTTGCTTCCGAACCATTGCTAATCCCCAGTGCCACCTTACACTTATCCACACAAATTTCCTGTTTATCGTTTTCTTTATAAAAGGTATTTTACTCTTGCTTTTGGTTGTGAATCACGACTCTTAGAGCTAAATTTTTTTAATGATGTTTCAAATGTTTCATGTACGTTGTTATAATTTTTTAAGTCCTATTTTTTCATGTTGATTCAATTCTATCATATTTCATTTTTGATTTATTGTTTTGGTAAATATTCATATGTTGGAGTGTTATAGGAGAGAAGTAGTGGTCATGGTTATGGTAGGAGTTGGATTGATGTCGCCTCTTCCACACACACTTTCATTAAAAATTCTATTTCTATCCCATTTTTACTCTTTTTTTTTTTTTTTTGTTACAAGATCAAGTAAGAAGTGATGTGTAATACTCTTGTTCAATACTTTGAACAAGAGGAGTAAAGTTTTAGCAGAGTTCAAATGAAAACCAATGGGAGGTAAAAATGAAAGCAAAATGTATATTGGAACATTAAACCATTTAAAAGGTTGCAAGGTATGAATAAAAAGCTAGTCATAGAGGTTATTCTAATTTGTCGAAAGTGTCTTTTATGAAGAGAGCCCTACTGGAAAATGTCAAATTTAGGCAGGCTATTTCTCAGCGATGCAAATCATTTTACCGGTGATGTTTTTAGGACAGTCTGAAAACTATTTTACAGCATGTTCCTTTACCACCTCTTGCGAACCATGTTTCTTCTTGTTACTGTACATTACTTTACCCATACCTGACAATATTCTTACTGATGGTTTTGGTGACAGTTACTCCAGGGGAGCTGCGGATTCTGACATAAATGAGATTGATGTTTACGCTGAATGCATATATACAGTTGAAGTGAAGCTTGCTGAATTTGACATTAGCAAGAGATCAACGAAGCAGAGCATGCTCCCATACATGCATTGAACATCGAAGGGTTCAAATAGGTCTTACCGTTCATTTTGCAGAGTTGATCCCTTCCTTTCACGTCGCATACCTTGAAAGCAAGAGCTAAAACCCACCTTTCACACGCCGTTGTTTCAAAAATATGGTTGTTTTAGATCAAACCAGGTGAAATCTGACAGTTGTGCAGAAATGTGACAACAATAGTTTCCTGTCAGATACAATTGAACCCGCTTTAGATACAGATACAAATATCGTGTGAGTGGCTAACACTTCATATTTAATCAACGGCATAGGTTTTTGGCATAGATTTAATCAACGAAATGGTGTTGTAAAGGTTACAGTGGACGTAGTTGTTCAGAAGCAGAAGAAGAAAAATCAATACAGCTGGACATTACGTCCGGATGAAACGCCTCCTAATCCTCAATATTCTTCTTCTGCTACATACAACAAACAAAACAAGTGGCAGGCAGTAGTTTCCTCTCAAAGACAATTTAACCTGCTTCAGATACAAATACAGATCCATATCGATCAATTTGTATATAGTAAAATGAGGAGATATTAGGGTTACAAATTTATGTCACTGTGCAGGTGTGATTTAACCCATAATGTTGCTTATTTTAGGACGGCTATTCGCGAGAGCTCCGTTTAGCACATTCCCCCTTAACGTTAATTTTATTTTATAAATCTATAAATTAATTTTATTTTGTATTTTTCGTTTTCGTTTTCAGGTTTTTTTTTTTCCCTAAAATCACCTTCCTTCCTATTTGCATATTTAAAAATAAAGATTTATATTTAAATTATTAATAAAGATAAATATATATTGAAAACTCTTTAAACAAGGCCATGATATGGCAAATCCTGCGAAGGTGATGTTTTGTGTTGTGCACAGGAATTTGTTAGGTATGTATTGCAAGGGATTTCCGTTGCAAAAATAAATGAAGTATTAGAATGTGGAAATGGAAAGAAATTTTCTATTTCTTCAAATGAGGAGAAGAAAGGCCGTTAATTCTTTTCATAATGGTGTTGACATTTTGAGGACGCACCTCATCGAAACAAAGCCTCCATAATTTACAAAAAAATTGAAACCAACAGTCAATGAAATGGAAAGTGTAGTAAAACCAAACGTAAGCCATCACAAACAATGGAAAGACATGAAACATATTTCTTTCTAAACAAATAATTTGTTGCAAACATTTTCTTTTGCAGAAATCATGGCAATAGATTTTCCTCTTTGTTCTTCAGATAGGAGTACATCCCCTTGTCCCCTCATAAGTGCCAAATAAAAAGGATGACGAATAGAACCCCGCCACAACACAAAAATTAAAGCATCAAACTATAGTTCAGCCCATTAAAATATAGATGACAAAATATGTTTCAACAAAATGCAAATAACTAATTGCTAATGCGAAGGCAATATTCTTGCCTTCGCGAGGACAATAAAAACAAATAAACTTTTTCAGATGGCAACTAACCCAAAACTTATATACCTTTCAATGAATGGCAACAACCATAAAATTAAAAAAGTCAAAAAACTTTGAAGATTGTGACAACCGAAAAAACAAATACATCATAGGAATCGAAACAACCAGAAAATCGCTAAAGATCTTGAATAAAAAATGAGGAGGACGAATAAATATTTACTTAATCGAGATATTATTGAATAGATTTTTGCGGTGACGTTGAGGGGTATCTTAGGTCTAAGTATGAGATTTTTATTGTATTTTTAATTATAAATAACCAAAATGATTGTAGGTTCAAATTTCTTGTTCTTTCATATTGAGTTGAACATTATATTAAAGATAATTAAAATAAATTAAAGCTCAATAGGGGAAGGTTAATTCAAAAATACCTAATCCTATTATGCAAAAATGAGGGCAAATTATTACAAAATTATCAATAAACTGCATATGTACAAAAAATATAGACTTACACAAGTAGCTTGGATGGAATTTTCCGACTCTTTCAGTCTGCTCCTTACACTATTCTGCTCCCTCAAAACAAAAGAAAAAAAGCACAAACAAAGAGAAGCCTGTAGAGGATTAATAATTATATATTAAATCCTTGGCAACACAGAACTAACCGGTTTATTGCAATCCTCACGAGATCACTAGAGCTCAATTACAGATATATATCATACAACTAAACAATCTATTGCAATGTTAGCATATCACAGGAAAATTGATTCTAAAAATGTCTCTAAACCCTAAACAAGGGAAGGTTGTTTCCAAAATACCCAATCCTACAATGCAAAATGAGGGGAAATGTATACGAAAAATAGACTTACAAGTAGCTTGGAAGGAATTTTCGTCTCTTTCAAGATGTGCTCCTTACAATGTTCTGCTCCTCAAAATAAACGGAAAAAAGCACAAACAAACAGACCAAGAAAACCACTCAAGACAAATACAAACCTAAAAAATAATTGAATCAACATAAACAGCGTGGCCACATGACACATCGACTATAGACCACCACGAACATTTGACAAAATCAAAGCTACAAACCAAAATAAAAACACAAAATAAAATGAATAACTCCAAATCAAAGCGATCTAGGGTACTTGATGAAATTCGACGTTAGGGAAGAGAGTGATGAATTCATTGATAACCTCCTTGCCTAGCGAGGCTCCTCCAGAACTGATAATTCTCAGCAATGACAAATCATATTCCACCATGATGGGAAATTTAATTAACGCCACGAAAAGTGGTGGAGCAGTGAGGTAAAAAGTTGTTACTCTGTATCGTTTTATGATCTCCGCCAACGTGAATTTGGGCATCACCACCAATGTGAATTTGGGCATCTCGCCAACGTGAATTTGGGCATCACCACCATGTCGTTCCCCTTCGCAACGCAGCCCATCGTGTCGAAAGAACAATATAGATGAAACAACGAAATAATGCACAAATACATATATTTTTTCTCACCGATGTCATTTTGATTTTTTCCTGTGTCTGCAACAACCCTGCCACCATTGCGATATGGTTTTTGTGAATCCCAACAACTCCTTTTCTCTTCCCTATTGTGCCCAAAAAATACAAAAGCGTTGTTGTGTCGTCTGTTTTATGTCAAATTTCGGGAAATCATCGGCGCACAAATTCAACAGATTTGTCACTAGCTTGATTCGGTGAAATTTTTTTTGGTGAGCATTTCATTCCACTAACTGTATACAATACAATTTGTTTTACACCTTCATTTTTTTGTTTAACGTTGCAAGCTTGTTCTTTCAGGTTCCTCGCTTCATTTTTCATGCCATGCACCTGAACCCTACACCTACTACAACTGGCTTCCAGAGAGAGCGGCTACATTTTTATGTTCTTCTACTAGCTTTTGGACAAAAAAATCACTTTTTGGCTTCCTCATCTGCCTTCAACAAAAAACATATTGGCTTTGTTTCGCAGCATTTGCAATGCTTCAAAATTTGTGCCTTCTAACATATGCTCTCTGTTACACAAATTTCTCCTTGCTTTCAGACAAGTTATATGCACCGTCGTGCTTCGAAAATGCCTTCTGAACTATGCACTCTACTATATGGATTTTGCGTTGTTTGGAACAAGTTAGATGCAACAATAGACTTTCAAAATGCCATGCACATAATATGGTCAAAGTTGATATAAATCTATTTTGTTGTTTCATTACTTCATCTCTTTGTTCAGTCTTGTCTCCGGTTAGCTTCATTGGTTCATTTCTCCTTGTTTTACGAGTGGGGTCCCCCATGACATCAAATGCTTGTTTCATTTTCTAAATTTCAAAATCAATATATACGTGTCCACAACATGTACATCCACTCTACTATATGTGTTATCGCTACTTTTGTAAGAAACATTTTTACGGTAAAAAAAATTCCACACATTCATTCAATAATCTCATTTGTTATGCATGTTTACAACAAATCATTTCATTAACAAACATCAATAGCTGTTATGAAAAGAATTAACGGCCTTTCTTCTCCTCGCTAAAGAAATAGAAAATTTCTTTCCATTTCCACATTCTAATACTTCATTTCTTTTTGCAACAGGAAATCCCTTGCAATACATACCTAACAAATTCCTGTGCACAACACAAAACATCACCTTCGGCAGGATTTGCCATATCATGGCCTTGTTTTATCATGGAATCACTGAATAAAAATACGAGTAGCACCCCTGCGTAAGTGAGGTCTTTTCATAATGAAGAAGAGACGGTTTTCAACGAACTTTTGTATCATCTTAGAAGTGCGGTGATCATAATTAGATGATAACGAATATTGAGCTCTGGTCGATGGATCAAATTTATGTCGCTAACAGAGGATGTCTTTGACAGTTATCATAATGTAGAGCAGAAATCCATATAAAATTAGCATGAAGGAGAGTTGTGGTGTGGATTAATTCGTGACAGTGCTGGTCATAAAAGAAAGGCCACTGTAAATGTTTTGAGCCAGCGACGTTCTGGGAACAATTCTTCTTTTTACATCTTCCTAGATTTAACCTCAACTCCTAGGGGCCTCCCTCCCTTGTTCACCTCAGCTTGTGCTACAGCTCTGGTCACATTTAGACTGCATGTGATCTTGAGACTGGGAAACTCTCTAGAACAGGGGTACATGGACCTGTAAACCTCTAATCGGGATACACGGGCGAGAACACGGGGTCCACCTCTTGAAGCTGCTTCGGCATGTACCCAGTAAAGCATAAATTATACCACCTCCACGCATCCCAGTGGCAAGAGGGTTTATCCTACCTGACTGGGCGTTGGCTATAAGCTTCCCAGCCAAGTACATAACAAGCTTGATAATTTCATGTCTTATAGATACTCTGGACAACAAAAATGCCTTTAATGTTAACAGGGACCCTTGTAAATACAAGATAGTGAACACCTCATTGTTAACAACTTCTTTACCAAGAAGAGCTCCACATTCAAGACGGCGCCCGAGACAAACTTTTCAGGTTTTACAGTCTGCATTACAATTTTCCAAAGCACCGATGATCAATTTGCCTAGGAGGCCAGGCCTTCTCTGCAAAACTTAATAATGCCTATGACCCCTCTTTATGAGGGTGGTGGCAAGTTTGACAAGAAAATCAACGGAAACCTTTACAACCATTAGAGCTAGCCCAAATAAATTATCTTAGATGTTTAAATACAATAGATTCTTCCTCAGCAATGGTGATAAAGTATTGGCAAGTTGCAAACTGGTGAGGTAAGTTTGACGAATCAGAAAATGAAATTCGGACTACATCAACCAAAATCGTGTGAATCCAAGGGCTTGAAGCATTACAACAATAAAAAGCCTCCATAAAGCCTCCATCTGTGAGCTTCTGGTACTTAATTTTCTTTTTCTGAGAAGCATCAATATAAATTTTGGAGGTTTATGTCTAGTTCACCTGCTATTTCTGAAAAATGTCAATGTGTTGTGTAATATCTTTCTGCATATTCCTCCAATTGATAAGCTTCTGGGTGCTTTTTAAGTCTCATGGCTATCATGGAATTTGTGCTTATAATTTATACCTGAAATGGGCTACCTTATGCAATTGTTCAGAAGAAGTATATTTCAATCCTAGGTACGCCAACCAGCAATGTTTTTCTACTACATACTATTAACATTTTCTATTTTTTCATTACAATTTAAGCATTTTTCGTGAAAAGATGCATGTTGGACAAAAGACCAATATCATTTTTAATTTTTTCTTGTTTTTTTTTCTAGCATTTTGAGGTAAGGACCAAATAGAGGGAGTACTATAAGTTAGTTGAGGAAGAGCCAAATAGAGTTCAGTGTAACTCATGGCTTAAACATGTTTTTGAGGGTGTTTATCAGCTTAAAAGTTGTTTGACAAAATTGCAAACCATGATGTAGAATTCCATACCAAAGGCAACTCTTCAAATTGTTGCTGCAATAGTGGACGCCATAGAGAATACCACAAAAAAGTAGATAGGGTTACGCTAAATTTGAAGTTGTGGTTCCTCTTCTTCGACTCCAAGTAAAACTGAAATGAATGCTTCTAGTTTGCCTGCTAGTACCGTTCCTTTGAAAATAACAATGTTAACAAAGTGAAAGATCCAGACATAAAGAATCAAGCTACGGGTGCTAACATAGTGGATAAATTTACTAGTTGGACTATGAAGTTCACAACAAAGAAAAATAAAAATAAAAATTGGGCATTTCATATACCAAACAAAATTCAAAACACAACGGATCCGATCCAAAAGTATGCCTAAATAAAAATTCAAAGCTCCGTTTTTTATTGCTATTATATATATATAGCACTTCCCAGATCCTAGACTAAATAAGCAAAACTATTGAACAGTCTGCAATGTAGTCAATTTTTTCTCAGATCACGTCAAAAAAGCACATTTTTATTTTGTTTTGAACCCTACTTCAACAATTCTCAGCTCACATGTTTCTCATGCTAATCTTAAACCCTGGAATTTTACATTTTGAATTTGAAGACATGATATTCAGCGCATCATATTCTTCAGCAAACAATGCATAACCCTAAAATAGGGGAACAAAATATTTTACTGTCAAGGATTGACGCAGGGCCAAAAACGGAGATCAATTTGTAACCCTAATATCTCCTCGTCTTACTATATATAAATTGATTGAGATGGCTTTGTATCTGTATCTGGAGTGGGTTCGATGGTCTGCGAGGGGAAAGTACTTCCTGCCGCTGTTTTGTTTGTTGTCTGCAGAAGAAGATGAAGAATATTGAGGATTAGAAGCGGATAAATCAATGTCACAACTGTTTGCAACAACCGTCCCTCCATTTCCTCCCGATCCACCACGCAATGGAAGCCTTGGGGAAGTACAACTCCCGCATCAAGAAAATCGACGGCTACTGTCAATCTTCTATCATCGACGACCAAACTTATTCCAAAGGAAGCACAATCCATGTGTTGCGCTGTAATTGGTCATGTTTTTACCTACTAGGATCCGCAAGCCTCAACCTCCGTTGGATTTCAACAAACATGCATAGGGGCGATATTAAATTAGTAAGGATTCCCCAACCTGAACTGCTCCCTCCTCCCTACTTCACTGCTCTGCTCTTACCACCACCGAGATCCTCTCCTTCCCAAGCTTGGACGAGCTCTATTTTGGCTCCACAATCTCCTCCACGAGCTCCCTCGAGTTCGTTATATTCTGTTGGTCGAGCTCTGTCTTGAGCTCATTGTAACTCGACCCCTGCTCCTTTCCTCCCTGTTGTCGTGGCTTCCTCGTTGTTCACAGGATTTTCCTTGCTTCTACCCTGTTTGGTTCCTTTCTTAGGATCATTTTCTTCTGTGATGAGTTCTCTCTAGATCATAATGTCAACCTGCATACAACCTGGCATCTTTCCCTGCCTTAGAACCGCATGCTCAGCCCTTGCTCACACTATGGATACCATGCTTCAGCTTCCATCCACCCTGTTCGACACTGCTTGGCCTCGACTCGGTTATTTTCTTCTTACCTCGATTTTGTCTTAGGCTCCATGTCTATCTTACCTCGAGCCACACAAAATTAATCAGACCTACAAGTTGCATCATACACAGTGATCACAATAAATGCAAGCCAGGACAATAGATTTCCCCCAAAGTGACAAATAAAGGGGTCAACCAATAAGGTGGAGTCTAAAAACAATATTGTAACATAAAACTTTAGTTCAATGTCATTTAAATACACATGGCACATTGTTATTGAAAGCAATGCAAATAAGTAATTGTTGAGGTGAAAACAATATCCTAGCCTTTTGGCAGGATAATAAAGGCCACTTTTTGTGTTGGTATTAATATTATATTGTTACCTAATTCTATTTTGTATATTTTGAAGCATGTGGCTATCTTGGCGACAAGATATCACGCACGTGGTCCAAAATGCTCCATACCATGCATGTATACATGCGCGGGGTGGGATCCACCCTAGCTGAGGTGTCTCAGTTTCGGGATTTATGCTTGTATGGCATGCATCGGGTGTTGGGTGGAGTGGTAGTCATGTATGCTTGTATTTAGGAGGTTATGGGTTCAAATCCCAGATTTGATTGCGGTTTGTGGTATACACGATTGTGTATACCACAAACCCAACAAAAATTATAAGGCATGGAATTTGTGGGTCCCACCAACACATATATAGATGTATGCCTATCATGGGGCCATACGATAAGCGACTCCTATTTTAAATCACTTTTTTAAAGATGTTTAATGCCTCGCAGAATGTTCCGATTAGGTATGTACCCATTTAGGACAGCTATTCGAATATCTACCTATAATTGTGGATTCATTTTATCCATAAGTAAAAGTGGGTAAAAAAGTAGGTATGTTCTACGATCTATTAAAGTGGTATTAAATTTTATTAAAAAAAACTTAAAATTATACTGTCAAATCTCGTTTAAGCGCTTTAATTTTATTAGAAAAATGTGATTAAAATTTTGTCTATAAAAAAATCAAATTATACAAATCACTTGGCCAAGCAGAAGTGTGAATTATTTTTGAAAGTGTTAAAATAAGGGTGGGATTGAAAAATTTCATGTCAACAATTCAAGAATATCATTTGTCATGATTAGAGCATTTTCAAATTGTGAAATATGTGTATTGGTTGTCGTTGCAGAAATGGAGCCAACCCGCATAGGCAAAATGAAGAATGAGCCTTGTGTCATTTGAAATTGCATGCCCACAAGCCAACATGCGGGTGTGGAAGCCTTCCCAAGGGCAAGATGTCTTGTTTTAAGAAGATATCTAAAAGAAATGCGCCTTCACGGTTTGCAAAACATTGACCCGTGGAACATGTCTCGATGCATGCATTTCAGTTGGGTCTCAAACATGGAATCTTTTCAACTTTCTCCGTTTTTAGTTTGTCCTCTTCATACACATATTGCACCACCGTGAATAATACCTATTCACGATATACGATACATCTTTGGAAGTCAATTTTCATCCCCTTCCATCGAACCCTTTTTGATCACTCCTCATCCTTTCCCTTTATTTCACTTCCTCATTTTTTCATTCTTCACTCCATCCCCTTCGGCGTTTCCATTGTACACTTCACGTACGATTGCTAGTTTAAATATCAAATGTGCTTTTTTCTCAATTGTAAATAGTTGGACCATTTCTTGTAGCATTAGATATGTAGTAGTTTTGAAAGGCACCGGATGAAAATAAGAATTTGGTGATCTTAATTCCGTCCTTATATTCAATTTATCTCGTATTTAGGTGAGGTCATTCTTCCACTAAACGTGAACTTAAATGTTTGACAAAAAAAGAGTATATATATATATATATATATATATATATATATATATATATATATATATATATATATATATATATATATATACTTTTTCAAACATTTAGGTTTATTGAGTTTTCATTAAAATTAGATGTTTATAGGCTTCGCGTTAAGAATTAGGTTTATTCTATTTATTCATATTTGTTTCTCAAGTATTTTCTAAAAAATTAATTCTTACGCAATTGAAAAGTATTCGTAGTTTAGAATTGTGGAGCTTTAACATAGGGCGAGCCTTTTATAATCTTTGAGCAATGCACAAATGTACCACTTTTTACACTGAATATAAATTGGGAATTGAAACCAAGTCTTATGACACCTATGTCTTTTAACACGGTTACAATTCATTTTGAATTCTAACAAACCCCATCTCTTTCTAATAATTAATAAGCAAATTTATATGAAACTCAAATTTAATTTGATTTTTAAAATCAAATATTTAATTTTAAATATTAATACGTATAATAACAATTGCGACATATTTTCAATCTTACTAATCAAAGTTCATAATGTTGTTAATCAAATTAATAATATTTAATACATATTTATATTGTAATAAGGGCAAAGACGTTGCTTCTTGATAATATAACATATGTGAAATTTTATTGTATGCTCACAAAGTATTCAATAGAATGACTAGCCTAAATATCTTCTCATGGAAGATGATAATAAAAGCTTAAAGAAAACATGGATTCTTGAAGAGGGATTGACACTTCTTTACCAAATACAATGAACAAAAGTTTAATCCAATCACTTCGCCCTTGCTATCATTTGTACGACTTGTGCCAAATTGAGGCAACCAAATGTAGTGTTGTGGAATTTCATCAGATAGACTCCCTCCCCCAAACATCCAAGGCATACACATTTAATGTAGAAAAATACACCTTCTTTTATGGCACGTCTTGAGGGAGAATGCTATGCGTCTAGAATATAACTCATTATAAGGAGCCTATTGTTCACTCCTCCCCATCCCATAACCTTAAAATAATTTAAGATAACATACATTTCACCATATATTACAATTCCAGCAAACTTAACATTGTTATTCTATGAGGCGTAGTAACGTAGTTTGCAACTCATGTGCAATTGCTAGTTTCTATGCACAACCAAAAGAATCTAAGTTAGATGATAACATCTAAAATCTAAGAGAACATTTAATCAAATGGCGTTTGACTCAATGGTGAAAGATGTTTGGCTCTTAAAGAGCCCACCAGAAGCCAGGAGATACCGTAATAAGGGATGAGGCCGAAATCATGCCGTGAATGAATTTGGCGTAATGGATACTCCTCAGTCGTTGGTTGCTTAGCCGAATAAGTTTGCCCACCTCAACCGTCGGATATGGCAGTCTACGACCTGCAGGTTTCAAACCAAAAAAAAAAAAAAAAGAAAAGAAAAAAGAAGAAGAGAACATTCATATTCGAGTTGGAAAATGCCACACATGGCAATGGAACCAAGTTTGACAATGTGGGAGGTGAAAGGAGAGTTTATGGACTGCATGAGGCGCATTTGTATGAAAAGAACATTGTATTCAACGTGGCCGCCCATCCGGTCGTATTTGTCAAATTGTCGTGGCATGGTAAATTGTAGTGTGAAGAAATATGTTCCAAGGCAGTGGAAATAAATTATTAATACTTAGTGGGAGAAAAGGATTCTGTTGCAGAGGAAATGCAAATGGAGGAGAGGAGGGTTCATGTGTTGGTGTTCCCATTTCCAGGACAGGGACATATGATTCCCCTGTTAGATCTCGCTCATGTTCTCGCCTCTCGCGGACTTGCAGTGACTGTGCTCACCACCACTGAAAATCAATCCCTGCTTCGCCCTCTCCTCACCACCGCTTCTTCTCAGGGCCTCCATATTCAACCTCTCATCCTACCGCTGCCTCCCACCCAAGGACTGCCCCGCACTCCGAAAACATGGGACAATTCCCTCTGCACCTTATACCCCTCTTCATCTATTCCTTCAAACAGCTCGCCGATCCCTTAGAGCAATGGATCCTCCAACAACGCAGCTCGGATGGATTTGGGCCTCCTCTCTGTATCATCAGCGATTACTTCCTGGGCTGGACTCAGGACTTGGCGGCCAGGCTGGGGATACCCAGAGTCGTATTCTATACATGCGGCGCGTTTGCCAGGTCTGTTGTTTCTTCCTGTGGAAACACATGACACACCAAGGTGTGGAATCTGACGACGGGGAAGTCCATATTCCTGAGCTCCCTCATCCTGTAACTTTCCCCAAATCTAAAATATCTCTCCTTGTCCGAATGTACAAGCCCTCGGATCCGGTCTCTGAATTCATCAAAGCTGGAAACCTTTTGAACGTCAAAAGTTGGGGTAGTATCATCAACAGCTTCGATGGTCTGGAAGGTCTTTACATCGATCATCTGCGGAGATTTTCCGGCCGCCCTGTGTGGTCTGTGGGTCCCCTGCTTCCTCCGGTTGTGTTTCAGGGCACTCAGAATTTAGAAAGGGGAAACCCAAATGCAATCAAGGAATCAGTATGCTTGCAGTGGCTGGAATCACGGAAACGCCGATCTGTTGTATATATTTGCTTCGGGAGCATTGCTGTTCTGTCCAACAGACAAATAGAGGAGGTTGCAGCAGGATTGGAGGCAAGTGAAGAATCCTTCATATGGGTTATCAAGGACCTGCCCCGTTCTCGTATTTCCGATGATGATATTGCTCGTGAATACGGCGGCGTGTTACCGCCTGGTTTTGAAGAGCGAACGAAAGACAGAGGGCTGGTTATCAGAGGTTGGGCTCCTCAGCCATTAATCCTCTCCCACTCTTCTGTTGGCGGTTTTGTTACCCACTGTGGATGGAATTCTTGTCTGGAGAGCATCGCGCTCGGGGTTCCATTGATTGCATGGCCGATGGGTGCAGATCAGTACAGCAATGCCCTGTTGTTTGTTGATTATCTCAAAGTTGGGGTCAGATTATGCGAAGGCCCCGCTGCAATGCCCAGCAGAAATGACTTCAAAAGAGCAGTGAAGACAGTGCTCGCAACAGAAGCGGAAGAAAGCAAAAGGACAGAGGAGTTGAGCAGGGCAGCGAGAATGGCAGTGGAAGCAGGGGGGTCTTCTTGGAAAAACTTGGAAGCCTTTGTCACAGAGATAAAAAAGCAGACTCCCGTTCATTGATGGTTTCCTGTTTCAGATCACAACTGTAACGTGGGCCACATCACAGTTGGAAATTTCGAATAGATGGAAATTACCGCCCAAATCTTTTTATGAACTCTTCACATGTAATCTTTTGTTGAGATAGTCTTGTATCATGTTGCATTTAATATAATTTAAAATCTCCTTTTCATCAAGAAATATTAATGGGTGACATTGCAATTTGACAATTTTAGTTCAATGGTAGGAAGGCCATTCTATATAAATCATGTGCCTATATTATCACTAGCAATTGCAAATGAGTTGCAAGTTACGCCGGAGAGGGATTGAATTTTGTGTGTACAATATGGTTTGGATGCAAAATATATTCTATGATCTATGATAGAATTTTGAGCGAAGAACATAAGTTGTATTTTTCTAAACAGTTCACGTGTCTTTATGTAAGGTTCCACATTCTGCATACATGTCTATCAAAACATTTGCAACTATATCTAACAAAATTCCTCTATGTTTTATGTTTTGATGTTTGTCTATACCCTGTTCGAGAGCTCTTACGTTAGCACAGGTTGGTAGTACGTTGGCAAATTTAAACTAATTGGGTTGGAGCCCTATTTGTTGTATATGGTGAAACAAGGCGAGGAGTATGCTAGCAAATGTAAACAGGAACCACGTCTTTGTACCTGAGCGGTGCAAGCGGTTGCAGAATCTATCAAATATGTAAAGCGGGAGTAAAAGCGGATGGATAAGAATAGAGAGATGGAGGCCTCATTTATAAGATGCATGGAGATGCTCTTCCGCTGCAACATCTTGGGTATCATTGGCAAGTGACTGAATCTTTTCTACCCACCAAATATAAAATGCCCTAGAGATTTGTCATCTCATGGAATGAAGTGATTGAAGGATACTAACAAAATGGGATTGTTGTCTACGATCTGGGAATATTTAAATGCCAAAATAGGAAATTTTGTATCTTGCAGAAGACATGGTCATCGTCAAGAGCCATTGCGATTGTTCCATCAAATGAAACAATTGTATATTCACCCGATCAACTCACCTATACCAACATACATGTGGCTCATAACAAAATAAAAGGTTTATGGCAACGTACATACATCCATCAAGGCATATTAGGCAATGTTTTTTTGTTGGAAGTTACTATATTGTCCTCTCCCCATCACACAAACTTAAAATAGAAAAATTACAACTCCAATAAACTAAACATTGTTATCCTCTCCGGCGTAAATTGCTACTCATTTAGAATTGCATCAGATTCTTCATTAAGTAATTGAATTCCAGAGAAAATGCTTTGGCTCTTAATTAACATTGCTTCTTCACATGATCTGTCAAAAATTTCTCGGTGGATACATGATCTCCAAAGATTTGGTTTGATTTTTGACTAGTAAGACTTATGGCTCAAATGCCACCCCACACTTATTGTCTATGTTCTAAGCATAGAAATTAAAGAGGGGATACATTATCTATATACCGCAACAAATAACAAATCAGACAAAGAAGCCAAAAAGAAATATCATCGAAGATTTAGCAGAACTTGTAAGAATCTAAACGAGGTTAAGCAACAATCATTCCACCCCTGAATCTCTCTAAAGCTTCATTTAATATACATATGTTTATAATTTGCTGCATGTCCATACCCTACTCTAAAGCTTCAGTTTTAACATAGGCTGGGAGTATGCTGGAAAAAGTTGTGGGTAACTTTACACCTTCCAAAGTCATTTCCTTCAATGTTTAGGCATTCTCAACATACCCATTTTGTGCAAACCCTGCCACATAGTAGTCAATGAGGCCACATTTCTTTGAGACATTTTGTCAAATACCTTCCGAAGTCATTTCCGGTATAAATGATGTTATCCCGGATGAGACATTCAAGGGATAAGTCAGATAAAAATGCCATTCCATAAAACCCCTTTGAATTTTGGTGAAGAGAGAAGCTCCAATGGAGCACAAGTTTTAGAATCTGGAACTTTCTACAGCCCTTGATGGTGAACGAGAACCTACATGGTTTTACTTTTAATAATTCTCCTTACCACCATCAGTCTGAATCGACTGATCTCAATTTAAGGTAAGTGTGAAACTGCCACAAAAAAATGAAAAAACTTAACTAAATATGTTAAAGGAGAAAGATAAATCACACATGAATGGCGGTCCACTGAATATGTGAACAATGGGAGGAATATTCGTGACCCTGGTCTGCTGCAAGTGTCCACATATGTGTGGCTTTAAATTCTCCTAGTGTCATAGCTCGCTCTGCTTCTTCGGCCTGCTAATCCTCCTCTCTAACACGACCATTCTTGATTTGTCCTCACCATGCAATTGCACATGAGTTGCAATTTACGCCGGAGAGTATAACAATTTTTAGGTTGTTGGAGTTGTAATTTGTGATGAAATGTATATTATCTTAAATTGTTTTATGTTTGTGTGATGGGAAAGAGAGAGCAATGTAGTGAGTTGCGATTTCCTATTATGCCATGACAGATCATATGTTGCTGCAAAGTTCTTATTTTGCTACGACCCACCAGTATGTTTGTAAAACTGAGTTGATAGGGTTAAATAGCTGTTTGTTACATTTGATGGAGCAATCATGATGGATCTTGAGCATGATCATGTTTTCTGTAAGTTGTAATTGTGATATGTGCCAAAAATATATCAAGTTATTTCATTCAACGGAACGCCTGACATTTATCTACTAAAGCTCCCATTTTGGCATTTAAATGTTCCCAAGGTGTATTCAACAACCCCATTTTGTGAATATCCTTACCAACATCCTTTGAAGATTGGCCTCAAAGAAGTATCAACCATTGGATGAGGGAAACACGTTTTTCAAGGCTAGGGATTGACATTGATCCATCACTCAGTCGTCACGTGCATGAGTTTTTCCCAAATTGTAAACTTGACCTTGCATTATGAAACACATTTCTTTGTGTCTTACAATTTTTTTTTTTTGATAACTCCTTCTGTCTTGCTATAATGGTAACATCATGAAAAAAACGAGTTCGATAAGTAAACTCAACAAACTCAGAATATTTTAATTTTTTATAAGTTTTCATAATTGAAATAACTGAACAAACTTGTAACAATTAATCAAATTTTAAAAGACCTCGAATTAGATTATCACATTTTAATCATTAAAAGACCACCTCTCTTTACTTGCTTTGAATTTTTCAAGGGCGATTGGCATTGTATTATTATCATTTTTATAACCATTTAAGGTAAAACACGCACATTATTTAGATGCCACGTTGTATAGGAAGCTTTTTATAAATATTATTGAAAGAATTAAAGTGAAATTCTATACATGTAAATCCAGGGCAAGTGAGATTGATTTGGCATTAAAAATTGTTTTAGATGTATTACCATCTTCGGAAAGGTTAATCTATGTTTTTCCCAAAACATTGGAATAAAATAGAAAGATATAAGCATCAATCCAGATTCCAACAATAAGCAGATAATCCATTATTTTAATGTGTTTTTAAAGTAGGAAGTTAGCAGAATCTCAAAAAAGGGCAATAGGGCATGAATATATAAGCTCTGTCATTCAACAGAATAATGGAAGGCGGGGACTAACATCTGCTCACACGAATGGGCCACCTGCAATATCATTGACATATCCTAGCGAATAGAAGTAGGCATTCCAAAGAAGAAAATCCAACAAAGAAAACATATATGAAATCTTTTGAGATTCTTTAACAAAGCAACACAAGAAGCTAACATTGTTCTATCCCAAATCAAACAACAACCTGCAACAAATTTTATATAGATACATTTCGTGAAAATTTATGAGTTAAAATGTCATATCCTTAAATTGGGTAGTAGTGAATGATATCGGTGAAGGAACAATGGGAATTGGTGGTGGTTGAGGTGATAAATTTCTAAGAGAGTACATCCACAGTAGGAGAAGGGGGAACATGATGGTGGAGCACTTAGGCACAACTTAGATTCATGGAATTGGAGGGAATTTTACATTGAGGTTTGCGGATCCGAGGAAAAGGTAGCCAAGATTTACATAGAAACATGAATTCTTTTTTTGTTAAAAGCAATTTCAATTCCAAATATAGTCCAACAATGAAGTGTTAACTTTCTCGCTAAGCTACAATCCACTACATATATGGATAAATCTATTTAATTTAGTCTATTTATTGAATTCCTCTCAGAATTAGCATTATTGTAAATTTAAATTGTACAGGTATCAAAGTGATTAATATTTGAGATACATTAAATCAACAAACACTAATAAATTCAGCAATATATCAACTACTGATACATTAGCTCCGTATTCAACCTGCAAAAACATCATCTGTTAAGCATACAGAAATGCCAGGAGTACTGCATAGTAAGAAAAAATTAACAGGATCTTATAAACATCCATAAATAATAAACCATATACATCAAACTTCTGGAATCTGGACTGAAGATGGCAGGCTAGATCATAAGGCAGTTCTGAAAGCAAATCAACATAATAGGTTTGATGCATAGCATGGAAGTAGTTGAGCTTGGGTGATTAACACAGAGCAAGATGAACCAGACGGTGATGCAGGTTAAAATGAATATGGAATAGGGTATTTATAGTGGGAGATAGATCTTTTAAATAGTTATTGTGGGCACTGTTTCAATAGCTTCCAATAAATGCAGACCAACTCAGGGAGTCCGCAAGGGGAGGGCAGATTACATTTTGCCACCACTCCGACTGAGATAAGACCAACCATTAATAAGAAATGGAAACAACCCCGGGAATGAGATCTGTGAAATATAAATGTACGGTCATTCGGTATGAATGCTTATACTGTTGCGGTGACAAATAAGTGCAGGCATACAGTGAAAACATCTAAATCCAACAGTATAGAGTCGAACTCAGCACAGAAAAGGAGTACATAATCATCACTTGAAAACTCAAATATCCCAACAGGTGGCAGATGAAATGAATGAACCGCATAAGCACAGGTGTCGGGGACAAAAGCATGGCGGTGAGAGGGAAGAGCGGCCACTGAAGTGACAAGATCCATAAGCTCCAAAAAATATCTAAATCTACGTAGGTAGATATACTGTGCCGGGAGATATACTATGCTGGGAGAATGTTACAGGAAGAAACTCGCTAGAGTTTGACACTTTCAGCGGGGCCAACAAGGAGATGCCTCAAATAAATATACACTTTAGGTTCTTAATTGAAAGATTCCTTTTGACCATGGAAAATCGAGACTAGAAAGTTGAAAGGCAATTATGGAGATAATAACATATACTATATACAATTGTTTGCCAACATAACATGTATAAAATCCAATGATGAGAACGTCATCGTAGAAGATGGTGCATACTTATTACCAAGCTCGAACAAAAATGTGAGACGGAATATTGCATTTCGTGTTATTTGGTTCTATTTCAAAATTTATGTATCATTATGTCTAATAGGCATTACCAAATCAGACGTGGTGTTGCCACCTCTAACATGTGACAATGTATGATGGAGATTGGTCGTGGGGTGCCATTGATGACACGATCTCTACCATCCACGTGGCGAACCTAATTGCTACAATAACCACCCCTAATTGCCATACGATAATCTCAAACATGGGAAAAACAAAAATACATTGTTAGTTAATCTTAGAGGCGATGTTTCTTGACAAATAAGAAAAAATGTTTGCAATGGTGTGTTCATTACTTGTTCATACTTCCTACAACAACCTTGCAAAACCCATTCCCAAAAACAAATAGTTAAGAAACACATTTTTGTCTCCTCCATCGTAGATTGGGGGACAATTTTGATGTCTCCTACTCACAAATGACAAGGGTTCTAGGCACTGATGTGTTTTATTCTTATTTTTTCCCTTTTTGAGCTTGTAAATTTGTAGAGGGGTTTTTAACAACAATTATCATGGTATTTTAAATTGTAGCTTTTGGCCATGCGTGAAAGGCTTCAGTGGGAAATATAGTCAAGGAGCAATGACTCAATAATATGGACATTCACAATTACGATGATAATATTGATTCTAATTTGTAGGCATTGTGTTCTATTAACGAAGAGGACAAGTTAGACGACATGGACATGAACTCTATTATTTAGGTTTAACATATATTTTCCTTTTCCTCTGTAATTTTTTTACTTTCATTGTTCTTGGCCATGAATTCAAGTTCATGCTTATGTTTTAACTTTTAATGATTCAAAGGAAACAATATTTTGAGGAAGAGACATAACAACACTTGCTAACAAAAAGGGTTGTTGAGGAAATGACGATCCTCGAGAACGTACGGGATACGGTGGAGGGCGTGTCGAGGCAAGCTGTAAAAGCACGAGGGTTTCAAACATATGAAAGATTCCCTATCTGGAGGTGGTGGTTAAGAATACCCTATGAATGCATCCTCTCCACACAAGATGCCAATGTGGTGATGAAATGTTTGTGTTCACTGGATGTTGCCACCACAATCAACATGTGGTTAATTACTCACAACCCATAAATTTGAGATTTATCTAATCAATTTCAAACAGAGAGGGAGAATATGTATGTCAAGGGAAACTACATGAGGCTGCAATGTCCCCTTTTTTCTGTGCAAAGGCCTAAGGGCCAGTCGAGTCAAGCCATGGTCGGACCCAAGAGCGTGGACACCGGGAAGCTATGGGGAGGGGGCCACGTGGTTCTAATTGTCTAATTTTTGGTTGAGGGTCACTTTTGGACCATGGTGACTTAAAGGGGAAAATAAACTTAAGTTACTTTATTTTATTGGCCCCTCCATGGAATGAAATGCATTTAGGGTATGTTGGGGCTCTTTTGCCTCGGGGAAGTATATAAGGAGTTGGGGGAGAAAGGAAAGAAAACTTTTGTCGCTTACATTTTAGCCTTTTTCACGTGCAGCTATTGTTGCACATCTACAGCTTGTGGAGTCAAATCCCATAGGGACCCTAGCTTCGGTGGTGAGAGACCCATCCCTAGCTAGCAGGGCATTCTTCGGTAGTGAGAGATCTACCCTAGTCTGTCATTTTGGAGCCGCTTTTAGGGTTGTGTCACAGAGATAATAACTAGAGGGTTCAGAGGAAGGGTTTGAGGATTTTTGGGGGCATTTGGGGAAGATAACATAGGGCTTTCCAGATCAGACTTACGACAGACCATTTGGCTGGGCTTAACATCACTTTGAAGGTGCCTCCATCATTTTCGACCCCATTCCAAGCGAGGCGACTTGTAGCCTTTATTTGGGGGTTTTCTAGTCGGTCGTTTTCAGATCTAAAGGTGGAAATATTATTTCCTATATCTGTCAATGTTATTTCCAAAGACCCTTATTTTTGCTCTTGTATTTAGAGAGTAACGAACCTCGAAAGTTTTCCAGTTGTCTAGGGCACGTTGTGCTTTTTCTGGCAGTAGTTTAATTTGTGTAAAATTCAAAAACAATTTTACTATGTCCTCTATAATAATATCAAGCTCTCTTTAAATTTTCAAGTAATTCGAGTGGATATTTTGGGAGATATTGATTTTATTTAGTTTGTTGTCCTTACTGTAAAAATCTACATAAATCAATATTTTATTTGGTTGCAAACTTTCAATATTTGGTGCATTTTTAAGTGGTATCCCATAAGGGATATTTCAGAGGCTTGCTAGTTGTTTTGTGAGATAACATCCTTGCTTCATGTTTCCCCCTCATAAGGGTGTCACTCAGTCTTATCCTCTATTTTGTGTTTTTGTTAGTTAATGTTTTATGGTTGAGCGCTATAATGTTTTATGGTTGAGTGTGATATTGACACATGGTTGTGGATGTATGTTTTGTTTTGCACTCTCTTATCTTTTTATGTTTTACTTGTATTTGTGTGGGAGGTTATTGACATATATTTTTGGTTGGATTTTAGGCAGACTTAACATTCTCTTAGGTTTAGAACATAGTTTATTTGTAATATTTTAGATTTGCCTCTTATTAATTATGGGGGAATATGTGTACACATGTTTTTCCTTCTAAACCTTTGAGTAAAGTCAACCTTTCAATTTTGAAAAAATTGCTTTGGCATTTTCTCTTTTGCAAACAAAACCCCAATGGCTCTTGTCGTCATGACCCCCACACTCACACAAGGAATGTTTTGGGTTCCATTAGGAACCACTACCTTGGTTAACATGTGGTCACTTACACATGACTTATAGATTTGGGATTCCCTTGAGTAGTTTCCTTTGAGGGTAGGGAAGGGTGTTTTAAACCCTTAACTTGTTGAAAGTAAGGGATTTAAGCTAATGTGTTTTGTGAAAAAGCTCTTTGTTTTTCTGTGTGCTATATAGTAAAATAAAAGATGGAATACTTTTTCGTAACTTCAATGCGGTGGTTTTGAAAATCTTTGTTTTTGATTTGAAGATGAAGGATGGTGATTTAGAGAGTCATGTAGAAAAATCTCATATATGGTTTTTTTTTTTCTGTAGATATTTAATGGGTTAACAATAATTATGTAAGTTCTTGGAGTGGTGAATATGTTTACACATTTTTCCTTCTATATCTTTGAGCAACATTGAAGATTCAATTTTGTAAATATTATTCTAGCATTTTTCGCTTACCTGCAATAACTATACCAATTTTTTGATTAGTTAAATATGCCAAGAGTTAATGTATTATGTGTTCCAACATATGAAATCTATATTTTATTAATAATATTTAAAGTTGTTGAGTTTTTGTAACCCTTACAATATGTGTCAAAAATTATTCTCAATATACCATGGTTTTCTATTCTTAAGTATTTTCTATTTTCATTACATTTATAGATATTTTTCGTTGTATTAGTTCAATGCTTATGCTATTAAAATACTTAATAATATAATTGTAGTAATCAATAAGTTACAAAGCTAAATGTCCCCTACGTTCCAACATATGCACATATATTTAAATTTATCAAGCTTGTTGTGACCCTTACAATATGTGTTGATAATTATTTTTAATATACCATGTTTCTTGTTCTAAAGTATTATTTTTTTATTGTGTTTACAATTTTTATGCATTAAATCAATATTTTTACTAAACCATCTAAAAATGTAATTGCAAAGTAATCCCAAAAAGTTACAAATCCAATAAAACAAGGCTATTTAGGTAATATTTAAGACAAATTTAATACTCAACAATTATTTATATCGATTATTAATATTAAATTTTGCAATGCCACAATGAAGATTTAATTTTAATCTAAATTAAAGAGGTTTACAAACTCCATTATAATATAGGATAATTTTATGGAGGAGGGATTTTCGCTAGTGGGAGATCGCAATTAGGATGTTTGTCTCCCCGGCTTTAGATGCAAGACCCCTTTTTAATTGACTTGTGTTTCCACTCGTAAGAGGATCCGTTAGGTATATAATCAAAGGCACAAATATGGGTCCATGTTCCTATTGTGTTCTTATGTGCTGAAGAAGTCGACCAAACATTGTTTGTAATATCCCCTTGTGGGATATTAGTAATATATTATTATTTACTTGCAAAAACAAACAACTTAGAAGATAAACCCTTCTAGGGTTACCTCAACTAACCCTAGTGTCAGCTACAATACAACCCAAATGGGGTTGGAGTGAGCCAAGGTGAGGGTTTAGATGGGCAATCCAGTTGGTATTTATACTCCTTTTTCCAATATACTTTTGCAGAAGTAAAATAATAAATAAAACTGTTGAAAATCAATGAAAACTTTGAAAATCCATAACTTCAAAAATATTAACTCTTTTGAAATGAAACCAAGTGCAACGGAAAGGGAAAATTATGAGCTTCAATCCAAAATAAAAACCAGATCTATTCACACACTAGAAACCCCTCAAAACAACTCCCAAAATCCTAAACCCAGTCGCTAGGGTTAGGGTAAAATCTGCAACACAATTCCAACACTTTTCTTTCACTTTAAGAGGCAATAAATGCAGTTCCAGATCTGCAATTAATAAATCCAAACAACAGATTTATAAATACTTCAAAATCACTCCAAAACACTCCTAGCACATGCCCAAACAAGTCGACTTCACTAGGTAAAAACCAACAGCATGTAAATAGAGATATTCATCAAAAAAATCACACTTCAAACCCTCAAAGCAAGCTTATATCTTCTCCCAAAAATGGTGCCTTGTATATATAAAGAGAAATGATTGTAAAACTTATTACTTCAAGCTTTTATGGGCACACACACTTCACAAATGGTGGTGTTAATAAACACCTTTTATTTTGATCATAAGTGGGCATACATCCCTTCTTCAAGCATGAAGATAAGTTTTTATAAACCGTCAACATGCCAAAAAAGGAGTAACCACATCTTCTTTTATAGCTTTTGCTTGCACATCCTCCAAAGTTCTTCTCCATCTTTGGCGCCATCATCTAGGAGGAAATCTCATTTAAAAATGTGCCTGAAAGTCACCAACAACAAATATTAAATGCATAGGGATATTAAAAAGATGCTCATATGGGTCGACCCAATGCTTAGGAATAATCACTTTATCTCCAATATTAATTATTAAATGCTTCCAGGAAAATGCGACTTGCCTAGTCACTTGATTTACCTTTAAAAACATGCTTTTATTATCTCAAGGTGAAGTCGAACTTCCCCTTTTATTTCGATTTGCACAATTTATAAAATTTCATTTTAAAATTACATGTGCAAATCGATTTTACCCTCTTTTTAATTTTTTATAAAAAAGGGGACATTACATTGTTATTATAAAACTTTTGGTTAGGCAATGTTTACCTGAAATATTTTGTCATGTTAGCAACATTGAAGATTCGGGTCCCACACTGGAATGCCAAATCCATACAATTTTAAATCCCTTATAAAAATTTGCTCCAATGATTTTAGATCCCGTGTTTGAATATCAACTAGTATCATGAATAACCATAGTAATAATGAATCCATTTTTTCCATTTATGGATACTCAAATTCGATATCTAATCCTTTGAAAATGACAAGTTTGAATTTGTTCTTATCTTTAAGACAAAGATTCACATTCTAAGTTACATTGACATCTCCTTCTCTCTCTCTCTCTCATGACTTGATAATCTCTACACATTTCTATATCGTTCATCCATACAACATTAACTATCCAAAGCACTCTATCCATAGGTATATTTCACAAACTTTTGCTCTATCATAATTAATTACCTTTCCTAAATTGTACAAAACAAGGTCAGTCCATACTATGGTATGGGATGACTGGTACAATCCCATATCCTCTCATCTAATGAATCTTTTTTTAATTTGAAAATATTATATGCATCGGTTCATATTACATAGGTTTGTGATATTGCAAATATCTAACCTTTGAACACCTATATAAGCAAGTCAACTACACTTAATAACTAACCTGACATTCTCATAAGTATACATCACAAACATCATCACTAAAAACTGCCGAGGATCTCTTAAATATTTCTGAAATAGTTTCACATCCTTTAGAGAAACCACGAAACAAGTATGAAGCACTAAAACCAAAGTAAAAAAGTCTAGCTTCCTCCATTTCCAAGCATTGAAAGGTCTTAAAGCCATGTATTAGTAAGAGCAAGTCACTCCAGTATTGTCAAATGTCTTCAAGGGAAAAAGGGGATCCATTTTATCATCTAAAGCACACCACATCGCACTATTACCATTGGGTACATTTTCTACTCTATAGTTAACTTGTTATATTTGTGTCAAGAGACACGAGGGCATACATAATAGGTAACATAGATTTAGATCGCATACATAGTTTGCACCTATACTAGGAGAACTACATGACACTTGTTATTCCTTGAGGGGATGTAGTATAACATCTCAATTACCTTTGAGATGACATTTTGAGATAGTTATGGCATAAGTAATGTGGTGACCCCTCCATGGATGAGCTCACAATTGGACATTTGGTAAATGGAGCCTAGATTTTTTCAATAACATATTGAAGGAGAAACCTAAGGATTTTAACTTTGCACATATATAAGACTTCTATATCTGAAAAATTAAGATAGTTGTCCTTGACCATGTATCGATGGGTTGGTTCGGTGAGGCCACGTACATTCCAAGTGTAAAAAATCATTGGGAAACATCAAGGTGCATGAATGCCTCATCATTTAGGTCTTCGAGGGAAATAAACTTATTAGCATAAGAGGGTTTCCCTTGGTAAAATGGTATGTAATCCAACACTTTGAAAAGCCTCCATTTTTCTTTAACAAACTCTCCATATTTGGAAGGAGATGAACTTCAAGAGTGGTGGAGCATGACTTTTCACTCAAGTGTAATGAAATTTTCCTCTAAATAATTCACCCTCAAAAGGGATTGTGAAACAGAATGGCTGAATGAGAATACACAATTATAGACGTGGCTTGTGTGGCATAAGAGAGCAACAATGGAATTCAAAGTGGAGGACAACATAACTTGTTTGGAAGTAGTTACAGAGGAGCTAGCTCAAAAAGCTCCAACAAGGAGATAATCAATAGTTGGAGGCCGAATGGTACCACGCTCGAGGTATTTTTGTTATTGGTGACTATGGTCTAATGTCATTATAGTTTATAGGGGCTTTGTTACCTATATGACTTTTTTCATGTGCAATTTGATGAGTTACAACTATAAGAGGGTGTTTCTAAATCTTATGGTCCAAGGCTTGGAACTAAAAATAGGTATTCGTAAGGTTAATGTAAAGCACATTGTGACAAATGAAAATCAATAATATGGATATCTATGGTTGTAATGAAATTACTTGTATAATTCAGATCATGAGAAACAATATAACACCAAATAACACAATATTTCAGAATAATGATCTCAATATGCAATTAGAATAGCTTCGCCACTTCGAGGGGGCAACCTCCAAACCATACAATAATACTCAAATGCTCCAATGATGATGAATTACTACCTACAATCCCCTATATATACTATTCATATGTTATGGCCATCACCAAGGCCGACCTACTAAGCATGAGAAAGTATAAATGATATGGTAAGCCACAAGTCAGCTACTCATATCCTAATACAAGAAATAGGTTAAGGGTGTAGCATGCCCTTCCCCTTCAAAGAAACATTGTCCCCAATGTTGAGAAGCTCTGGGTGCTACTACAGGAATGTCATATCTTCCCATGTTGCATCTTCATTGTCCATATTCTTCCACTTGATCAGGTACTCAGTAATAACCCGTGTCCTCAATCTTTTAGTGCATGTTTGAAGGATGCATTCAGGTTCCAAGATGACCCTCCCCTCCTCATCGAGCTCAGGTAACACTGTTTGGGCTGATACTCTCTATCCAATTACTTTCTTTAGGCAAGAAACATGAAAGATTGGATGTATTCTGGTGGATTGTGGAAGTTCTAATTTGTATGCTACAGTACCAATCTTCTACAATACTTGATAGGGGCCATAATAATTTGGTGAAAGTTTTTATCCTTTTGTTGTTGTTTTAAAGACATTTGCTTATATGGTTATAACCGCACAAAAACCCAATCATCGACTTCAAAATTCCTTTCCGTGTAATGTTGATCAGCCTGTTGCTTCATGCGGTTTTGTGCCATGACCAAGTTCTCCTTGAGACTAGAGAGGACCTCTTGTTGATATTGAATGTGTTCTTCTACTGCTCTAACCCGTGGTTTTCCTCTCAATGATGATGTGATGGATGGTGGATGGTACCCATAGAGTGCCAAAAAAGGAGACATTTTAGATGAAGTATGGAAGGAAGTGTTATACCACCATTCTGTAAGTGGCAACCATTGGACCCATCTTGCTTGTTTATCTGACGTAAAGCAACGGAGATATCCCTCCAAACACTTATTTACAACTTTTGTTTTCCATCAGACTGGGGATGATAAGAAGAGCTACGAGCTAACTGAGTACCCAAACATGAGAATAAATCAGTCCAAAAATTACTAGTAAATATAGGGTCTCGATCACTTACTATAATCTTTGGTGTTCCATGAAGCTTCTGAATTGTGTCCATGAAGGATGTTGTTAGCGTGCTTGCAGCAAATGGGTGTGCCAAGGCACAAAAATGAGCATATTTGGCGAGTCTATCCACCACAACCATGATGACATTTTTCCTTCAAATTTAGGCAATCCTGTGATAAAGTCCATGGAAACCTCTTCCCACCGCTGGCTAGGAATAGATAGAGGTTGTAGAAGACCTGGGGATCAAACTGTTTCACCCTTATTTTGCTGACAAACCATGCATTCTGCCATAAATTTTTGGACATCCCCTTTGAGCCCTTCCCAGAAGAAATCCTATTTGACTCAATGATAAGCTTTCAAGAATCTAGAGTGCCCCCCTACTGGAGAAGAGTGAAGCTCAAATAGAATCCTATTTTTAAGAGTGGAGTTCTTACATAGGTATAATCTATCTTTATACCATAAAACATCCCCTTTCAATATAAATTTTTCAAACATGCTTGGATCATTCTGGAGATGATGAATGAGGTTTTGTGTGGTTGGGTCATTTCTCCATTCGGACCTTGCCTCATCTATCCAATCTTCCTGTAATATGGATATGGCACATAATAAGGTTGCAGTTGAGTCATCTTTTCGCGATAGAGCATCCACAACTACATTCTCCTTCCCTTTCTTATAGATAATCTCAAAATCATATCCCAACATCTTGGAGACCCATTTTTGTTGTTCTTCAGATGATAAATGCTGCTCCAAGAAGTATTTTAGACTATCATGATCTGTCTTCACTTTAAAGTGTCTTCCTATGAGATATGGTCTTCATTGCTTTACTGCATGAAGTATGGATAACATTTCCTTCTCATAAGTCGGCTTGGAAAGATTCTTACCTTTGAATTGATTACCGAGAAAGGCAATAGGATGGCCCTTTTGCATGAGAACTGGCCCCATACCCACCCTTGATGCATCACATTCAACAATGAATGTTTTGGAAAAATCTTTAGTAGCCAAGACTGGAGTGGTGCACATGGCCTCCTTTAGTTTCTCGAATGCTTTGGTTGCATCCTCACTCCAATGGAAGGAATCCTTCTTTAATAAAGCTGTGAGAGGTGCAACTATGCTTCCATAATGCCTTACAAATCTTTGGTAATAACCTATAAGCCCCAAAAATCCTCATAGATTCTTTAGGGTTTTTGGAACTTTCCACTCCATCATGGCTTTGATCTTATTAGGATCCACTTTAACCCCTTCATGAGAGACAATGTGACCCAAATATTCAACCTCCTTGAGTCCAAAAGAACACTTAGAGGGCTTTGCATAAAGTTGATGTTGCTCAAGGGTTTCCAAAACATTATTTACATGATGCAAATGTTCCTCCCATGTTTTGCTATAAATTAATATATCATCAAAAAACACTAAGACAAACTTCCGTAGGAATGACTTAAAAATAGAATTCATCAAAATTTGAAATGTAGAAGGTGCATTTGTGAGTCCAAAAGGCATTACCAGGAATTCATAATGGCCTTCATGTGTTTGAAAGGCGGTTTTATGAACATCCTCATCCTTGATTCTGATTTGGTGGTATCTCGAATGAAGATCAAGCTTTGTAAAATAAACAACACCATGCAACTCATCAAGCAAATCATCAATAATAGGAATAGGAAACTTATCTTTGATTGTGTACTTATTAAGTTCCCTATAATCAGGACACATGTGCCACATGTCATCTTTCTTCCGTACCATCACTACTGGAGAAGAATAAGCACTCTAACTATGGCGGATGATTCCTGCTTCCAACATCTCTTGTACAATCTTCTCGATTTCACTCTTTTGCACATATGGGTACCTATAAGGTCTGATGTTAGGCGGTTGACTTCCTGGTAATAACTGAATAACATGATCATGATCTCTCTTTGGAGGTAAGCCCTTTGGTGTATTTTCAAATACTGACAGAGTGTGCATCCAATCGCTTTGCATATCCGAGGATATAATGTCCTTAGAATGATGAGCCTCAATAAAAAGATTTGTGCCACAAATCCCTTTGCACCCTTTTTAGCATTTTGTGCATTTGATGAGAACTTACTATTTGTGGAGACTTTTTCTTAAGCCTTTTAGCTCAAAATTCCTTCCTTCAGAGTGAAATCGCATGAACAAGTCTTGGAAGTTCATCTCAATGGTTCCCAAAGTGGTAAACCATTGAACCCCTAACACAATGTCTGCTCCTCCCATAGAAATGGCATACATGGGACTATTTAGTATGTAATCTCCCATGGAAATCTTAATGCTATGGAATTTTCCGAACAAGTGATGCACCTCCATCAACAATCATTACTTGACATTCGTGAGTGGATAAATGAAGCAGTTTAGGTGCATTTGCTAACTTATGATTGATAAAGTTGTGAGTACTTCTGAATCAATCAACACTGTGAACCTTTGTTTTTTTAGGAATCCAACCAAATTTAGGGTTTGGGGGGTGCTAATACCTAAAATTGCATGGCATGAGATCATTGGCCGAGGATCTCCCGACTCTCCGGCTCAACCAAGACCTCTCGACTTTACATCTTGATATTCTCTTCATCTTCTCTAGGCCCATCAATGTAGAACAACTTCTTTTCAAAGCACATTTATGTCCGGGTCCAAATTTATTATCACAGTTAAAACATAACCCTTTTTCTCTTTTTTCTTCAATTTGTTGAGGTGTCAATCTAATTGGCCGAGGGAGTGCTGGGGCCAAGGTGTTGCGATCTCTAGTAAAAGTGAAATGTTGTCTCCTACTTGAAAAAAATTCTCCTCTGCCCTTCTTGCCATAATCATCAAATCAGAAACCTTATGAGGATTAAACATATGCACCTCATGCTCAATGTGATCCTTAAGACCCCCAAGAAATAGGTCATTCAGATTCTCTTCAATAATATTTTCCACCCGCAAAGAAAGGTTTTGGAAGTGATGAATGTAATCCTTAACAGATCATGTTTGCCTTAACTTTGCTAATTGGCTGAAGTAATTATCTGACACACTAGAAATGTAGTGTAATTGTAACTCTTCAGTGAAGACTTTCCATGTAACATTAAGACCACTCTTCTGCCTTTGAGCACATAACCATCGATACCATATGAATTGGTCAGGTTCGAGATACAAAGATGCCATGGTCACCTTTTGTCCTGATGGAATTTGATGTAGTTCAAAGAAATTATCCATTTGGTTGATCCAATTGAGTGGATCCTTTCCATCAAACTTGTGCATCTCCACTTTTGGAAACATAGTATGGGCTGCAGAGTGCTCGTATTTGGATTGTGCACACTCGAAGATCCACTCTGGCTCATGTGTCTATTATGTTGACCTGAGGATCCACCTTGATTGACATAAGTATGATTACCCATCATATGCGTACTGAATTTTTGCATGAAATCCTCCAATCTATGTCCAATCCTATCCACATCTTCTTTTCTGGCCACCCTAGATTCGAGGTCTCTCAGGTTAAACTCAAGTTGGCTTACTTTATGGTCTGTCGAAGTAAACCCGACCCAGAGGAATCAGTAGTTTATATCTCCAACTCCTCAACTACTATCTCAACTGGTGTTTTACCTGGAGTGATGGGATTCTTTTTCCCCTTGTCGAAGGCCTCGCCATGATGCCCCAAAAGAGTAGGAAGTAGGGATCACGATCAAATTTTAGGGTTTTGGATTTCGATAAGAATTCGGCCAAATATAAAAAAATTTAAAGAACAAACCCTAAATAAATTTTGTTTTTATTTCCGAAAATGTAATGAATTTGAAAAATTCCACAATTTGCACCCTAGGGAGCAATTTTATGAAAAACCATAAATTTGTAATAACTTTTGCAAAATAAATCAAAAAAGTCTGAAATTTTCAGGGAACCTTACTTGAAATGTTTTGCAACTCTGGTAAAAATATCTCCCACCAATTCGCTCTGGTTCGCAATATATGGTGGAAACAAAAATTAGGGTTTTTGCCCTAATTTTGGCCCAGATCGCAGCTCTGATACCACTTGTAATGAAATTACTTGTATAATTCAGATCATGAGCATAAATATAACACCAAATAACACAATATTCCATAATAATGATCTCAATATGCAATTAGAATAGCTTCGCCACTTCGAGGGGGCAACCTCCAAACCATACAATAATACTCAAATGCTCCAATGATGATGAACTACTACCTACAATCCCCTATATATAATATTCATATGTTATGGCCATCACCAAGGCCGACCTACTAAGCATGAGAAAGTATAAATGATATAATAAAATGATATGGTAAGCCACAAGTCGGCTACTCATATCCTAATACAAGCAATAGGTTAAGGGCATATGAATGGTTTCCTTGAGGTATTTTACTAGGTCGATTTCAATGCAGATGAAATTTTGAGGCTTAAACCGCATAAAACTTAGGTTGTTTGAGGTAGATGAAACGACCAAAGAGTTTTATGAGTTGCTCAATAAATCCCCATAAGGGTAGAGGGAGACTAAGAAATTCTATCCAGATTGGGATTTTGAGTTTGGATAGCTTGAACACTTGAAAATCTCTAGTCTAGTGGGAAAAGACAACCAAAGTGTTGTAAATAAACCACAGGTTGTGATTGAAAACAACCTTACCATGTTCAACATTGTTAAAGTGGATCGAAAAAACCTTTAGGTACATTTTAAACTCCCTCTAGCTTGACACCATGGGGGTGTCAGTGCTTATGCACCCAATGTTTGAGCAAGATTTATGGGGGTCTTTGACTAAGAAAATACCTAAGGGTGGAAGATTCAAACCAGTTGCATTATTTGTCAAATTCAAGTAAATCGAGAAAAAATTAGGCATAAGTGTTTTTGGGTCGAACAATAGGTCTCGTGGAAGACCTTCAGGATAAACTCCTTGCCTTCTTTGGTGTCATGGTGATCAAAATCTCTGCTAATGATACCTACATCAAATGATGCATGTCCCAAAGATATGACCATAAATATAGGCTTATTCGGGCGCCTTAGGGCGGAGTAGAAAATTGATTTAGCACAATAAAAGCATAAAATATCAAGATTTCCTGCCTAGATCACTAACAGATTGATAATATGAAACTAGGTTTGTAGGCGTGTGAAAACCTAGATAACATTCTAAAACATGTAGAGAAATTACTAATTAGCTAGGGTTCCCTCCTAAAGTTTAACATTAGAAAAAAATGGATTATAATCACATCAAGAGTATTTTTCTCTATGCAAAGTGAATGTTTCATTATTCACTATTTCAAATTATCCTCAAATCATTTACAAGAAATTGATTTTAGCCAAACATTAATGAATAACATAACTTTGACAGGGCATCTTTCTCACTAATTTGAGTTCGAAATCAAAATGAAAAATTCACTAAAGTGATATAATAAGATTTTAGCCATGTGTTATTGTATGAAGTAATTCGGAAGTTGTAACATCAACCATGAAATTGGAAGACCCCTTTGATTGGCCTATCCTTCAAGAATTATTGGCATCATAGGTGGAAAAGCTTCACAACCACAACATTTATAAGGAAAAAATGAGACTCTTTGGCTTTAGAGATGGAAGAAAATAAATTGTGTTTATCTTTCTTGCTTCCAAACTATTGCTACTCATGCTCATTGCTACCTTACACTTATCAACACAAATTCCTTTCTTTTATCACTTTCTTTATAAAAGGTATTTTAGTCTTGGTTTTGGTTTTGAATAATGATTTTTAGAGATAATATTTTTCTTATATATTGTTGTAAATGTTCATGTATAATGTTATAATCCCTTATTATTTCACTTCTCTCATATCTTTTAGCGGTAAATATTCATATGTTAGAGTGGCTTAGGAGAGAAGTTGTGGGCCATTGTTATGCCAAAAGTTAAGACACTCCAACCATTATCTATACCTATTTGACTTTAATGTACAAGTAACAATAAAAATATATTCAAAAATGTGTGGCCTTCTTTTAAGTCATCTAAGTAGGTATTTGATTTTAATGTACAAGTAACAATCAAAAGAAAATTTAAAGTATCTCACCTTATTTTAAATTATTTTTAATATATTTTATATATATATATATTTAAGATGCTTCAAAATAATAATACAAAAATATAAAATTTAAACTAATAAACAATTACAACCATAGAAATCATAAAGCTAAATGTACAAAACACTTTAAAAAAAAGTCCATTATCTAGGTAATAAGTCTAGATTGCTGTCGGAGACCAAAACAACAAAAAAATGACAGCAAAAGACCAAGGAAACCAGGTTTGGTGTAAGCACAATTTTTTATTTTATGCAAATAATATTGTATTCAACATGGCCGTTCCATCCGATCGTATATGTCACGTATTGTGTCACGAGACACGTGGCATGGTAAATTACAGTTGAAAGAAATATGGGACTGGTTGAGAACTCTTTATGTATATCAATATCAATACTCTGTGGGAGGAGGTATTCTGTTGTAGCGGGAAAGCCATTAATAGTTCAAACCACAACTGTTACGTGGGACACATCACAGTTGGATATTTTGAATGGAATGGAATTTAACACCGGTGGAGCTATGAATCATTGTCCCCGCCAGGAAATCAAGGCCCAAATCTTCTTATAAACTCTTCAACTGTAATATTAATGGCTTCCATTCCAATTTGGCAATTTTAGTTTAATTGTGGGCTATTCTATATAAATCATATGCCTATATTATCAATATAGACTTTAGGATAAGCTACAGGTTTTTAAAAGATCTACGGATCTGTATGAAATGCAATGTTCCTAATTGAAAGATTCTATTTGACCATGCAAAATCATGACTGGAAAGTTTAAAGGCAATTATAGAGAATTAACGCGTTAAATTTGACGGCGACCTTTGCCTGTCAAATAATTTTTAGGTGACTGTACATTTTAAAGTTTGCCCTTCAAACATGTAAAATATTGTTATTTTTATATTGTTGATAAGATTTATACAATAAATTTATATAAAAATGACGGTCACATTTAAAATTTGTAAGTTGTATGTGATGGTTTTTTCAAATATTTGTAAGTATTTTACGGTTAAAATCATGAAAAATGTCTAAACGGTCGTCAAATTTAACCCATGATGGAGATTACAGCATATACTATATACAACAGAAGTTGCCGAAACTTCTCTAAGACTGTTTTCCAGCAAAAGAGGTATAAAATAAGACCGTGAAATGATTAATCTAGTCAAAGTTGTGTTGTAGTGAATAAATGGAATTGATGTTTAAGTTTTCAAGTTTTATGTCTAAGTTTTTATTAGTTGTAGAGACTTACTTCTTTTGAATACTAGAGACATTAATTTTCATAAAAATCAGAGTCGAAGACCAACAATGTCCCCAAAAATGTTAATAGCATTGAAAGCATTTGTCAACATTTGAAATTGTTGACAACTGAAAATGATCAATGCTTGACCTGGAAAGTGAAAAAAGTGGCTTTGTTTTCTATTCAATATTCCCACCCAAGCACCATCAAACTTGAAATAAGCATTTCAATAAGAAATTGGATACTATACCACTTGCAAAAGAGAGAGACAAGCTGTCACAAACAGTAGAGCACTTGCAGAACATGAACATCCTAAAAATCATAGTATGAAGTAGTGTTCCAAAAAGCAAGACATATTATCGAAGACAACATACGTGCTAAGGGCAACTTTGTTTTTCTTAGAGTTCTAAATTTCAGACAGCTCAATGTAAATCATACAACGGTAGAATTCTAGGTATTGTAGCTTGTCTATTTTTTCTTTGCTGGAAAATCAATGATGTCAAGCCAAATACATGTTTGAAGACATGACCTTGAGCAGCTTATAGCCAATTATGCTCATTTGTTCTTGTTCAGTATGATGGAAAAAAGCAGAATAATCAATCTAGTAAGATCAATCTTTATTCTTCATATTTGAGGGTGTAGTAGCTAACAAGTGTTAAGTGTAAATAAATTGTCTACAAAATTAGTATCATCGTCCATTGAAGATTGATGTAAGCATTTTGATATTATAAACTAAATATGTAGAAGTGTATGTCTATCTATTCAACTTGACACAACATGAGGAACAAGAGCATACAGAATCTAAAAATATCAACATTAGACAAAAAAATAATAAGTATACCTTATATATGTAACATAATCAGCAAATCTATTCTAAATTTTGATAAAAATTACAAGTGGATAACTCTTAGGGTGAATTGCAACATTGATTGGCATATGCTAAATTAAAAAATGAATAGAAAAATTGATAAATGATCATGTTCTCCATTGGACTAGTTGATTTTGCATTATGAAATGTTATCCATTAGTGAAGCGTGAGCCATGCAATGGATAGCCAAACATAAATATGAACTCATAATATAACAAGGCCATGGAATGGCACATCCTGCTGTTCGGGCCTGAATCGACTTGGGCAGGCGCCAATTTTTTTGTTGGCTTTGTGGGTGATGTCCAACATGCACAATGAGCAGAAAGCTAAGAACACGTGAGCAAAAACACAGAAATGAGAATATTGCCTAAAATTACAAAACGTCGGTGAGCAAAGGAAATCAAGAAGTTTAAAGCTGTGGTGAAAGAGCTCTGTAGCATGTTCGGCATGTTGTTTGAGGCACTTAGCAAAATTTGCAAATGCGATGGCAAACACCATTAAAAATGCTGCGAAATGCAGCTACAGAAAGACATGGTAATTTACACTTGTTTCAATATTTGCGAATGGAAACAAATTCCATGTACCCTTCGCGGTTGAAACGACCCTCTGAAGCAAACAGAAATGGTAGCAACAATGTCCATATACAAGTCTTCTGTTAATTGTGTTCAGAGTTATTGTGTTCCTTTACCTTGAAGGAAAACTGCAACAGAACAATAATATGCTGCTAGGTCGATGTAGGTGAAATTTCCATTGAACAGGAAATGAAAGAAAAGATTCTAACCACAGAGTTTTTGTTTTTTTGCAGTGAAATGCTAAATAAGCATATTCTAGTGAGAGTAAGGTTAAAGTGAAGCTGCTCCATATTTTCTGGGCGCGCTGAATATTTTCTGAGTTTCTGTACAGCTCTTATTCTCCATCCAGCAAGGATGTAATTCACAGGTGCAAGCAGTTCAACCAGGTTTGCAAGTTCTGCTATGCACGAACATGTATGGAACTCAAACCATGCACACGGTATAAATTGTGCATTCCAGAAAGTGAAAGTGAAAGTATGGAAGATGAGAATGCAACTGACATATGAAAGATGTGTAGAAAGCTAAGATGAAATGCCAAAAAAAAGTGCTAACTATTATGTATATACAATATTGATATTGTTGTTTATACAGGACATGACAGAGTAGGTCTTTTCGAACAGTACAAAAGTTGGTTAGCAAAACGCTATATCCAGGAACGATTGTGCAATGAAAACCAAGTCGAAAAGATGCTCTTGAACTCGAGAAAACTAAAGAGACTAGTACTATATTATTTACATGGGAAGGGTTGGATCGCAAAAGAAAGCTGGAAAAAGTTTGTATAATGCGCCTGTTAAAGTATCTGCAAAGGTGAAGAGAATGGAGACATTAGTTATACATAAAATTTTGTAAATGAAAAAACTGCGATAGTATAAATGTGGGTAGGCTAGAAACCTTATGGGCGGATATCGGTGTTGACATTGACAATGGTGTTGGTTTGATCAAGCGTGAAACTTCCTTGCAGAGCAAAACTTCGGAGGAGATGTACAATGGAGCTTTTGTTTTGTATGTACTTTTCATGAGTTGTTTCAGTCAGAAGAGGTAGTAGTCTGGACAACAAAGGACCAGCAAGAGTGCATTTGACAGTCGATGTAGATGTTGTTAAATCACAGATCAGTCGGTGGCTATGATGAAAAGTGCTCTCCTGGTTGCAATTTGTACATGTGATTGTTGTTTGTTGCAATGAAAGAAGGTCTTGAACTTCTAAGTTGCATTTTGTGCATACAATTTGAAACGGCTTGGAGTACACGTTGGAGGCTCTTAATTCACCTTGCACCTGAGAAATGTCAAGCAGGAGAAAAGAGATAATATTCAATATTGTAGAAATGGAATACTGTATTGAATGGCAGTCCGCTGCAATTTGAATTTTCTCACCTCTATTGTTGCAGTCACCAATGTGCGCATATCTTGGAGTGCTTGTTCAGTCCTCAGCGGGGTGATAAATGTAGATTGGCAAGTTCTCAAAGCCTTGTCGGGGCTGTTTCGCTTGACAATGTTCTTGAACAAATAAATAGGAACTTGTTTTCTACGGAGTTGTTGTTCAATTGTATCAAACAAGGCTGCAAAAGTCTCGAACAAGTATAACTTGTAACCAATGAAATGTTAGAATGGTTAATTTTTTTAGAGTGAAGAAGAATAAGCAAAGGGACTTAAAGTGATGGAGATAATAGAAGGAGGCAAAGATACCTGTGCTTTGTCCTCTATGGAGAGGCCATCCTTAATTTCAAAGACAAACTGTGTTCCGGACTTGCGGGCAGTAGTGACAACAGCTGCAAGTGTTCCAATTGTATAGATAGTTATCGCTACGGAGGAGTTGTTTTATTGTAGTATTCGGTATGAACTTGAACTCGTTGCAAACTGGAGGTATGTTCTCTATGGTGCTGTTGTTATTCAAGAGAAGAATGTAGTCACAATCTCCACGATCGTAATTGGTCTTTGGCGCTATGTCAAATTCTTTTATGTTGACTCCTTTGGATGGTAGAAGCTTTTTTGATGTGCCTCAATTTGATGTCCAGTCACATTTAGTGTCACGGTCATTTCACCTTCTTTGTCGGTTAAATCTATGCGTAGAAGCTCTTTGTTTGTGGTGGTTCTTACCTCTTTGCTTCCTTTTGTGGTGGTTCATTCGCGGAAATGGTTTCCAAGTTCCTCTTCATCTTGTTGTTGGGAGTATTGAATTTTAGTGAGTATGATGACATCCCCTTGAAAAAAGTGAAAAACAATGGATTGTTGTTTGTTGAGGTCATCGATCGATGTTGGTGTACATGGAAGCGTCTGTTGCCTGCAAAACAGAATGTAAATGCATGAATGATACACATTGAAAGGTTGTGAAGTGATGGTCGAACCTTATATCAAACTAGATGAAATGGAAGATTATTGCTTACCTCGGGGCTTCCTTTAAAAGTGGTGGTTCATTCAAGGTATTAAAAATGGTTTCCAAGTTCCTCTTCATCTTGCTTGTCTTGGGAAGAATATTAGAAAAATGAATTTTAGTGAGTATAGAAAAAAGAATATTAAGCCCAATTTTTTTAGCATTTCCTCTCAAAAGATAAAAAATAAAACAATGGATTGTTGCTTTAATCAGGAATGAATTTTCAAAGATAAAAAGGTGTGATAGTGTTATAAAACATAGTTTTTTTTGCAATGGAATACAAACAGGCAATGTATAGAGGTTCCATGGAAGTGGTACGCATTGAAAAACCATGGCAAAGAGTAAGGAGCGAACCTTTTTTTTAGTTGTCAAACTAGATGAAATGGAAGATTTTTGCTAAACAAACCGGTTGTTGCAAGAAGGAACAAGTTTGAGCATAAGTCACAGTCAAAGTGTCAGAGGCTGATATAGCATTTGTATAATGTAATATTATTAGTAGCAGATATTATTGGAGTATTAAAAAAAATGCATAGTTTTTGTAGTGATGGAAAATATGTTTAATAATAAGTTTTTTGTTAAATACCTTAAGTATCCTGAAATTGTTGTGAAATTGATGATAGTTGTTGCGATGGAAAAAAAAAAAAATAGTTCTTGTGAAAGTAAGAGCGGGTAGAAAATTTGTAAGTGCAGGAAAGTGCTATGGAACTGCGAAGTTGCTTTGGTTGAAGTTGGGAAAATAAAGTTTTAGTTGTCCACGTCAAGTGCAAGGAAAATGGCAGAGTGGTCAGTCCAATATACATGTCTTTGAAATATGTGGCTGGAGCTATTGCAATTTGACCATATGTGGTCGATATGTTTTTTAGTGAATGGATTTTCCTTTGCGATGCAAAAATGAAAGTTGTAATTGGACATGTGTTTATTTAAAAGCTCAGTAGTATTATTATGTTTTTGCATATCGATATTGAAGTCTCCAAATATGTATGTGCATTGTTGTTGAGATGAGTTTGATAAAGCTTGATCAATAATTGCAAGGATATTGTGAAGTGTCGCATTTGGAGCTGCATAAAGATTTATAATTGTTAATTGTTTGTCATGGAGATGAACAACAGCAAGCAATGCTTCTACTTTTGTGCCATGAAATTGCATTGTGTGCAGAAATGGTATATGCAATTTAGCGGAAATCATTATACCGTGTACATGATGTGTGTGTATGTTATGGAAGGTTGAAAGTAGATTGTGTGCATTGCTATCAGATATGTGTGTTTCTTGTAAGCACAATATGTCAGATTGCATTAAGCTAAAGTCGTGTATGACGTCTTCTACATGAGCATGAAGGCTTCGGGTATTCAAAGAACAAAGTAAAGTGCATGGGTGGATATCAGCCAAGAAGAAATCATTTTCAACTTGCCATTGTGCTTGAGATTCGAGGCGATTCATTTCAATAGTAACTTGTTTTCTTATGTTGAAGTTTTTGTTTGTCAATGGTTGCAGCAAATACAAGCTTTCTATAGTCTTCACACGCGATAGGGCTGTGTAAGTCAATCCATGTCTCGTGACCCCAAGAGGGCTAAAGGCAAGTCCGTCTAATGTAAGTCCTTGGGATCTATGTATCGTGCGGGCACATGCTGTAATGCCCGTTCATTGTTGCTCCTGGCAGGCGGCCTGTCCCCAAAGCGTGGGGCTCCAAAAATAAGATAAAATAATTTTTTTTTTTTTGCTATGGTAGCTGGCAGTGGGTGGAAATTTATGTTTTGTCCTTGCGTGAGGGAGATGGGAGTCGGTGGAGTCCCATTTTTCCTCACCTGGATCTCATTTGGATCCTCATTCAACGCGTATGGTTGGGAGGCACATTTTTCTTGAGCTGCAGGCATTGATGGAGGGAGAAAAACGCGTTTGAGTGTCTCTTTGTCCCTTTTTCGCAGTTCTGTTCCTGTTACCTGCTTCACGAACTTTCTTCTTTCTTTTGCTTTCTCCCCCTCTGCGTATGGGCATTTTTTCTCCCTCCTGGCACGTTTTTCTCTGCCCTTGGTGGCTGCGTGAGTCTGGTTTGACGTGGGTGTAGATGAAGCTACAAGATAGTGTAGCAGGCGTGTTACCTCTGGGCGCGTCCTTGGGTGCTGCGAGGTGTGTTCTTGCTGGGGATCTACAGCAACAACCTGTGACAGTAATTAGCCAGGCAGCAGGCGTGTTGCAGTATAGTCGAAGCCTTTGTAAGCGCCTCCACCAAGCAGGTTGTCCAACTATGTTGCTGTCTGTTCAGTATCGACTGCATCCTCAAATCCAAGATTCTCCTTCAAGATAGTTTATCAAAATCGACTGTGATAGTGAGAGAGTTACCAGGAGATCTATGCAATGTTGGAGAAAATGTCTTGGGAGATGAAGGTAGCAGGATTCTGTTAATTGGAGGAATAGGATACACTGGTCGCCATGTAACAAAGGCCAGCTTTGATCTTGGCCATCCCACTTATCTTCTTGTAAAACAGTCCACAGCTTCAAATCCTCAAAAGGCCGAACTTCTTGAATACTTCAAGGCCTCTGTCGGATTACATCTCCATACTGAGCTTATCAGAGATATTGATCCTTAATATTGCAGATAATCGGTTCAAGGGTGAGATTCCTGAGGAGCTTGGCATGTTGACAAAGCTCAGGTCATTGCGCATGGGAAAGAACAACCTGCAGGGACTTCTTCCTTCTACTCTAAGAAATTTATCATACTTAGAGGTGCTCGACGTGGGGGAAAACAATTTGACAGGGAACATCCCTGATTGGATTGCAAATTGTTCCAGTCTCATGAGTTCTTGTAATGAGATCCAACAATTTCGAAGGTAAACTGCCTCCGCAGATCGGCCAATTGGAAGAGCTTCAAATTCTAGACATTTCTTCAAATCTTTTGTTTGGTGAGATCCCGGATACATATCTCAATTTCAGAGCCATGGGAGACAGCGAACTGGATGGAGAGAGAGCTGGACGATTGGTGAGAGTGAAAAGGATGGAGACAGCTATGTGGATGGTTTACATCTAAATATCAAAGGATCAAACTTGGTTTTCGAATACGTAGTTTACAGCCTCACATGCATTGTTTTGTCAAATAACAGATTGAGTGGTCATCTTTTTCCTGGAGTTGGAAATCTAAAAGGACTGATTATTCTCAACCTCTCCATGAACACTCTGAATGGGCCTATTCCAGATAGTGTGGGAAATTTAAAATGGTTGGAATCATTGGATCTCTCTCTCAACATTTTTTTCAGGACAGATTCCATCACAGCTTGGTCTTCTCGATTCTCTGGGATATCTAAATTTGTCTTACAACAATCTGTCAGGAAGGATACCAAGGGATGGTCATATGTTAACATTTGATAATTCATCATCATATTTAGGAAATCCACATCTGTGGGGATGCCCTCTTGAGAGAAATTGTTCTCTACCTCATTTACAACAGTCTGCTCCACCAGTACCCACAATGGATGATGAGGAAGAGAGAGATGAAGGGTTTCCATGGTTTTGGATGTGTTTTGGATTGGCAGTTGGAATGGGATTTTCTACAGTGGTCATGGTGCTTACTTTACATGTGAGGTGGAAGAATGAATGCTTTCGACTGGTGGACCGCTTAGAACTGGTGCACCCGGATTCCAGTACCTACAGTTCTTATGTTGACCGTGCGGAGTCTGTACGACCTGTTGAAGCTGGAGAAATAGGAAAGATATTTCTACACCTTTCTACTGCTATTATATTTACAATTATTGCGAAATCGAACCACTCTTCCTTGCATTGATTTGTCAGTTGGATGTCATGATGGGAGATTTCCCTTTCTGCTTGTTCTTCTTGTTTTAGCTTTTATCGTTGACAGTATGTGGGTCGAAAGGATGCATGTGCCCTCTCCTCTGAATGTTATATTACTCGAATGATAGAACTTCGTCTGTTTGTTTATGTATTAATTCTTCTCTGCGAATGAGTTGCAAGTTATTATGTTGATCAAGCTAGTATTTTTGTTATCATGGAAGTAAGTTTACAATAACTATGAAACCCCCCGATCCTAACACCCAAGTTTGTCCTTGACGTTTTTTTTGTTTGCTCCTTCGCAAGTCCCTTCGATAACCTATTGGCATCGAGAAAGAAAGGTTGTAGGATTGTGCGAGCAATGCGTGGGCTAGCCAGCTTAGAGTTTCGGTATTAAAACTGGTAGAATAAAAGGGTTCGTGTGCAACGTGTTTTGCCGTCTCGCGTGTTTAGACTCTTATACTATCCTTCATCTTGTTTCTAGGCTTTTAAGGCCATCCTCAAGAAGTACCTTGACCATGCCTATCAACTTGAATCATAACTAGCTTTTCAGATCAACTAAGCTGGAGGTTTCATTGTGCGAATCCAATACCTCGTTGACACTAGAATAGTTTGGTCTAATCCCCCTCTCAGAATTATTTCTGATGGCACTCTTCTATCTTTCCTAACTTGCATTATTTTCTCCCTTGTAATGTTAACGCTATTAATTAATATTGGTCAGTTTTTATGCACGTAATTACCGTAATAGGTTGTGATGGAGATTTCCTTAAATGTGATTGACCTTCGGGAAAAACCCAGCTTTCGTGTGATAATCTTATGAATTCATAGCGGAAGGTTTTGTTTTGATAAAGTCACTTAGAAATTATGCTTGTATCTATTTGTGCGACGGTTTCTTGTCGTAGGCTACCAAGGGTTGCTTAGTAAAAAATAAAAATGGTTGTTTCGGGAAATGGATAATTTATTTTAAATTAATCAAACATTAGAATTGTTGTGGAAGTTTGCAAACCTTTAGTGTATTAAAAATTGTTGATGACATTATTGTATACTCTTGTGTGACGGAGCCCCCTTATCCTCTCGCATGCTAGCTACTAGCCTGTAAGACTTTGACCCTTCTTGGATGATTGGAAAATCTTGTAGTTAATGGTCAAAACTAGTATACTATGCCTTCACTTCGAAACTTATGTTGTGTGTAAACTCTATTTGATTTCCGGTTTGAAACTCATTTATACATGACTTTTTGTGTTAAATTTTGAAACCCGTGTTTCCCCTTTCTTGGGCTGATCAACTTTTGTTCTTTTAGAAATGTATTATTTTAGCCTATGCGTTGGTACCTTTGATAAAATTCTAGATGGTTGGTCTATTTATATCAAATCTCAATCTTGTAATTATTGTTATTTACTTACTTGATGGGAATTTTGTTCTTTGCTAGATTGTTTATATCTCCTTATAGGGCCAAGGGCCATTCTCATACGATTATTACTTTCGTTGCTTTTGCTCCTAACTGAAGTACAAGGTCTTCTCCTTCTTTGATTGGCATGATGAAGACTTTATTATAACTTGATGTGTTAATAGTGTTTAGAGGTTTGAACCAATTCTTGTAATAAAGTGCTTCCTTTTTGTGATATTGTTAGATAATAGTTATGGAGGTTTTGTGTAGCCTTATCTTGCTCGGTTCTCGTGAACCGACTCTTGTAGAAAATTTTGTTGCAGATGGCTTACGTGGTTAGATGATGGAAAGACTTGTAGATTATTACATCAATCTTGGTTATGATGTTCCTTTGTACGAATGTGTACTATGTTATAAAATTTGGAAAGGGCCTTTGGACATTTTAGAAGAAGGGTCAGTGCCTAGTAAATGTATTGTAGAGTATTGTTGTTGTAACTGTTGAAACTTTGGCTTGTTTGGTTATCATGTGAAAGATGAAATTTTGATTACCGCTTGGTTATGGGATATTCTAGTGAATTTTAATCCTTAGAATAGTAGCGGGGCATGTCCCATGTTATTACTCTCTTGCTCCCTAGTCTTGGTTCGATAGAGATGGTATGTCCCTTTGATTTGTGCACCATGTTGGAATGAATTGATATAACCTTGTTTTGTTTCCGCAAACGAGTACTGTTAAACTTTGCTCTTGAGTTAAAATGTTGAGTTGTAAATCCTCCTAAGGCTTAGTAGCAATGAGTTTGTAAGCACTATAAAGTGAGCTGGATAGTCCTGATAAAAGTTAAACTAAAATTTATATATATGAATATATTAATGTAGATGTGATCTACTAGATAACCTTTGAGACCTGGAACAATCAAGAGGAAACTATCTTTTGTAATGAAATATGATTACTCATTTTTTTTCTCCGCGCCAAACTAATAAACATTATCCTTTTACGGTGAAACCTTAAATGATCTCATGGTGAAATCAATGGTTAGATTTTAGAAGATGATAGGATTTAATAAGTAGGAAGGAAATTGATTAATAAAACCTTAAATATCTCTCTATCGTTTGAAATGTCCTCCTTTGTCAAACTTAATTAAGTAAAGTCTAGATGGAGCATTTAACCAATCTTGATAAACTCTTAACCTCAATAAAAGACTGATAGTAAACAATGTGACCCTGAAGCTAAATTCTGTTGTCCTGTTCTGTTAACCCTTGCCTTGATTCATGGTGATATTTCTTAAGCAAGGTCAAAATCTGATCCTTAAACAAGAAAGGTTATTGTTATGAACCCTAAGCGGTACTCTCCACTCCATCGGAGCTTATGCCTTCACCCGTGCAATAGAGGTGTGGAACATGTGTTAGTGGCTTGAATAAGATTAATTAACCTTGTAAGAAATGGAAAATGTTCTAAAATCAAATGAATAAATAAAATAAAATAAAATAAAAAGCTTTGGACATAAAATTGATGATTCTAGTTTAGAAAGCTTGGCCTTAAGCTATTTAGTCAATAGTTGAAAAGAAAGAAGTTCTCCCTTGTGAAAAGAATTGTGTGAATCATTACATGAAATTCTATAAGAATGTAAGTTAAGAATTAAGAGACATTTTATTAAACAAGAAAATTTAACAAGAATTTTCTCGTGGGATGCCCTAAATGTAATTGTGTCATGTGGTTGGACTTCCTTGTTGTCTTGTCAAAAAAGAAGAAAAGTAAATTGTCCTTGATATGTGTGAACGTTTCCGTGCTTTGCCTTTATGGCCATCCTTGTTTCAAGTTGTTCACAGTTGTTAGTTGTATACTTGGTGACGACATGTTGCGTCATGTTATGTGTCAAGCAAGTCAAAAAAAAAAAAAAAGTCATCTGTATTTCTTTGTGTTGTTCGTGTGTGGATTTTGGGGTGTTACACATGCAATTTGGACCAGGGAATTGGCTACGAATTGTCAAAGTTTTCTTATTTGGAGAGTGTTGTAAAGGCCTTGCAATTCGTAAGATAGGCACAGATTGTGGGTCAATGTTGGCAGGACGCAAGTGTGCATGTTTGGCAATTTGATGTTGGCCAATGCTTAAATCATTGAATCGGATCCATATGATGTCCTGATTTTTTGCAGTAGTGTAAGCATCAAAAGTGCCATCTGACCCGTTGACCAATCCGTCCGGATATCATAGTTACCAGCAAAGAGTTCAACCAAGATGCCTTTTTTAAAAGCAATTGTCTTTGGAAGGTAAATTGTCTTAGCGTATGCATTTGTTTCATCATACAAAGAATCTTGTTCGTCAATTGCGTTGATGACAATCTCCACTCCAGGCATTTGTGAAAGCATTTTCTTGTTATGGTCATTGACATCTGTGTTTTTTAAAAAAGGTATGGAAAAGAAGGATCATTCGGCGGTGGTCTGTGACACCTATTGTTGAGGTATGAAATGTCAGAATATGTGTGTGAACATGTTCGAATTCTATTGAGGATGGAAACAAAGAGTTGGTCCTTTTGTCTGATTGTTTCAGTCAATTCATAGACCTTGACCTTGTCAGCCCAAAATTCATATGGAATCGGTTGTTTGTCTATACGAGGTGTTTCAAACTGGTAGAAATCACCACAAAAGACCATGTCAATGTTCCCGAAGTGCATTGTGGGCATTTGTTTTATATCCCTGAGTCGATTGTCAGTGTGATATAGTAATTGCGCACCGACAAGCGATATTTCATCTATAAAGACAAGTTGTAATTGTTGATAGTGCTTTGACAATGTATCTAGTCGTTCAGCACCCAGTGGTGTCAGCAGAGACTTGTTAAACGGTAATAAGAGTGTTGAATGAAATGTTGTGCCTCCAGCATTGTATGTTGCTTTTCCTGTGAATGCCAAAATGAGACCTTTTGGTTTTAGTGGATCACTTTTAGTAGAATTGCTATAGATACGAATCAAAGTCTCGAAGATCATTTTTGCAGTAAACGTTTTTCCTGTTCCTGCACCTCCTGTCAGGAAGAGATACAAAGGAGTTGTAGGATCGATATGTTTTTTCTGCAATGTCTTTTACGATTTCTTGTTGTTTTTTGTTTAACATTCTCATTTTTTTGTGATATAGTGCGTTATCGAGAGATGAATGGATGTTTTCCGATTTCAAATAGTTTAGTTTTTTTTTTGGGTGGTATTGAATGACATAAAGGAAGATCTAGATGTATGTCATATGTTTCATTGACTGGTTCAGTTTGTTGTTGGAAAGAGGATGTTGTGGAAGCATTGTTTGCTTCATTCTTTATGTCTTGAAGGGCTGATTTTATGTCACCCCATGTATTGTTGATATTGTGGACAAAGCGTGTCTCATTTTGCCATATAGTTTTATGATGGAAAACGTATGCATCTTGCCATGTCAATATGCCATTCTTGAGGCTTTCCTCGCTATTTTGGAATGGAACATATAACAAGACCTTCTCTCGACAATAATTCTCTTTGTCCACATGTTTGTTGTAATTGAAAAATCGGATTACATGCTCTTTGCCTTTTTTGCAATCTGGTTTGCCATCTTTAGTATATCTAGAAACAAAATCAGCAAGGCAAATGTCGACAATTGCTTGTGGTCGTGCAATGTAATGGTCTATGATAGATCGACACATAATGCTTTCGGAGTCATCAGGTTCTTGACTCAATTGTTTTGGATGCTTCAAAATAAATGTTCGGTCTTCAGCACAAGAAGTGTTTATGAACATGCATTTCCTAGAACTACCATGTAAGGGTATTGACAAAACAATATGTGCGTTGCTTGTTGTGCAGACATCTGGTGCGAATTAAGCATTTCATTAGATAATTTTTGTATCATTTGGGCTGCATCAATGCATGATGTGTAGTGTTCTTTACGTATTCTTTTGAATGCTTTTGTGGTTGATCTATCGATTTTTGTCATGTACGAACTCACATAAGTTGCAGCTGCATATGCATTAAGGATAAATTGTGCATCTGTGTTCGCCTTCCATATTGGTGGCATTTTTTTGAAAAGGTATTGTTCCATACTTGTGATGGTTTTCTTTGCAGGAATAGTGTTGGTCGCTTGATAGTGCTTTGGATAGCTTGTATGTATTCAACTTCATTCATGTTCAAATCATCTAGAAACATATCAAAGGAAAATGAGCTGTCATAGCGTTTTTGCCAAAATTGAGAAAATGTGTTTTGCATTTTCGAGATACCGATGGATAAGTGGTTTCTAGTGGTTCAAGTATTTGTGTTTGTTTTATTGGAGGCTGGGGGAAATTGTACCTGCATTTTTTTGTTTACCTTTTTTGCAACTCTGTGTATGGTGATGTTCATGCAATTTCGCTACTTTAGGAGCAAAAGATTATGTGTTACAAGTTATGTAGGTGTCGACAAAGTGTGAAATGGAGGAGTTTTTGTCTTTTCCATATACAGGTGCGTCTTTTGTCCATACTAACCAATGGCTATGGGCATTTCCCGGCTTTGAAATTCAGTAACCCAGAAATAGTCAGCAATGTCTCCAAAGAATGTTCACACAACAATTTTTGAGTGCGTTTAGTCGATGTTTATAGTAGCGAGTACATGTGATTGGATCATGTTTGATGTGAAAGTTTTTGTCATTATAATCATTAGGTTGCGGTTTTCCAATAGGAGAAGATTGCATATGTTGGTCATATAGGTTTGATAGTGCAAGTGAAAGGGGTTTCCAACAATGCTCAGCACTTGAAAAGGTCAAAAAAAATGTTGGGGGTCCTAGTTGTCGTATCATGGCAAAAACATTTTTTTTTACTTGTTGCATGTAGTCTGGGGAAATCCATATTTTTGAAGTCAATGTATCCAATATCAGATTTCAATATTTTTTCTAGGTTGGGCTTGTATTTAACATCTTTTGCTAAGAGCTTTCTTCCTTTCAGTTGCCCTTTTCGAATCCGAACCCAAATGCATGCTCGCACTTGGGCAATAATGATCTTAATTGCTTTGAAAAATAAGTTGGTGATATGATAAGCAAATCTCCGATCAGTATGCAAGACTTCCCATTGAGCAATTTTGTGAAAAGAAATTGATTTCACAGCATTTGCGTGACGAGGTTCACCAAAAAAAAGAGTGGGAAAGTTCATTTCCTCTGAAAATTTATCTTGGAATATACCAAGTGGACGTTGAGCCTCTGCAGAGCAATTTGTATTAGCTTATCTTGCAGGTCAACAATGCATTGCGCATTTGTAAATCCATGGACTAAAGTATCACCGATATATTCGTTGTCACTTTCTTCGTCCGTATCACTATTGCTTGAAATTGTTTGATTGTCTAAATCAACATCAGTAATTGATGGAAGGAATCGAATCCATTCTTTATTGACATGAACTTTTTCCATTCGGTACAAAGTTGTTTTGCAAAGTTGATGCAATGCTTTCATGATGGCATTAGGTCGCACATTTCCTGTATGAAAGGCATCTTTGTGTTGCAAATGACGTTTGAGTTCAACAACAATAGTTTTTGTTTCTTCAACATGTCTTGGCAATGCTTTTTGTATTATATCCACATCGGAAGGCACGTTTATTATGGCTCCTTTCAAGGTGAATTGCGGTTTTCTATGTGTGCAATGCCTTATTTGTGCAAATGCTATTCTCATAGCAACTAGCCTCTCTTCAAGATCACTAAGAACTGCTACAGAAGCAATCTCGGAGTTCAATTCTATGCAAAAAGGTGATGCAAGTTTTGGCAATCTTCCATTTCTCAAACATCTGTAGCAATCAACACATATGTTTTTCTGTTCTTTTAATTTTTCATCTTTACTCAGATCAAAATATGTTTTTTTTTCTGGATCTTTAAACATAGTCATGTTGGACTTGAATTTCAATTGCTTACAAACTGGACAACCATGTATTGGTGTATCATTAATTTTTTTTTTGAAATTTTGTATATAAATATTAGATTTTGATTGCTTGTTTCCGTTTTGGCGAATTTCAATTTTAAGACAACGAAGTGAAATTCTAGAGTGGTTTATCACTTTTATTTTTTGGTCAATGGAGTGTTTTGAAGTTTGTGAGCATTTACGCTTTTTGGGTTCGTATTTCATGTTTCATCTTGCGCAAAGAATTGGTTAATTGTGATCTTTGTGTCTTCTCATGCAAAAAGGAATTACAAGTAGTCAACGTAGTTGACGATGCTTGAATCAAACCTTCATAATGAGAATGACCTTCATTCGAAAAAAAGTACAAAAGATTGTATGTGGTTGCTTGGTTCGATAAACCAGAATACACTTCGACAATGGTAATGGTTTGTGCATCCCATACTTGTATTTTTACATTAAAAATGATCGACAACCATTGTAAGCAAAATTGATTTCCTTCAATTCTTCCATTGTTATAGGGAATGGCGATGTTTATAATAAAGCCTTGCCAATTTGCAATGTGCGGTATGTTTTCAATTATAGTAATGTCAAGGTAATTGTGCAAGCAAGACAAAGCATGCAAATTCTGGGACAAATATGCATTGCAAAAAGACTGTGCAACATATCACCTCAGGCAATGAATGTCAAATTCATGATTGCACTAATTGACAAATAGAGTCGAATAGGCTTTCACCACAGTTTAAAGTAGCATGTTTTATTCTGTGCAGGCCTGCATTCTGTAGACTACGGTCAACATTGTTCCAATTAGTCTTTAGTGCAACACAAGAATCTGAAATCGTGTTTCTTTCAAGTGTAACAAAGGAGTCCAGGTTTTTTTTTCCAATACAATGGCTCATAATGGCCGCAACTAGGATTTGCATCATGAAACAACACACAGAATGGAAGCAGATGGCTTTGTGCATTGAATTGGAAATAGTTATTACTGTTGTTTTTACCAGACCCATATTGGTATGTTAAGCCATTTTGCCAACCAGTTTATACAGAAGTTGTCACCCCATAGACCAATCTCGGTTGCATTTGCAATGGGCATTGCTGAAAGTCTCATTCGATGGAAATATGTTTGCGCATCGTGGATATGATGCAGAGCGTAAAGGGTGTCATGATCTAGTTCCAGATGGAGCGATTTAAAAGCATCTGCATCGCCTCTATGCAAAGAATGCAAGAAGTGGTCTATGATTCCAGTTCGGAGTTCAATAGAGGTATAACGAAAGTGTAACAAAACAACAAATGTATCAAATAAGCAATCACCCACGTTATACTTGAATGCAATGTCTCTAAAAAGGTTATGTTTTTTTAACATGTCATCAATGTGAGCTGGTTTCTTTTTCGCGGGGACATAGCCTTCTACAGAAATGCAGATGGCAGCCATAGTTTTATTTTTGGTTTTTGTTCAGTCCAATAGCGAAAAAAAGTAGCAACAGGGAGAGCAAAATTCCCATAGCATGAAAGAGAATTCCAAACAATGAAAGCACACATTGTCAAGGAAAAAGATATAGCATGTCGTACCTACAACGTATGTTTGTTGAGTTCAACTTTGAAAGCCTGGATTATGGCAACAGAGAAGGGGTTTCACACACATTGATGTTTGCTACACTATTCACTTTATGAATATGCTGCCTCCCTGCAAAAAAAAATGCACACATCAACTTCGATGTTGCAGAGACACATGAAAAGAACTAAATGCACATGATATTAAACCGATTCTGATTGCCTAAAGAAAATGTTGGTTGCCCAGCTGCATTTTGCGCTTCACATAGTTTTCAGAGCACATGAAAAATCAACAGAAATCACCTCAAGTTGTTCTGTATGGAAAGACATGAAGACATGGATTCCTCTCATAGAGCATTTCTTTTTTGCTTTCAAGCGAAAACGAGAAGCCTACTTGCATGAACGTATTATATAGCTTTAATAAGATGTTTTGGGAGCAATTTCCATTTGTTCAAGTTGGCAGTCAAGGAATAAGCCTTACTGTTTATTAACATATATGGTATAATTGTTTCAAACGAATAGAATTCAGCAAAAAACAAAAAATGTATAGATATTATCTTCTGTTTCGAAAATTAGTTTAGTAACTATAAACTTTGTGAACCAGGTTAAGAGTCTGATTGGGAAGTTGACCAAAAAGGAGGTGTTTTGTGAACACAATGATGGCGTACGGAACTAAAAGCACCTAACTTGAAGATTGGAGTTGAAGTGCAGAAAACTGAAATTACAACATAGAAAATTGAAGTAATCTAAATTACATAGGTAAGGTTTTATTTGAAGGAGGTGAAATTTTGCACAATGATGCTAAACTCATGACCCCAGAATTACAGTTTTGATTGGTAAACATCTACTTTAAGAATATATAAGACCCACATAACAATCTGTCCACACATATTGCATGAATGTTGATCGGTTTTCTTTTCTCTCATACTAAAATGTATATTTTTACTTTCATCACAGTAGTTTTAAAAATCCATGAATGTTTATAAGCAGTCCATGATTCACTGTGAAAAAGACATTAGCACTAACGATCACATAGTTGCTAGCACAAGTAAAATACAACAAGCAGGAGGAATCTAATCATGAACATGTTCATCACCTTAGCTACAATAGCATTGCAGAATGAGGAAACGATATATTCATTACAAAAACATTTGCATAGACACCTGCAAGAGTCGGTAATCACAGTCCTAGTGAAAATCAAAGGTTTGGTTTAGCACAATCCATCTTTTTGCCACTGTCTGATAATATCCAATCACAGAGAAAAAAGAATTTGGGAACATAAATTGTCTTGCGTCAAGAGTGTTTAGTAGGATGTACAGACGAGGTAGAAGTAGAGAGTTCTCATTTTCAGTGAGTGCTATAATAGGCGTTAAGTGATGTAGATAACACACAGTCTCGAATGTAATAGCATATAGTATTACAACTTTATGATGATAAGCTCGGCTATTTGGATTTTTTATCCATTGGAGACTATTGTTACAGGGTATTGCATTTTATGGCCATCTCAAACTCTTACAACATATAATGTCCAAGTAAACAAATACCATCCCAGATAGTGGTAGATATTGTAGTAATAGTTCAATATTGTAGTGACAGATCAAGCAACAGGAGCCTGCAAATAACTTCTTTGATATAAGTCAATATTGTAGTAATAGATTAAGGAAAAGCATCTTGGGAAAGTTGTCTCTGTACATTCCAGCGATTTCATGTAGCTCTCAAACGCACCTCTAAAAAGATGTCAGGCCCTGAAGTAAAGTCGGTCAAGCATCATCAAACAATGACAAACTCCACTGATTACACCTTCCACTGTGTCTGTCTCTCCTTAGCAACCACTGTTGGGAGTTGGATCAAATCTCAATCACCATAAAGAGATGACATAGTATTAAAACAGACCAGAACCAACAAGCAGAAAGTGAAGCAGATAAGCCCCAAACTGCATAACTATGCTGGAAGATGTATCTAACCTGAAAATGGAAAGAAGCAGGGGAGTATAATCAACAAGCTTGAGGCTACAGACTGTCAATTCCAAACCAAGGCAGAGGGCCAGGAAACATTGACCATTGTATGTAGAGAAGGCGCCGAAGAAATAAAGAATAAAATGGTTGCAGGAAACTGCCACGCACACAATGACCTACAGACTGCCCCAGAATGCCAAGCATTGTCATGGGAAGGTCCAAGGTTCGAGCCCTAACTGCCCAGTGGAAAATAACAAAACAGACATAAATTAACAACCCTAAGAAGGAAGGCCATGCTTTTACTTAATTTAAGTTTTTTAGCTACACAGTTTATGTACTAACGCTTGTTTCTTATATATGTTATGGATTACGGGAAACTTGAAGTCTGTAATCATTAGGGGTAGATTTTCGTATGCATCAGACCACTAGAATTGACCCTGTGACCTCCCGATAAACCAGTTGTATTGTACTCAAATAATTTAACCTCTAACATTTCATAGACATAAATTCAGAACAGTGGAAAAGATATACTTTTACTAACTTTGATTATATACTGAGTGGCTACAGTGCAGTTGTTTAAGGCAGCCCATTGTAAAGCATTGTAACCACCAGCATAACGAAGAGAAACAGGACACCCTTCATTAACCACTAGTATATTTAATTTATCCAAATCACCGCAAGCCAAGACCATGTAAAAATCACTTTGAGGCACTCTTCATCTTCTATTACACCGTTTATAACCCCATTTGAATTATTATGATGACAGTCCTCCTGGCGCTCTGTTACCACTTTGATCTCAGACGCCGTATTTTTCAGCCGCACTAGCCTTTAAATTTGTTCTTTTGTAAAGGATTTATTTCTGTTGGCTCATATGTAGATCCATGTCAGAGCCTCTGTATGAATGAAAAGGGGGATAAAGAAAGGGAAAAAGAACATAGAGTTAGGTTAAAGAGTTTACAGATTCCTCCTCTTACAGCAGGCCTGTGGGATTTGTTTTTCAGTTACATAAATTTTCTATGTGTTCTACTACGACAATCGGTATTTTGAGCTCCTAAGAAACCAACTAAATTATTCCGCTCAAATAATTAAAGCTTTGATGGTAAAACAGAAAATTCACTAACCATAGAATAGAAGATAACGTTGGGATTGTATGTACTTTGACTAAATACTGAGTAGATACTGTGCGTTTTTTCAAAACCATATGGCACAGAATAATGCACGCAGTTATAGTCTGGAACAAACAATTAGTTATGTGATGTAAATAATTAAGACCTCGTTTCCTCGGAGTTGTACATACCTTTAGAGTTGGAAATGTTCAATAATGCCAGTGTTTAAGCCAGGTGTGAGAATGTATCCATGTTCTCTATTGTTAAAGAAGCCAAAATCAAAAATAAAAATTTACTCTTTTTTTCCAGAAAACAAAATTAGGATAAAAGTTGTATGTGTCCGACCGCGAGAATCGACCCCGTTACCTCCCGTTAAATCATGTAAACAGAAACATATCAACAACCCTAAGAAAGAAGGTTAAATTTTAGTTACTTCAATTAGATACTGAGCAGCGGTGGCACGGTTGTTCAAGGCAGCCCACTGTAAAGCGTAGTAACCGCTGGCATCAGGTTGGGAAACAGAACACCCTTCATTTTCCACTAATCTATTTAATTTATCCAAATCACCGTAAGCCGAGGCCGTGTAAACATCATCTTTGAGTCGGTCTTCGTCTTCTACTGCTACTCCGTTTTTAGCGCCAGCGTTCAAACGAGATGGGGCAAAATAAAAGGTTAATGAAATCCCTGCTAATCCATTTAAATGGCCGTATGAGTCGAGAAATGCAGGCGAATAAGGTTCAGAACGAGGCCGGCCTGTCGACGGAAATATCGAAGGCTTGGAGTGAGAAAAAATGACTGAGATAAAGAGTAGTTAATAAGGTTGCATTCAAGGTTCCATCTGTCGCAAATAAAGAATAAAATGGTTGCAGGAAACTGCCACGCACACAATGACCTACAGACAGACGTCATTACCAGAGCAGGTTTTTACGATTAAGCTTTCAATAGGAGAAGTCAGTCGCAGGCACGGAAGCTGCAATAAGTAGATCAGATTTATGATTCACTCTATTATTTTTCATTTTACACATCAATTTCTGTTAGTTTCCACTGATAAGCTAAGATGTGAAACTAGAGCCTACAGTCCGACGCCATCGCCACAGGGGTTTTTTACTGTTAAGTCTTCAATTGATTGAAAAGAGTTGCCCAAACTATTGGGATTTATGTAGAAAGAGCCGTTCAAGTAAAAACCAGGCATATGGGGGCAGGCGCGAGAGCAAAAAGAAACTGTTGCAAACCAATAAAAACAATAAAATGAAGAACAACTGTACCAGAACAATAATATGCCGCTAGTGCAAAGGGAAAAAAAACACAGCAAAGCACAGGAAAACGAATTCTTACCAAGGTAAAACAGTCTCCAATCTGCCAGATCTATTCAACACACCAGAGTTATCAGCCCAATGTCGTTCACATCAGCCTCAGAGTCTGATTCATATAAACAACTAGCATCCACTAAAAATAAATGTCATAAATAAGATTTATTCCTGTCAGAGCAGTGGTGTAATCATGATATTTATGACATTTATTGTCTTTTCTAATGTTCACACTATGCATAGGAAAAAAATTCAGAAAATCATATTTTTTAATGTAAAAAATCTAAAAGGCCTATAAAATTAATTCAACCAATCAGGAAATTGCATTAATTGTTTAAAAATGAATAAATAAATATACATTTATAGAAAACTATACAATAGATATATAAAGTGCCACTTGGAATTTTGCAATTGGCTTCTTCATACAAATGAAATGATTTTTTTGGTGCCTATAAGACCTGCCTACGGCAGGATAAAAAGACTAATATCTTAATCTTTAAAGAGCACTATTGTACTCAACAAAAAGATTTGCATTCAATGTTAAGATAAAATTACTTTGTTTTGCAATTATATTTAGTAAAAGGTATAAAATTGATGTGAAGTACATTTTGTTTAAGGTGTGAATGTAATACAACCATAGTTAAAAAATAATTGATTGTAGAAAAGAATAGAATGAAAAGTGTACTTGTGGGTATATATTTTTCAGAGATGCTGACTAGAATATTCTTTGTTTTTTTTTGAGTGAATATGTTTATATATACATTATCAACAATAAGGAGGAAAAGCGTACATGCTGACTGTACATTTTTCCAAGATTTTGAGTGCACTATTTCCTTCCACACGTTTTTGTTTGTTGAAAATTGAAAATGAGGATTGCATTGTTCCAAAAACAACAATTTTTTTTTTTTTGTAAATCAATTGCCTATTATATAAAATACTGGAAGAGGCACCAACAAAAACAAAAATTATTAAAAGCCTTTAATTATAACATGAGTTATAACTATGCAACATTTTTTTACTGTTTTTAATTTAATATTCTCACACAAGCAACATCAACAATAAATCAATCATTAGAGAAAAAACTATATTAACCATTAACCATAAAGGAGTGAATATGATTATGATTATATTAACACATGATATCACATCTACGAGACGCATTTGCAACTATTAAGAATTAATAATTGATTAAATGGTTGAATGACCAAGATTTGGGGGTTGACCTTGTGAACGGAGCAACACTTTTTGCTTGACACTTGACTCTTCCTATTTATAAATTTATTTGTTCTCAATAATCAAAGTGTCTTATTATGAATTGAGAATAAATCGATACATTTTTAAATTATAATATTGTTGTATTACCTAATGTCATTCTTTGTTGTATTACCTAATGTCAATGTTGTTGTATTACTTAATGCCTTAAGTCAATGGAAGGAAACAAGGGAGAAAAACCTTCATTTTTCACAACCCAATAATAATCATTTTTTGTTATCTACAAATATCAAAATCCAAAGATAGTTAAACAAAAAGCAAAACAAGCTACATAATTTAAGCCTCAATCATCTTATATTTCTTCGTATGAATATTAAAACCGTTATTTAGGATTAAGTAGACACTTAAAAAGGTATACTTCTTTAAAATGGTAAATACACCGAATGTTTAAAAGTGATTATAATTGTACATATATTGCGACCAATGCAGACACAAGTTGACTGCAATTTCTATGTATCCAGTGTGACTTAATAATTGTATTTGGTGAAACAATGTCAATGTTTCGTGAGAATTCCCATGTCTTATAAGGATTCCCATGTCTTATGTTAATTTCAGCGAGACAAGGTACAATTCGGTGTTATAAAAAATTAGGAGGCCTCTCTCTCCATGCCATATAACCAATATATTGCATATGAGAGTTCTTAACTTCAAATATTTAAAAATAAATCCACATGTACATTCTTGTTATGTCCAATCTCGGTCATAACAAAGCATTATCTAACCATATAGTGTTCTATGTCCCTCAACAACTTTTGATGGTATTGTTGTGTACCAAAGAACACGATCGCACTACCCCCGCCACAAGTAGATAAACAAGAAATACCCTTGACATAAGGATTTCAATGAGATGTTACATAACATCGGTTCAAATTTCAGTTAAAAAGGCTAAATTTGAATTTAAAAACTTTATAGCCCAAATAGGAGAACTTCATACCCAATCCAAAAATTAAAACCAAGTCCGAGAAAAACACAAAAATAGAGGTTTTATTACATGGGGCATAAATACACTTATAGGTCAACTTCGCCCTCGGGTGTTGGGCTTTCTCAACCGCAATGGGAAATATTTCGCCACATCTCGAAAACACGGGCCACATATCAAGCAAAGTAAAAATTAAATTTGAAATCTTGCCATCAATTACGAGCTCGCCTCGATTTAATGTAAGTGAAGTAATTGCCATTTTTTTACAATCGACAATGAGCTATCCAAGTCCATTAATGTAAATTGAGTAATTTTAAAATTTATGTATCATTATGTCGATAGGCATTACCATATCAGATGCAAAGTTGTTGCCTCTAAAATGTGACAAAAATGGATGGTGGAGATAAGTCGTGGGATGTCGTTGATGTATGACATGATCTCTTCCGTCCACTTGGCAAACCTAATCGCTACAATAAAAACCTAATTGTCATACCCTAATCTCAAACATGAGAAAAACAAAAATACATTGTTAGTTAATCTTAGTGGTGAAGTTTCTTGACAACTAATAAAGGAAGTTTGCAATAGTGTGTGCATTACTTATTCATACTTCCTACAACATCCTTGCAAAACCCATTCCCAAAAACTAACTCCTAAGAAACACATTTTGTCTCCTCCATTGTAGATTGGTGACAATTCTAATGTCCCGTACTCACAAATATAAAGGGTTCAGGCACATTGTGTTTCTATTAATGTTTTTTCCTTTTAAGCTTGCAAATTTGTAGAGGGTTTTTCAACAACAATTTCCATGGTTCTTAAACTACAAATTCATGCCATGCATGAGAGGCTTCAAGAGAAATATAATTAAGGAGAAACAACTCAACAATATGGACATCCACATTTGCAATGATAATGATGATTTTGATTTGTAGACATTGTGTTCTCTTAACAAAGAGGATAAGTTGGAGGACGAGGACATGAGTTTTGCTATTTGGGTGCAACATATATTTTTCTTTTTACTTGGTAATATATTTTTACTTGATTGTTTTTGGTTAGGAATTCAAGTTCATGGTTTTGGTTATAGATTTTAATGATTAAAAGGAAATGATATTTCAAGGAATAGAGACGACAACACCGCTAACAAAAAGGGATATATGGTGGAAATGGTGATGATCCTTGAAGTGCAAGGGAAGGTGTAGGATATGGTGGAGGGTGTGTTGGGAAAGCATAAAAGCATGAGGGATTCAAACATATACAAGCTTCCATATCCGTAGGTGGTGGTTAAGGGGAATCTATGAATAAATCCTCTCCACACAAGACATCAATGTGTATGATGAAATGTTTTTGTTGAATGGACATTGCCACCACAACCAACATGTTGTCGATTATGCACAACCCACAAATTTGGGATTTTCCTAAGTAATTTCAAACAAAGAGGGAGAATGTGGATGTCAAGGGCAATGATGTGAGACTTGTCAAATATTTATGAAATAACATCTTTGCTTCATGGTGCCTCTCTCGTAAGGGTGCTAATCAATGTTATCCTCAATTTTGCATTTTTAATAGTTAATGTTTTATGGTCGAGTGTGTTATCGATACGTGGTTGTGGATGCATGTTTTGTTTTACACTCTCTTATCTTTCTATGTTTTCCTTGTAATTGTGTGGGAGATTGTTACTTATGTTTTTGGTTGGCTTTTAGGTAGCCTTAGCATTCTCTTAGATTTAGTGCATATTTTGTTTCTAATATTTTAGATTTCCATCTTTTTAATTATGGGGCGGTGAATATGTGTACACATTTTTTTCCTTCTAAACCTTTGAGCAACACAAACATTTCAATTTTGAGAATATTGCATTGGCATTTTCACTTTTGAAAACAAAACCCAATGGGTCTTGTCATCGTGACCCTACACTCACACAAGGAATGTTTTGGGTTATGTTAGGGACCACTTCCTTGGTTAATAGATTTAGAATTACCTTGAGTAGGTTTGAGAAAACAGTTCCTTTTCTTTGAGGGAAGGAAGGGTGTTTTGAACTTTTAACTTGTCATAAACAAGGGATTTAATCTAATGCATTTTGTGAAAAAATTATCTTTGTTTTTCGCACCGCATAGTAAAATAAAAGATGGAATACTTTTGAGAATTTTGGTGTGGTGGTTTTGGAAATGTTGGTTTAAAACAAAGTTTGTTTCAAGGGAAGGAACATGTTATGCCCCTAATCTATACCACTTATGAGGCTAAGTGTGGGTAACCTACCAATTCTTCCAATAAGACAAGTAAATCACACTCTTCGCACATATGGGAAATATTTAGTCTCTCTCTCTCTCTCTGCACACACATGCACACACACAGCACACACACACACACACATGCACACGCACACGCACACGCACACACACACGCACACGCACACGCACGCACGCACGCACGCACACGCACGCACGCACACGCACACACACACACACACACACACACACACACACACACACACACACACACACACACACACACACACACACACACACGGACACACACACACACGTACACGCACACGACACACACACACACACACACATGCGCGCGTGCACACACACGCACACATGATTATGAAGCATCATACGCCTTGATTATTATTACTTTACAATTAATTAAATATAAATATTATGTAAGTCTTACGTTGACCCAAACTTAACATTATAAGAGGTATAGGTTAGGGGCTTAACATGCCCCTTCTCTTCAAACAAACTTTGTCCTCGACGTTTGGTTAGATGTGGAAAATATTGTATTCAACCTTTCAGACTCCCATCGCACTTCCTCGTATGGCATATGAGATCAACTATGATAAAATTCATTTGTAACCTCTTAAGTCGAGTTTGGTTAAGTAACTCTAGTTCCATGATGATTATATCTGGAGGTACTCTCACATTTGAATACACATCTTGTGTTTCTCTTGAAAAATATGAATTATCCATTTTCTCGAGAAACACTTAATGTGGGCCCAAAATAATTATGAAGTTGTGCATATTATTCAAAAATGTAATGGACCTTCTATTGGAATGAATTTCGTAGGCAATATATCTAATAAAGGTTTTGACATCCAACATTGTGCATGTTGTATCTTAGTCATATTAAATAGGGTGTGGTTAACTCTTCCATTAGCAGGTGTTTTCCCTATAAATTTGTCATTGTATTGGCCCGAAACATGTCACACATAGTATTTCTTAAATTCTCGAAGCTTTGGTTATATCTTCTATACTTCTTCCACATTTTTTAACATTCAATCTAGAATCAACTTTAAGTACCATATCCTCGTTTACCAAAACCTTGTCATAGGACTCCAAGTTATGTGTATTATATTCCAAATATAAATCCAAGACTACTATTTTACGTTCTTCATCCATATTTAGTTCAACATTCGAATTATTGGAAATATCAAATATGATTCATAATTAGCATGCCCCATTGTGGCTTATTCCATGTTATCTTCGATTACACCACAATACATGGTTCTTCAAAACCATAGATTTATCACCTTAGCTATTAGATACATGTG